>CM053571.1:7694761-7752193 GCA_028646485.1 Cryptoprocta ferox
GCCAGCATCTATAGTCTCTTGAGTTGTTCATTTTAGCCACTCTGACTGGCGTGAGGTGGTATCTCAGTGTGGTTTTGATTTGTATTTCCCTGATGATGAGTGATGCTGAGCATCGTTTCATGTGTCTATTGGCCATCTGGATGTCGGAGAGAGAGAATCTTAACCAGGCTCCATGCTCAGCGTGGACCCCAACATAGGTCTTGATCCCACAACCCTGCGATCATGACCTTAGCCGGAATCAAGAGTCATATGCTCGGCTGACTAAGCCACTCAGGAGCCCCTGTACTACTTCTTTATAAGGCCCTTGATGGTAGAGGCGGTGTCAGTCTGGTTCAGCCTTTTCTTTGTGCCCCCTCTAGCATTGACACTGTGCCTGATGACAGTGTTTCAGACATACAGTATGAATGACTTGGCTGTTTATACTTAGAGCTATTATAGCCCTTAACATTTACTATACTTTGAAAAAAGTTACCTGAAAATCCTGCCTTCATGTATCCTGAAGCCAAGGAGTAGCATACCTATGGTAATGTGTGATCCTCTTAGGTTTGCATGTCTTGACTGGGTTTTTCATCAATAGTAGATTTTGGTCACAGGAAATGGAAGCTGCCCAAGACCTGTAGTGACTTGCCTGGATGCTGCATTATGTTATCTTTCGGTGTTTTCACTTTGCCCAACACCAGGTATCTGGGGGAGAGAATTAACTGGTTGGGACCTGTAAATTTTTTCATTATGATGATTAGATTTTTGTAGATATGAACCTCCGTAAACTGCATGCAGTTGTGAGAACCTAAATCAGAAGTGGACATAGGAACAAGATTACATTTTAGCGTTCTGAAATCCTACAGAGATCATGAAAGGCATCTGTTACTTTGTGTATAGTACCTGTCTATACTGCATTCCATCATAGAAATGGATGTCAGTTGGTGAAGTTGACAGCTTTTGATGGTTAAAGAATTGCTTATTTTGTAGTGAACTAAGGTGCTTTGTTTTTCTAGTTTCTCCCACTCATTCTCTACAATTTGGGCATTTTCATTGCCATTAGCTCTTATGCCATTGCCATAATCCCTAAGGGCATTATTGTGGTTGTCCTTATTTATGTTAACTCTATACTTGAATGCTGTGGATAATTTTACTCTTCCTCATGTAGTTTTCCAAATAATAGCACTTTAAACATGTGCTTTAATGAAAAATTTAACAGGCTATACCTGCCTTTTCTGAGTGGGTAGGGATTCTTTTGTTGTTATGAACTTTTCCCATAATGTTAGAATTTTCTGCACTAAATAGGGCTTTTCATTCTGTTTGGCATACATTTATGAATGCTGTCACATGTCAGACACTGTGCTCCATCTGTTAATGTAGAGGCATTAAGCCATGTGGTGTAGAGCATTAATAGAGGTGGGCACAGGTTCTGGGGAGCATAAATGAGGGGTATTTAGCATATCCATGGAGGGTGTGAAGAGGGTGGGGAGAGTGCCAGGATCATCAGAAGGCAGCAATTAAAGTGAGTTTGAAGGATGAATAAGAAATTATTTGGTAAGAAGGATGGTTTTTAATGAAGGCAAGTCTGGAGAGGAGGAACACAGTTAAAAAATTTTTTTTAATTTTTTACTTATTTTTGAGAGAGAGACCCACAGAGTGTGAGTGGGGGAGGGAGGGAGGGAGGGAGAGAGAGAGAGAGAGAGAGAGAGAGAGAGAGAGAGATACAGAATCTGAAGCAGGTTCCAGGCTTTGAGCTGTCAGTACAGAGCCTGATGTGGGGCTTGAACTCATGAACTGCAAGCTCATGACCTGAGCCGAAGTCATGGGCTTAACCGACTGAGCCACCCAAGCACCCTAAGAAGGAACACAGTTTAGAAGCTATTGCTGAAGTACACAGTACCACCTATGCAATATTTTCGTGAAAAACGTTGACCTGAATTGGATCAAGCCTCTGTATTTAACTCCTTATTTACTGGAAATGTAGGGGATAGAGCAGCATGTTAAATGGCACCATGGGGGTATAGTTAGCAAAGTACAAAATGTGGGAAAACAACCTGATTTTTTCAACAAATAAACTACAAGAAAAGAGAAGGGAAGAATTATGGATTAAAGGATATTTAAGAGACACATCAGTGAAATGCAATGTATTGTCCCTGTTGGACTCTGATTTGAATAAATCAACACTAAAAAATTTATGGGACAGTTGGGAAAATTTGAACATTGAATAGATGATACTAAGAGATTTTTAAAACTTTGAGTGGTAATAATATTGTGGTTATGTTTAAAAAAATAGTCCTTTTAGGTGTACAGAATAAAAGCGAAGTGAAATGATGGCTAGAATTTGTTACAGAGTGATCCAGTGTGGGCTGGGTACTGTGGTGGCGATGGGGTTATGGAGGGGCTGGGCCATGTGTTGATAAATTTTGAAGCTAAGTGATAGGGTACATAAGCAGGTTATTATGCCATTCTTTCTGCCTTTGTGTTCCAGTGTTTCTGTAATGTTTTTTTTTTAATGTTCATTCATATGTTTTTGAGAGAGAAAGCCCACACATGTGGGTTTGCTTGCTTGCAGGGGAGGGGCAGAGATAGAGGGAGAGACAGAGAATCTCAAGAGGCCCCCAAGCTGCTGGCGCAGAGCCCAAGGTGGGACTCAAAGCCACCAACCAGGAGATCATGACCTGAGCCAAAAATCAATTTTTTTTTTTAACAGCTATTGTTATGGAGTGCCTGGGTGGCTCAGCTGGTTAAGTGTCCAATTCTTGATCATGGCTCAGGTCATGACCTTACTGTTCCTGAGATCGAGCCCCGCTTTGGGGGTCTACGCTGACAGTGCGGAGCCCACTTGGGATTCTCTCTCACCCTCTCTCTCTCTCTCTCTGCCCTCCCCCACTCATGTGTGCACACATTCTCTCTCTCAAAATAAATAAATAAACTTTTAAAAAATCATTAAAAAAAAAAAAAAAAGAAAAGAAAAGCTGTTGCTACACTCCAGGCAAGAAATATGAAGGACCTGAAATAAAACACTAGTTGTAGGGATGGGACAGAAAGGAAGGACTTGAGGAATAAATTTTATGAAACAGTCATACTTAGATGTCTAGGGATTGAGGGAGGGGTGTCTAAGTTTATGGTTTGGGACCTTAATACTATTACCTAAGATAGGAAAAATGGAAGCAATGTGTCTTGAGGAGTTGGTCCAGGGTGGCATTGGGTGCTTGTTTGGGGACATACTGAGTGCTCAGATAGCAGGTAGAGATTCGGAGTTGATAGCTTGCAGATAAAGTCAGAACTGGATGTGGATCAGTACGTAGGCGGTAGTTACCCCTAAGAAAGGATGAGATTGACCAGGCAGAATATGTAAAAAAGGGAAGGGAGGCTCCTGATAGGAACAGAGAAACAAGAGAGTTCCTTAGGAATCTTAAGAAAGTCAAGGAAATAGGAAGTTTTAAGAAGAGTGTAGAAAATATGACAAATCAAGCAGGAAGTTCAAGTAGGACAAGAACTTGTCTAGCTCCCTTTGATTATGAGCATTAAAGGCCTTTGGGGAGCCTTGGGGGGAGGGTGGGAAAGCTTTGTGAATACACTATATTGTTACCCTGCAGATATCAGGTCCCTTTAGTGTGGATTAATAGAGACTGTAGCATATTAATTTTGTGTTGGTTAGCTAGAGAGTTAGGATTAAAAGCAAAAGAGTTTTTATTTAATTGGAAATTAAGAGTGTTACCCTTCATTCCCTTGGTGCCATTAACTTGAAAATCATGTTCACTTATATGAAGACCTTGTCAAAGTTTACTTTAGTTCTCTATGAAATTTTGCTGACTGGCACAAAAAAAAAATAGTGGCACTGAGGCTGTCATAGGAGTTCAGACTCTAGCTTTGTGAAACCTGCCTTAAAGCCAGTTTCACAGTGAGTCTGTCGCTGTGCTGATACTCTTCAGGGTAAATACAAAATCTTAGCAGTAGGCAAAGATTATGTTGCTTGTTTCCTTTTTTAAAACGGTTACTTTTTTAGATTTCTGTTGAAAAATAGTTTTCCTTTTCTTTAGCTCCTTTGATCCCAAGTTGCAGGTGAGATAATGTGTGTAGAATTGCCATGAAAAAGTTAACCATCAGTTGCACTGTGATGCATTACTGCTGCCACCACCATATGACTGTCAGTATGTCACCACATGACTGTAGGGCTGCAATATTGACAGTTATGACCCTCTGGGCCCTCTTCTACAGCAAAAAGAGACATTCTGGCAGGAGGGAAACAGCCCTCTCCCCTTCCTGCCATCGTCTGTACAGGAATCTTATAATTTGTATTTATTTTCCTGTAAGTACAGAACTGTGAGAACTTGTTTCATTTGAAAAACCCTCACACAGCAGATTGTCCTGCCCACAGAGGGACAAAGGAATGATTCAACCTTTGAAGGATGCTTTTCCTTTAGTTGTTAACCTCTGACCAGACTACTGGGTAGTCTGAGAATTGAAATTTACCCATTTTTCATAAGACAGTTGAAAATTTGCTTGCCAGAAGGGGCTGGTGAGAATGCTTCTGTCTTCCCAGAGCAACACGTAGCCCACACTGGCTGCCGCTTGGTTGCCTGTTGAGTCATTCCCACACTTCTATATCGAGCTTTGCTGGCTTTTCTTTTAAACATGATGTTCTTGGAGTGAGAAAGAAAGGAAGTTTTTCTCTCCTCCATAACATCGCCTCCACCCCAAGTCTGCACTGCTTTCTTTCTTCTAATAACAGAATATTGCCCTCAGTCATTCTGAGACTGTTTTCTCTCCTGAGGTCTCTTAGTGGTGCTCATTTGTCATCGGTTTGACTCTGTAAGCGTTATGGCATTCGCTGGGCTGAGCTGCAGCAGCAGGCTTTCCAGATACAGGCTGCTGCTTCACCAGAAAGATGGAGGAATTCTAGCTAACATACCAAACATGGATTTCTAGTTCCAGCTGTTTAAAAGTCCATCAGATATGCTAAAAGGCATCTTAATGTTCTTAGTATGACGGTCAGTGAGTGAAAAGGACTGTGAAGGTAATGAGTGAGTCTTTCATTTTGGATAAATGAAATTGCTCTGGTTGGAAAGGATTTTAGTTTGTTTTTGTTTTTTGCAGTGGAAGGTAAAATGCCTGTATTCATTCTTTCTTGCTCAGAAGAGTCTGCTCTGTGCTAATGGAGAAAGAACTGAGGTTTAAGGGAAATTCTTAATTTATTTAAACTGTCATCTTATATGTTCCATACATCTAGCAAGATCACAACACATTTTAGAAAAGTCAAATAACATCAGTAAAACTGTCTATTGACAGATCACATGTCTCACATAGGAACAAATTAAGAGGCTCGTTTAGGAGATTGGCAGATCTGAAAGACAGATTACAGCTCCGGAATGTATTCAGATGACTTTTTGAAACAGATATTTTAATTGGAGTGGGGGTGGAGAAATAGTTGCGCTTCTCTAGTTAAATATTCAGCTTCCTTGGTCTGTTATCCATAAATATCACAGATGAAAAAGCCCCTAGAACTCTTTTTCAGAAAACTAACTCACCATATACAATCCTCTGTATGCATGTGTTTAAACTATGCCTAATTCCCATCCCCATCTCCCAGTAATGGGTCAGTAATTGGGCTGTTTGTTTCAAAAGATTGAGTTGTTTGAATTGTGTTTTAATCTGTTGCTCTAAACTGCATTAGCAGCCAAGTCCCTTATACTAAAGGTTTTGAACAAAATTTTACCTTCTCTTCCTGAAAAGGGCGGGGGTGGGGGGAGAAGCATTTGATCTGTGTTCTGAAGGTCTCTTTCTGTATGTCTCTCCCCTCCCCCCAGAGACGAACAGCAAGGGGAGGAGCTCAGTCACTGTTCTAACCACACTTCATATGTCTTAACTTGAGCGCCTTTTGGTTTCCTGTCGGCAGTAATTCAACTCTGTGCCATCTTGACTTGCCTGAAGGGTGGATAAATTGGTAACTGCACTGAGAAAGGGAGTGAGTTCTCACAGTCTGATTTGAGCATAAGGCACGAGATTGAATTTATGAAAGCTTCAGTTGCCTCTGAAGACAACATCTTCTGTGACTTTGAATTTTTTCATGATATTTGTGGGTTGCTGTTTCTGAGAAGAATCTGTCATGACTCTCCTGGAACCAGAGATGTTAATGATGGCTGTGCAGTCCGGTAATTTTGTATTTCCTGCAGATCCTATTTGCCATAGGTTTGTTTAATAAGGTTGGGTATATCTGTACTAGGATTGGATGGAAATGGGAGGAAGATAGATGGGGCTAAACATAAATTGTCCAGTGAATGTACTTCATGTTTAGGTTTTTATTGTAAAAAAATACTAGTCTTTTTTTCTAATTGCAAACTCCAGTTATTCAGACATAGCTTTGCTTTAGATGTTTACTGACTTAAGACTGTTCAGTGAGGAGACCTATGTGAGGGGAAGAAAACATTTTCCTGTAATTGTTTTATTATTATCATCCGTAGCACTGCTTTTAATGAAGGATTATTAAATTGCTTTTGCTGTTTTATACATTACTGTCCACACTCTATTATTATATCTCTTCGTGAAAGCATGTTTAAAAATTTTTCTTTAGTTCTTTCTCATTTGTGGTATAACCTTCTTTCTGTATCATCTTTTTGTTGGAAATGTTCTTTTATAACCCATAAGATTGAGACTCTTAAGTTTCAGAGATGGGAAAGTTTGAGCAAGAAAGGAGTCAACAGAAAGAATGCTAAGATTTTTGAAATTCTCTCTCTAAAAACAATTTCTCAATTCAGAAGTGTCTTTTAAAACTGTTTAAAATTCCAGTTTGTTTTTAATGGTCTCCTTTACTTTTAGTATTTTGAAACTTGTAAGTTAGTTATCTAAAAATAGGGAATGTTCTTTTGTTATTTTTAGACTTCTGCTAAAATGTAGTCTGTAGCATATCTTGAAAGATTCATACAAGTGGCATTTGCGGACCTTTTCCCATCCACTGGCTTTCACTCATTAGAATGAACTGGACTCCTTGGTTTTGGCAGATCTGTCTCAGGCAGAATTGGTCTTACTCTTCTCCTTGGGGAACATTTAGATAGTATGTTGAAAGACACAGATATCCATCTGAAGACAGGATCAGATGCTATCAGGTTAAGCTTTATGCACAGGGAAAGGCAAAGAGGAAGGATACTGCTACCATTCTGTTCTTTCTGGTTTTACAAATAAGACCACAACGAGTAATTTATTAGTTGAGTTCTCCTGTTCATATATGCTATATTTTTTAGGTTGTTGCCTTTCCTTTTCCTCCCCCAGATCTGTTGGGCTCCCTATTCTAAACAAGATAGTCTGCTTATCTGACTGTTTCCCACCTGTCTTTGATGAAATCACTCCCAGTTAAACTGGCTTGGGGTTTGTTTTGTTTTGTTTTCCTTCTCTGTGTTCTAGTTCTCTATTGTATGTGGGCAAGTGCACATTTTATCTTAGGGAGTATAAGTTAGCATTTGAACTCTCTCACCCTTCTTTGATCACTTTGTTACTTACAGATTATCTCAGTCCAGTAACTTTTCTTAGTAAAGGTTAAAAGATTATTTGCTTTCCCCTAAGGGGACTTACTTCTTGTCCTGCCTAAGAGCTGTTTTTCCTCTGACATATGTTGGGCAGGGCTAGCTACCCATCTGTTGGACCAACTACTTCATAAAACTTTCAAAGGATACTAGTATGTAAAACAAGTACGGGTAAAATTGACAAGGGTGTGGGGTACAAGTAGAATGAAAGGTCTGCAGAGAATAAACAGCATGTATGTGTACCTTTGTCTTTTGCCTGTGTTCCTAAAAGTAGAGAAACTAGGTATAGCAAACGGATTTCTCTAGTACTTGTGGTTCCTAAATGTTCAAAATTTTTGTAAAATTGTTATTGTTTTCTTATGAAGCTGTAGCCATTATGCTGGATTGTGACGGTAGTATGATAGCTATATTTATGATGGGAAATGAAAAAGCATCATTATGAAGCTTTGATAAACTAAAAGCCAACTGTTCTTTCTAAAAAAGTCAAGATATTTAGACTACAAGAGCCATAGGTTAATTTCTAGCAATACAATATTTGGACTTCCCTGAAAATATACTTTATAGGTGAAACTACTGTTTAATGAGATTAAAAAAATTTTTTTAATGTTTATTTAATTTTGAGAGAGAGAGAGGCAGAGTGCGAGCAGGGGAGGGGCAGAGAGAGAAGGAGACACAGAATCTGAAGCAGGCTTCAGGCTCCACACTGTGAGCACAGAGCCCAGTGCGGGGCTCGAACTCACGAATTGCCAGATCATGACCTGAGCTGAAGTTGGACAGTTAACCGACGGAGCCACCTGGGCACCCCTGTTTAATGAGATTTTTAAAAATAAACTTTTTAGACAAGACTTAAGATGCAAAATCTTTACCCTAAATTAAACGTTAAGATACTGAATGTTATGGCAAAGGTCCGGGGTATGTTGTATATTTATTAACAGTGTTCAGTTAGCATTTGGGGCTTGGGAGATTTTGGTGAGACACAATGAAGATTTTCATCCTCCTCACTGCTGATGGTCTCTTACTGACCCTTTGAGATCCAGTTCAGATGCTGCCTTTCTGTGAAGTCTCTGAATATAGAGTCAGCCCTTCTCTGTTCCTACAGCACCACTTTTACATTGTAGACCAATTATCATTTTTACCCGTCTCTCTAATTAGATTATTAGCTTCTCAAAGGCAGTGTAGTCATCTGTATATTGGCTCCTGACACTGGCACATGGTAGACACTCAGTAAATATCTTTTTTGAGTAAATGAAAAATCTGGTTTGGCATACTTCCCCTAATAAATAGGCATAAGCCTTTAAATCAAGATATTCTTAGAATTTTTTTGAAATCTGTTTTGCGTTTAGAAATGAATCCTCCAACTACTGTCTCATCTCTTAGCCAGTCGTTGCCCAGAGTAGGTTGCTGTTGAATGCCTGGCTTTCAAAATTGAACTTCTTCCACATCTCAGGAGGATGTGCATGTCCTGTCTATCTTCCTACATGTGTATTGTTATATCTAAGTGTTCTGATAAAGCCATGATTAGAGGATTAAAGCATCTGTCACCACTGTGGACACCTGTCTAGATCACTGTAATTAGAAAACTAATGATCTGAGATGGATATTTGGGATTTCTGAAGTTAAGAGTAAGGGAGTGTTGGGGCACCGGCTGATGCATTTTAGAAGAGAGGAATGCTGGGGCTCAGCTCTTGCCAGCTAGTATGTAAGACTTCGACCAGGCAGTCCTTGTCCCTGTATCCAGCCAGTGTAGCCTTCTTAGTTTCTAACTCTACAACAGTGGGACAGAGTTTCCTTTTGAGAAAGGGATTGACACAGTTCCTTAGGTTTTTGTTGGGCCCTCAACATACCTTGATCTTGATGAGGCACAATTAGGGAGTCTGTTTTTTCTGTCTCGTTTGTGCACATATATGTATGTACCCTCCCAACCCCCCTACAGCTGCACTCATACAAACCCCAATGCTTGTGTATGTGTAGGTTATCTCTGGATGGATCATAAGAAGCTGGTAACAGTGACCACCTCGGAGCTGGAGGATTGGGATAGAAACAGTTATCTTCTAATTTTATTATGATTATGGAATACCACATAAATGTGAAAGAACATACAGAGTATGCATTAGAACAATGTGTAGGGTACATAAACCCATGGACACATTACCCAACATAAGAAATCAAGCACAATATGCACTGAAGTCCTCCAAGTGTCCTCTCTAATTTATCACTTAGAAAACGGTTTTCTTTGTTTTTAACTGTATCTGCCTTTTGAATCTTTCATGTTTTGTACCATTTGCATGCTATCTATTAAAAATATTAATAATTGAAAAGTGTTCCTCAGTCCATTTTTTCCCTCATCACTTGATGTCTAAATACTTAATTCTTGCAGATTTCTTTAAAAAAGCTTCTAGTTCGCTGATCATTACAATTTGCCTCTGAACTGTATATTTTATAATAGTTCCAGTTGGAGAGAGGGGAATAGTAATTCATAAAAATAAAGTTGAAGGAAGATGGCGGGCAGGTAACTTTTGCCCTTTTTGGTAGTAGGGTACCTTGTTAAGGTCCCTACAGAGGGGCCCCCTGTTTGAGTTCACATCACTCAGGGATTTATAGAGCTGGTGAAAAACTTCAGGACTTTCAGCAATAGTTACCTTTTGAATGTCCTAAAAATCTAAATATTAATGTGGGCTTTAAAAAAACCATATTTTTGCTTATATTCAAGGGATTTTAGAGCTTGAGGAAACCTTAGGTATTTTCTTGTCTCCTCCTTTATTTAAGATGATGAAACTGGGGGGAGCCTAGCTGGCTCAGGCAAAAGAGCATGTGACTCTTGATCTTAGGATTGTGAGTTCGAGCCCCATGTTGGGTGTAGAGATTACTTAAATAAGTAAAACTTAAAAAAGAAAAGAGGAAATTGGTCCATTGAGGATAATTTATTTCCTGAAGTCACATAATTAGTAGCAGAGATGGAAGGAGAATTCATTTCCTTACTCTAATGACAGTGCTCTTTCTGCTGTAACATACTGACAGAGAAACCCTCTGAGACCTCTGATGTAGGAGATTGTTTATAATTTTCCACAGAGATCTTGGTTTTCCTTGGGTTTTTCCATTGCAGGTTTCTATCACTACTCAGACTGACTCACATATTAAGAGGTGGAGATAAAAACTAATGCCTAGCTCCTGCCCCTGAGAAATGGAGTCAGATGCTATAGGCACTGTGGTTCTCTGGTGGGCCTCTATCTTGCCTTCCTTCTCTGGTCTGGTTGATGATCTCATACCTTGATGGTGATCTCAGAAGACAGGTAGGCAGACAGACGGCTATTGTCATCAGTATTCTGGATTACATCTTACTGCCTTTTCTCTGACTCATTAATTTATCTGGGATCCCCGTAGAATTAGGACCCAGATCAAAGGAATTTGAATTCATCTGTCTGTCTCTATCCTTTTTTCTTCCATTTTGTTTCCTTTTGGATGAGGCAAGCTGTCAAGACCATGAACCACAGTTTTAGCTTTGTTAAAACAGTGCCAAATGAAATAAAGATGAGTTTCATACAGTCTTGTTTTTTTTGGAACTTCATTTTTATGATTACCACATGCATTGTTTTTGAAAGAATTTTCTTTATACTAACAAGGGAAAAAATAGTAAAAACCCTCGCTCTGCCATCAACAACAAAAAATAACTTTCTCTGCCTTTCTCTCAACAAGTTAAAGGGCAATATCAGGCTGAACTCATGGTGTCCGGGGTCTTCTTGATCTCACGGTAGTCACATAAATGGGATGGTTGCTGCAGCATTGGAGTAAGTATAGTATAAGGGCCTAGAAAAGAGGAGTACATGACAGTTACCCAGCAAAAATAGATTTAGTCACGAGATGTTTATAGTCTGTACATTATAAAGTATTTATGTGTATTATCTTAGTTGATCTTGACAACAACTCTTTGAGGCATCCGTATCTTTACATTTTGTGAAGGAGGAAACTGAGGCTCAAAGAGGCTTCAGGACACACAGGAAGAGTTTACATTCAGGTTTTTTACTTTAAACACGACTTACTTTTATTTTCCATTTAAAATGAAAATCAAGGGTGTCTGGGTGGCTCAGTTGGTTAAGCATCTAACTCTTGATTTTGGCTCAGGTGGTGGGATAGAGCTCTCCACTGAGTGTGGAGACTGCTTGAGATTCTCTCTCCCTCCCTCTGCCTCTTCCCTACTGCACATGAGCACACGTGCACCCTCTCTCTAAAATAACAATTAAAATAAAATGAAGGTCAGATCAGATCCCTTTTCACTCAGAACCTGCTAGTGGTTCTCATTCACAGGAAAAGCCTAAGTCTTTATAGGGCCTACAAAATCCTGCATGATCTGCCCGCAGCTTTGTAACCCCCAGACTGCATCTCCTCCTCTTCCCTCTCTTGATCCGTCCTAGCCGCATCTCTCTCTTTGCTGTCCCTGCACACCTTAGGGAACGCTCCTATTTCAGGGCTTTTGCACTTGATATTCCTTCCACTGGGGCAGTTTGTGCTGCGTAGCCTCGTGGCTTGCTCCCTCACCTCCTTTAGATCTTTGTACAAATGTCACTTTTCTTGGGCCTTCCCTGACCACCCTGTAAGATCCTGCTTTTATTTTTCTTCATACCATTTCTCATCTGAGGGAACATGTGCTTTATTTGTTTGTAGGTTTGTTTATTGTTTACTGCTACCCTCCCCACTAGAATATAGATACCTCAAAATGGGGGATCTCTCTCGTTTTCTGCTGTTTCCAGCACCTGGCACATATAATAAGCACTTAAAATCATTCTTGAATAAATGATATGTCAGATAATTTGGGAGGTGTTTTAGGCAGATATGTTCCTGAGACCGTGCTTTTCAACTCTTTTGTATAGCATGCGGTGTAGTAACGAGTGTAGTGGTTCTCACAGTGTTGTCTGGGGAACCCCTGGGTGTCCCTGAGACCTTTTCAGTAGGTATGAGATGAAGGCTTTTTATATATTTATACTAAAATATTATTTACCTTTTTTACTGTTGTCCTCTCATGAGTATACACTATAGTTTTCTAGAGCTATATGATATATGATATCTCCACAGATTGAATGAAGAATATATGAAAATTCAGCTGTCTTTTAGTAAATTATACATTAGATTTGCAAAACTAGTAAAACAATAATATTCTGGGTTTTTTTGTTTGTTTTGGAAAATAATTGTATTTTTCATAGAAACATGTTAACATGTTACCATGAAGCATGTAGGTTTATTGTTTTTTTTTAAGTAATAATAAATATTTTTAATGTTTTCACTTTTAGTTTCTTATCTGAAATATACTGGTAGATATAATCCACATTAACAAAAGCTCTTTGAAGTTCTCAATAACTATAAGAGGGTAAAGGAGTCGTGGCACCAAAGTTTCAGAAAAGTAGGCATAGTGTTTAGAAGCATATGGGACACCTGGTGGCTCAGAAGTTTCCGACTTCATCTCAGGTCATGATCTCACAGTTCATGGGTTCGAGCCTTGCATCAGGCCTTGTGCTGACAGTTCGGAGCCTGGACCCTGCTTCGGCTTCTGTGTCTCCTCTCTCTGTCTCTCTGCCCCTCCCCTGCTTGTACTCTGTTTCTCTGTCTCTCAAAAATGAATAAACATTAAAAAAATATCTAAGAGCATTGACTTTGGAACCCAGGTTTCTTAGTTCTGCCACTAACTAGCTGTGTGATCTTGGGCAAATTAACCTCTCTGTGCTTGTTAATTTCATCTCTAAAATAGTAGTATTAATAATAATAGTAATAGTACTAATGGCAGCCCCAGGAAGTTGTTGTAAGTATTAAATGAGTTAATATATGTAAAATGCTTATAACAATTCTGGCACATAGTACTTGATGCGTAAAAAAATTTTTTTTAATGTTTATTTATTTTAGAGAGAGAGAGACAGATCAGAGAGAGAGAGAGGGAGACACAGAATCTGAAGCAGGCTCCAGGCTCTGAGCTGTCAGCATAGAGCCTGATGCGGGGCTCAAATTCACAAACTGTGAGATCACGATCTGCGCCAAAATCAAGAGTCAGATGCTTAACCAACTGAGCCACCCAGGCGCCCCAATAGTTTTTTTTTATTTTAAGTTTCTTCCTGTATATTCTGACAACTTGCCACAACTCTTTGGCATTTGACAACTCCTATAAAAGTTTTTTAAAATGTTTCTTCTTTAACCTTGAAATAATTCTAGGAATTTGCTCTAAGGAAATTATAAAAGGTATATAAGATTTATGTATAAGGGTGCTTATAGCAGTATTATTTATAATAGTAAAAAATACCTAAAACAAGCACAAATCTAAATTTAACCAATCTATATAACAGTAGGAGATTGGTTAAATAATTTATAGTGCATTCACATGATTGAATATGATTGACTAATATAGTCATGAGATTATTTGAAGATGTGGGAAAATGTTTACTATTTATCCATTTGATCCTTAAAAAATGAAAACCATATTTGTGTGTGTGTGTGTGTGTGTGTGTGTGTGTGTGTGTACATGAAGGTCATACAGGTACAGTTAGTTATATAAGAGGGAGAAAATGGCTGGAAATCTAGCATCTTGGATTTGAAGCTAGAACTACTGATTAGGGACCTCTGCAGGCAGAGACACTCCATCCCATTAAGCTATTCCTTCTGACCAGTCTAGTTTGTGTAAATCACTTTTACATTTTTTGCCTTTGTTTCTATTTTGTAAGATTTATTGAAAATCATCTTTGCAGTGTTTGTATTAGGCCATGTTCTTGGCAGAGCCATAGATCCTTCCTGAGCACACGAACTACTCTTAATTGCTGAACCTTTCAGAAGTTTTATAGAGTAAAAACATAGTAAGTTATTTTTTTGTTTTTGATGGGTAAGAATTTGAATTCTCATAGGCATAAAATAATGGCATTGGTATAAAATGCTTTAATTATTTGAAGCTACATTTTTATAATGTATTTTGTCCTTTGACCGTAGGGTTTAAGTGTGAAATCCTCTCGACAGTCCATCTGCTCTTTATCAGAAAGCCAAAACTCATATTGCCTCATCTTTGCTTTATAAATAGTACCTGGAGCTTTTATGTTGAAGAATTAAAATGTTAATTAAATTGACCTTGATTTTCTGAACCGTTAACTTAGTATATTCGTGGGAGAATCAATTATATTCCTCAAATCAGTGCGAAAGACTAATTTCTAAAATACTTGGTTGTGTACAGAGTATCGAAGACTTATGGTGTTACTGTTAGTGAAGCTGCCCAAATAGAAACTGTGACATCAGTCTTCTAATACCTCGCTGCTCAAAGTGTATTCCAAGGACCAGCAGCATCTGTATCACCTGGGAGCTTGTTAGGAATGCAGAGTCTCAGGCCCCACCTCGCGTGCGCGCGCACACACACAGTCACAATCTTCATTTGAACACGGCCCTCAGGTGCATGTTAAAGTGGAGCTATATATTTTTATTGACTTTGTTTTTGAGGCAAACAGGCGAAATTAAGATGACTTGTTGGTATATTTCCTGGATGGTAAGCACTGCCCAAAATGATAAAAATGAGAAGAATGCAGTGGTTAAAAAGATTATATGATGTCTAATTAGTGTGGAACCATTGGATAAATAGGAAACAAAAAAAAAAAGAAAATTTGTTCCTAATACAGTATTCTGCATTTGAGAAATGTTGACAATTTGACACCTTCTTAGCCGTTTTTCTTGACTTTTGGGAGAAAGAACAAATAGGCTTCTCCTTAGCATTCTAGAATGTTTACCTGAAAAAGGACCTTGGAGATGATCCTTCATTTTACAGATGAGCAAACTGGGAACTAAGAATGTTAAGTGACTTACCTAACATCACAAAGCTTGGACTCACCGTATCCTGACTTTCACAGCACTGCTCTGTATTCCTCCTGTGCTGCCCCTCTGTGCTGCTGAAAGCCATATTGTTAGTTGTTTCTGTTGATGTTGGTGGAAACCGTACTGAACACTTAGGAGAATATACCTAACACACCTCACAGCCTCATGGAAAAATGGCTTACTCTCTTCTTTCCTTTCTGTGTGAACTCACGAACAACTTCAGAAAAAGACATTACTTGTTGTCTGGAAGTTAAACTGCTTCTGCTCTGAACCAGTGGAACTTGCTGCACAGGCCTGTGCTCTTGAAAGTAGGAGGAGCAGGGTGTGGGAGAAGGTGTGGGAATTTTCTGTTCTGCTGAGATGGCAATGGTTTTGAGTATTTAGAAGTAGTGTTGTTTTATTTTTCTTTATATCCCTCGTTTAAATAAAAGTTTATAAATCAAGAAACCTTTCAACAAAGAATGCCGAAAGAACTGGCTATCTGTATAAAAAAATTAATCCGTATCTCATACCGTGCACAAAAATTCACTTGAAATGGGTCATAGGCCTAAATGTGAAAGCTAAAGGACACAAAAAGTATGAACTATAAAGGAAAAATTCTTAAATTGGACTTTATTGAGTTTAAATACTTTTTGTCCACTTTGTCCATTTTTGAGAAAATTAAAAGACCAGCTAGAGAATGAGAGGAAATAATTTGTAATACCTGTATCTGCCAAAGAGTGTTATCTGGAATAGATAAAGAACTCTTAAAACTCAATAACAAGACAATCCAACTTTAAAGAAAGGGGAAAGACTTGATCAGACACTTCAAAAAAATGCAAATAGATAATTAGCACATGAAAAGATGCTCAACATCATTGGCCATCAAGGAGATGCAAATTAAAATACAGTGAGATACCACTACATCCCCACTATAATAATTAAAACTGAAAGATTGACAATACCAAGTCTTGACAAGGCTATGGAGCAATGGGAATTTATACACTGCTGGTGGAATGTAAAATGGTATAAACCCTTTGGAAAACAATTTGGCATTAAAAAAAATTTTTTTAAGTTTATTGAGAGAGAGAAAAAGAGAGAGCGGGGGAAGGGTAGAATCTGAAGCAGGCTCCAGACTCTGAGCTGTCAGCACAGAGCCCCGACACAGGGCTCAAACTCCTGAACTGTGAGATCATGACCTGAGCCAAAGTCGGATGCTTAACTGACTGAGCCAGCCAGGGACCTTCCGTGTATTATTTCTTGTAACTTGCATATGAATCTATAATTACCTCAACATAAAAAGCTTACTTAAAAAATGCAGTTTGGCAGCTTTTCAAAACATTGAACATAGACTTACCATATGACCCAGCAATCCACTCCTAGGTGCATACCCAAGAAAATTGAAAACATTTGTCCACACAAAAACTTGTACACAAATGTTAATAGCAGCATTAGCCAAAAGTAGAAACAACACAAATGGCCATCAGTTGATGAATGGATAAACAAAATGTGATATATCTTTACAATGGAATGTTATTCAGCCATAAAAAGGAATGAAGTACATATATGGTCGGTGAAACAAATGAGCCATGAAATCATTATGCCAAGTGAAGATAGACACAAAAGGTCACATATTGTAAATTCCATTTATATGAAATCTCCAGAATAGGCAAATCCATAGAGACAGAAAATAGACCATTGGTTGTCAGGACCTGGTGTTGGGGGATGGGATGGGGTGTGACTGACTGCTAATGTATATGGGTTTTTTTTGGGGGGGCAGGTAATGAAAATGTTCTAGAACTAGATAGAAATGGTTACACACCTTTGAACTAAAAACTACTGGATTATACACATTGAATGGGTAAATTGAATGGTATGTGAATTATATCTCAATAGAAAAAACTGTATAAAAATATGCAAGTTTCGGGGTGCCTGGGTGGCTCAGTTGGTTAAGTGTCCGACTTCGGCTCAGGTCACGATCTCCCCGTTCATGGGTTTGAGCCCCGCGTCAGGCTCTGTGCTGACCGCTCAGAGCCTGGAGCCTGCTTTGGATTCTGTGTCTTCTTTCCCTGCCCTTCCCTCACTCACGCTCTTTATCTCTATCTCTCAAAAATAAATAAACATTTAAAAATTTTTTTAAAAATATGGAAGTTTCTCTGCAGTGACAGATAGCAAATCATTTGTTGACTGAGGGCAGAAATAGAGAAGTTACCTGCAAAGGGGCATAAGAGACCTTTACGAAATGAAAATGTGTATCTTTATTGTTGCAGTAGTTATGCAGGTATACGTGTTTGTAAAAATGCATTGAACTGCATGTTTAAAATGGGTGAAGTATATTATATCTAAATTAAACCAATAAAATTGACTTTTTAAACTTATAAAATTATCTCTAATTGTTGTAAGTTTAAAGTGATCTTTAGGTTAATACTCTCTGTTATCTTTTGGGGCACCTGGGTGGCTCAGTCAATTAAGCATCTGACTTCGGCTCAGGTCATGATCTCGAAGTTTGTGAGTTAGAACCCCGCATCGGGCTCTGCACTGACAGCACCCAACCTGCTTGAGATTCCTCTTTCCCTTTCTCTGTGCCCTTCCCCCACTCCGTCTCTCTCTCTCTCTCTCTCTCTCTCAAAATAAGTAAATAAACTTAAAAAAGTCCTTTTCCTTACTTTTTATTAATATAAGGCTAACAACTGAAACACAGATTAACCTAAGGACTCTGACTTCTATTGTTAATTTCTCTCTCCCTTTTCCATTTAGTCAATTTACAAAGTAAAATTAGATTGATCAGTTCCAGTCAGACTATGCTCTTGTGCTTTTGAACTAGCATGATTCTGTTGCTGTTCTTTTCAAAGCTAGGAGTGGGTGTAATTTTTTTTTACACCAAACTCATTCTTTTTTTAAAATTTTTAAAAAATATTTTATTTATTTTTGAGAGAGACAGAGACAGCGTGAGCAGGGGAGGGTCAGAGAGAGAGGGAGACACAGAATCCGAAGACAGGCTCCAGGCTCTGAGCTGTCAGCACAGAGCCCGACGCGGGGCTCGAACCCACGAACCGCGAGTTCATGACCTGATCCGAAGCCAGACGCTCAACCGACTGAGCCAGCCAGGCACCCCAGGGTGTAATTGTTCTAATTTTTGTTAAATTTATGGAACATTCTATTGGCTTGTATTGCTGTTTTCCTTTTTTCAAATTTTAAGTCTTTATTTATTTTGAGAGAGAGAGAGAAAGAATATCCCGAGTAGGCACCACACTGTCAGTGTGAAGCCCGATGTGGAGCTTGGTCCCATGAACCTGAGATCATGACCTGAGCTGAGATCAAGAGTCGGATGCTTAACTGACTGAGCCACCCAGGCACCCTTGGTGTTTTCCTTTTATGTGCAGCAGAAAATGTTCCATTGGGTATAACATATCAGGTCGATTGCCTTTCACCTGCACTGCGGAGTACCAGAGCTAATTTGGGAACCAGGAGGTTGGGGTTAAAATGACTCTTCTAGGAAGGAAGCAAAGGGAAGAAAGGTGGTGGCACTCCTAGGTGTTGCTAGAAACAAGCACAAACAAGTATGTGAACTTCTTTCCTACAGAAAACCATTTCTGTCTCCCAGCCCCTGATCTCGTGTTAGGAAATGTGCTATATTACACAAAACCTCTCAAGGAAATAGTTCTGAGAGATCATTTCTGAGTTAGAAAAATCAGCTTTGTAGGTGACTTCTGAATTTTCTCCCTGAGATTTCCTTCCTCCGCCCTCACTCAGTTCTTGGACCTGACAATATTGAACACCGGGTAAGGTATTTCCCATTTAAATAACGGGTGGATAAATCTTTTGTTATTTCCCTTAAGCATAACCAAGGTAGCCTTTTATATATAGTTATATAATAAATTTATAAAATAGAAAATTTATAAAAATAAATTTATGTATTATATATATTAATTCCAGTATAATTAACATACAGTGTTATATTAGTTTCAGGTGTACAATATAGTGATCGAACAGTTCTCTACAGTACTCCATGCTCACCACAGAAATTATACTTGTCATCCCCTTTACCGATTTCACCCATCCCCCCACCAACCTCCCCTCTGGTAATCACCAGTCTGTTCTCCGTCTTTAGAGAGTCTTTTATTGTTTGTCTTTTTTTTCTTTGTTTTTTAAATATTTTTTTATTTTTGAGAGAGTCCGTGCGCGCGCGCGCGCGCGCGCACACACACACGCAGGTGGGGGAGGGCAGAGAGAGAGAAGGAAACAAAGGATCTGAAGCACTTTCTGCGCTGACAGCAGAGAGCCTGACACAAGACTCTGACTTACGAACTGTGAGATCATGACCTGAGCCAAAGTCGGGCGTTTAACAGACACAGACACCCATTTGTTTTGTTTCTTAAATTCCACATATGAGTTAAATATCATATTTGTCTTTCACTGGCTGACTTACTTACTTGCCATTATACCCTCTAGATCCATCCATGTTATCGCAAATGGCAAAACTTCATTCTTTTTATGGCTGAGTAGTATTCCGGTGTGTGTGTGTGTGTGTGTGTGTGTGTGTGTACACACCACATCTTTTTTATCCATTCATCTATCAGTGCACACTTTGGTTGCTTCCCTAATTTGGCTGTTTTAAAATAATGCTGCAATAAGCAGAAGTGCATATATCTTTTTGAATTAGTATTTTTGTATTCTCTGTGTAAATACCCAGTAGTGGGATTACTGGATCATATGGTGATTCTATTTTTAATTTTCTGAGGAAACTCCATATATTTTCCACAGTGGCTGCACCAGTTTGTATTACCACCACCAGTGCATGGGAGTTCCTTCTTCTCCATATCCTTGCCAACAGTTGTTACCTCTTGTGTTTTGCTAGCCATTCGGATAGGTGAGGTGATATCTCATTGTGGTTTTGATTTGCATTCCCCTGATGATGAGTCATGTTGAGCATCTTTTCATGTGTCTGTTGGCCATCCGTATGTCTTCTTTGGTGAAATGTCTGTTCATGTAGGCCTATTTTTTATTTGGATTATTTGGTTTTTGGGTGTTTTTATAAGTTTAAAAAAATTTTAACGTTTATTTTTGAGAGAGACATAGAGTGTGAGTGGGGGAGGGGCAGAGAGAGAGGGAGACACAGAATCCGAAGCAGGCTCCAGGCTGTGAGCCGTCAGCACAGAGCCTGATGTGGGGCTCAAACTCACAAACGGTGAGATCATGACCTGAGCTGAAGTTGGACACTTAACTGACTGAGCCACCCAGGTGCACCAAGTTTTATGTTTTTAAAATATATTATGGATATTAACCCTTAACTGGATCTGTCATTTGCAAATATTCTCTCCCATTCAGCAGGTTGTCTTGTAGTTTTGTTGATTGTTTCATTTTCTGTGCAGAAGCTTTTTATTTTGATGTGGTTCCAGTAGTTTATTTTTGCTTTTGTTTCCTTGCCTTAGGAGACAGATCTAGAAAAATGTTGCTATGGCTGATGTCTGAGAAATTACTGCCTATGCCCTCCTCTAGAATTTTAATGGTTTCAGGTCTCATATTTAGGTCTTTAATTCATTTTGAGTTTATTTTTATGTATGGTATAAAAAAGTGGTCCAGTTTCATTTTTTGCATGTAGCTGTCTAGTTTTCCCAACACCATTTGTGAAGAGACTATCTTTTTTTCCCATTGCATGTTCTCCACCACCCCCCCACCCCCGCCCGGTCAAATCAACAGCAGCCCAGGGTCCTGTTGAGGCTTTATTTGACACCACTCCCATTGCATATTCCTGCCTCCTTTGTCAAAGATTAATTGACCATATAACTGTGGATTTACTTCTGGGCTCTCTATTCTGTTCCATTGATCAATGTGTCTATTTTTGTGCCAGTACCATACTGTTTCAGTTACTACAGCTTCGTAGTATATCGTGAAATCTGAGATTGTGATACCTCCAGTTTTGTGTCTCTTTTTCAAGATGACTTTGGCTATTTGGGGTCTTCTGTGGTTCCATACATACTTTAGGATTATTTGTTCCAGTTTTGCAAAAAATGTTGGTACTTTGACAAGGATTGCATTAAATCTGTAGATTAGTATGGACATTTTAAGAGTATTCATTCTCCTAATCCATGAGCATGGAATATCTTTTCTGTTTGTTTGTATCATCTTCAGTTTCTTTCATCAGTGTTTTATAGTTTTCAGAGTATAGATCTTTCACCTCCTTGTTTATTCCTAGGTATTTTATTATTTTTGGTACAATTATAAATGAGATTTTCTTAATTTCTTTTTCTGCAACTTCATTATTAATGTATAGAAATGTGACAGTTTTCTGTATGTTGATTTTATATCCTGCGACCTACTGAATTCATTTATCAATTCTAGTAGTTTTTTTGGTGGAGTCTTTAGGGTTTCTCTATATATTAACATGTCATCTGCAAATAATGAAAGTTTACTTCTTCCTTAACCAATTTGGATGCCTTTTATTTCTTTTTTTTTTTTTTTTTTTTTTTTTGGTCTGATTGCTGTGAGCAGCCTTATATTTTAAAAATAAACCATTAAAAACTAGTAGAGACCAAATAGGAAAATGCAAAGATAAACAAATCCCAAAACATAAGAGACATTTCTAGAGTATGGAATTCTAAGTGGATTTTGTGAGAATTCCAACAAAAATATAAAAGTATATTTAAAATAACATGATAGTAGCCAGCACTCAAATAGGATTTACCATGTGCCACAGTGTTCCAGGCTCCTTATATATATTAACTCTTTCTTTTTTAATTTTAATTATTTTTAATATTAGAGAGACAGTGTGTGAATGGGGGAAAGGGGCAGAGGGACATAGAGAGAGAATCTCAAGCAGGCTTCATGCTCAGCGTGGAGCCCAGCACGGGATTTGATCCCACAACCCTGGGATCATGACCTAATGTGAAATCAAGAGTTGGAGTGAGCCACCCACGTGTCCCCATATATTAACCCTTAGGTTTTGTAACAACTATATGAGATGGTTGCTCTTACTATCCCATTTTATAGATGTTGAAATTGAAGGGCAAAGTGGATAAGGAATGTGGTCAATGCCACATACCAGATAAGTGGTAGAGCTTAGATACACCTAGGTAATCTGGCTTCAGAAACCGTGTTCTTTACCACTACATTATATTGCTTTCTGAATCGAGTTTCGAATCCTTTTATCCTCCAAATTTATATAGCACCTCTTGTCTACCCAACTCATCTAGATTCCTTTGTCCTTTTCTTTCAGTACATTCCCTACCTTTCTTGCCCCCTTTTCTTCTTGCCTTATTCCTCTCCCCAGAATACTATGACATAACCATTAAAAACGACACAAAAAAAATGACCTTTAGTTTTTATGTCTTTTGGAATACTTGCATTAAATTCTGTTTTCCTAGACTTCCTTTCTGCATAGGGATGACCTTTTCTCTGCACTTAACCCGATTTAGAAAGTTTCCATGTTTTTAACAGTGAGTCTTGTACCTGTTCATGAGAATTAGAAAGGATGCTATTTTGAATTACAGTGTAGTAAGATTTCTGACTCGACACCCATGGCCAAAACACTAGTGTCATATGTTTGAAACTAAGCAAAACCTCTTGAGTGTCTTGCCATAAACGTGCATTAGAAATTTTTTCTGATGTAGTGAATAGTTTCTGTGGGTAAGAAATAAATTTAAACCTGTATATCTTTAGAGTAGGAAGATTTTCCACGTGAAGGTCCTTGCTGACTCTTAAGAAAAAAGGTTCTTGCCTACCGCCCCTCGCTTTTCTGTCAAGCTCTGTAGTACAGAGCTTTCAGGAATCTTAAAAACTGAATTTTATATCTGCTAAGTCAGTCCATGAGATATTTGCAAATCCTGTAATCTTCCATTAGCTTTATCCTAAAGATCCCCTTGCAGTTAGGCTTTTGGTTGACTGACTCAATGTTGCCAATTTATGTTTAAGCCCAATTATGGTGTTAGTATGAATGTTTTTAGAAAAGTCTCGATAAATTTGAAGACAAAGTATATTTTTTATATACTCATAGAATTTCTAGGTGTTACATGAAAGGTGTTTGAGAATCTAGAAAAACGTATGGTCCCTACTTGCATAGGTATCATATTCTACTTGAGATAGTTAAGAGTAAGAGCTTGGGTCATATCTAGCCCTGCAGTCAGTATTGGTACTCCTGGGATAGTAAGTATGTTTCCCAGTCAGTGTGCATGATTTTATCTGCCTACCTCTTTAACTTCAACACCCCTCCCCTCTTTCCTTTTTGCTTCCTGAGTTTTATCCACCTCTGCTTCCTTCTCTCCTCCCCCCTCCCCATTTCCCATCTGTTTATTTATTGTCCTACTCATCCTCAGGTCTCAGAGAATGCCCTGTCCTCCCTCTTCCCCTCCTTTGCCTCTATGATCATTTTCATTGTTTCTCACTCTCCCTTTCTTCATGTGCTTTGAGATTATATATTTATTTATGGGATTTTCCCTCACTAAAATTTAAACTCTATGAAGGCATGTAACTGCCTGTTATTGTTAATTGTGTCTTACTATTTTATTTCCAGCGTCTCTTTAGCTTGATATATAATAGGTGGTGAATAAATGTATGTTAGTGAATGAATGACGTGAACATGAAATACTGGAGATGCAGGGAAGAAGAAAGCCACTCCTGGCACATTCAGTGTTCAGTCCTCCAACCCTACTGTTTCTCGTAGAGCAAGTACAAATCATCCTGCTAAGGAGAGTCCTCAAGTCTCTTTATAAAATTTAGAGGGTCATGTTTTTTGTACCAGCTTTCTCTCTCCCTCATTCATTTTGAGAAAGGTCGTTCTCAATTTTTGTGAAACTGTCAAGATATATAAACTACGGAGTATCCATATCCCTGTCTCTAGGTATACGTCTGCTTAGGGCTGAACCAAAAATTGTCTCCTGTTTCAAGTAAGGAACTAGCACGTATTTGGGAGCACTATGTGTTCCAGCTAATCACTTAGAGATTTAAATGTTTTCTTTTTAATGCACTGGTATTGTCTCAGGCTTTGGGAGATCACTGTGGCAAATTTTAGTCAAAGGACTTAACAATTTTTGTTAAAACAGCCAGTGTCCATTTTGAAATTTAATAGCTCAGGCTCAAACCAAGAGTGTCAGCATCTGAATGCTCATGCTCCCTGCCCACTGATCTCTTCTCCTGCATCTCAGAGAACTTTTAAGGTGAAGATTGACAATTTTTGTGAGATACATGGTGTTCCTGAAAGCTCTTGGCTTAGTGTCTCAGTCTCAAAAATTGTTTTCATAAGGACGTCAGACAGCTTTAAACTTGGTATGCTGGTAGTGGGATTAAAGTACCACAAACAGACTTTCTTTCTTGGAAAACTTCCCTTTCTTCTAATTTCTTTCTTTTGTTACTTTAAGCTTTCTAAATTGTCTTTGTTCTCTGAAGGTGCTTAGAAATTTCTTTTCTTAGTAATAGAGTTAAGTAAAATAAGATTTAGAAAATTTACAGTTTAGTAAATGTTCTTGTAAACTATTCATGATAAAGATGTGTCAGAGTTTACAAATTACTTTTAAGATGCAAATTGCTAAGTGGTGGTGTTATGGGTTTGAGTTTCATGGCCTTTCAGGATGTCATCCTTTTAGCCCTGTAGCTAAATATCAAGAGGCTACATGTTTAACCATAAAACATTAGCCTCTGCCAACATTACATCAACTTCACAAAACCTCATTGGCTAATTATCCCCTGGGACTAGGACATGGATTTGGCAGCTTGTGAAAGCTGCTTTTTCCAATTTCTCCCTTCCTGGCTGTGACATATCCCAAAGGAATGAAGTTGAGAAATAATCATCTTCTTTTGAAAGCTCTCAACCTCTCATTCCCACAGTGGTTCTCATGGTCAGGGATAGGAGATCCCTTCTTCCACTTGAGGACTCCTTGTAGCTGATGATGTATTCTTTAAGCAGTGACCATGGTACCCTGAATGAGCTGTGGAAGGGTGATGGCAAGGAGCCTCATGTTCCTTGAGGTATGTTTCTGGGTGGTTGTCTACAAGGATCCTAGTGCTTTTGTTAGGATCTTCTTATATTAACCGAAAATCAAGGAAGCTGGAAGTCTGGGATTGGGAACCATATGTGGTCATCCTCTGTGTCATTTGATACATGGTATAAAGAATTAGTATAAACGTTTAACATCTCCTTAAGTGAACATTCATAAAATAACTTTCTTGAGGGCAACCTCAAATAATAAAAAGAACTATCCTTAAACAATAGTTAAGGATATTTGTTAAGAGGACCTTAAACAATCCTCTTAAAAAAAGACACTGTTTAAAAAAATATTTTATTTAAGAGAAAGAGCATGAGTAGGGAAGAGGGACAGAGAGAGGGAGAGAATCTTAAGCAGGTTCTATGCTCAGTCCAACACGGGGCTTGATCCCACAACACTGGGATCTTGATCTGAAATCAAGAGTTGGATGCTCAGCCAACTGAGCCACCCAGACGCCCCTAGTCTCATTTTTTTTTATTAAAGTAAAGATGTAGTGCCTGCCTTATCTTCCTCAGAAGGTATCATAAGGATGGAATGAGATAACATGTGAACAATTTTACCAAGATCACCAGCTGATCTACTAGTCACCCTATGCAGTGGGCCTATTTTAAGCCTCCTCTCACCTGGCTTTCTTTACCATTTGGCCCTATTTGATGCTCTCTCCTCATTTGATACTCAGGGTTCTCTGTGTGTAATCTTGGTTAACCTAAGCATAAAATACATTTTTGGGGAGGGTATTGTATAGCACACATCCTTAAGAAGAAAGCTAGACAAGAAAGGTGAGAAAATGAGCAGAAATTGAGCGAGCAGCACATAGAGAAGACCATGTCACAGGACCAGTCTGCTGAGGACTGGCACTGGCACTTCTCACTGGACCTTCTCCGCTACTGCTACTGGCCTGGTCTCTCACGAACACTTGATGCTCTTGGCACTGCCACCGGTAGACACTTGCCACAGTGCCTTGAATAATTTCTGGTTGTATTTTCTATCTTTGTGTCATTCCCCCAATTTTCAGAGTTCTAGATGGGAGGATCTGTTGGCTGACTTGGGTTATGTTTTGTGAACTAGAGGCCAGGATGCTGAGAAGGACTATCTGTTCCTCTTCTGCTTCTGTACTGGGTAGAGGGGCCTGCCTTCCCCTATCTTGGAAGTTCCCCCAAATAGGAAAGGTATTCAGACCCAGGGCAGCTGAACTACAGATCCCATTTTCTTTCCAACTTGCCTTCTCCCTCTCTGTACACTGGTTCAGTCTCTTTGCCGTTTCCTCTTCTTCTTCCTGTCCCTTAATGTATTTCCCAGGATCAGTCCTTGACCCTTTTCTTTTCCTTAGTCTGCACATTCCCCTGCAGACTTAGTCTGCAGTCTCATCCCAAGCTGTGGCCTCAACTACCACTTATTCCAGATGTGTGCATTTGTACTTCTAGCCCCAGTTTACTTCCTGGGCTCTGGGTTCATTTCATCCACTCATTCTTCCCATCTGGACATCTGGGTGACTCACATGCACTTCAGACTTCTACATATTTAAGATGATATCACCACTCCCCATGACTACTCCTGCATCTCCTAACTTGGTACCAGTTGCCTAATCAGAAGATTAGGGGTCCTTCTCAATTCCTCTTTTCCTATATTCCTTGCATCTGTTTGGTCTCTGAGTTCTGTAGATGCTAGTTCTGCTTTGACTGTTCCTATTTTGTCTCACTCAGTCAGACTCTCCTCATTTCTCACTGTGGTTTCATAGCCTTCTGATTGGTCTCCCTGCCTATAGCATGACTCTTCTCTAATCTGTCCTTCATACAGCCGCCAACATGCTTTTTCTAACATTCACTTCTAATCATTTTATTCTTCTCAGAATTCTTCCATTTCTTGTGGGGTAAAATTTTAAACTATTGCACTTGTCTCTTTGGCCTCTGACTAATTATTCAGTCATCTCCTATCACTTCCAACTTTAAATAAAGTCTCCACCGGTGCTGAACTGCTTTTAGTTTTCCAGAACATTCTGTGCTCTTTTAATTTTCTCTTCCTTTGCATATAATCTTCCCTGTGCCTTGACCATTCATCTCTCTGCTTGCCAGCCTACTAACATCCACTCATCTTTCAGGTCCCAGCAAGGGTTCCCTCTTCCGAGATGCATGTGGTCTCTGATTCCAGACGGGCTTAGGTGCTCCTTCTCCTGTGCTTTCCGTGTACTTGGAACAAACCACCGGAGTGATTATTTTATTACATAATTATTCCTGGCAGGTCTCGTCATTAGAAATAATAATTTAATAATTAATACTCTACCCCCCAGTTCCTGGCACACAGCAGAGAGATAACAGTTGTTATGTCAGAACTGAGTGAAGGCACTTTGAGAAGAGCACAGTACAGATGCCCATAATATTCTCATCACTGATATCTCCTTGTGAGGATGAGACCCTTTTAACTCTAAAGTTCTATGGTCTATAAATCAGTTCTGTGGGAACAGTTCTGATTTTATTTCATTCTTTTCTCCATCCGCAGGTGGCCAAAGGTCTGAGAGCCCTGCTAGCCCCTCAGATGAGCTTGCTTTCTCTATGATCAGCCTTATACTCTTTCCCCAAGAGGTGATTAAGTGTTCTTTTCTTTAGTTTTCCCTGCCTTCTACCTAATACACGTTTCAATCCTGAATAATGACTTGTTTCATGTATGACTCCCATTTCCTTACCCCACAACCACCGATTCCATCACTTTGCTTCAGCTGCTCTAGTTATCATAAATCATACAGTGACTGGAGACATACGCATTATTAATATTCCAGAGATTCTCTGGAGAGGCTAGAGGTTTATCTGTTGATCTGTCTGGACTGACGGTGCTGCAGTTGCCTTTTCTCCCACCCCAGTTCTGTGCCAGTTCTGGGCTCCTACTGGGGGCCTTTGCAGAGCAAACAGTATGTAGTTTAACTTATACTTAATTTTTTTAGGACTTGGCTGCTGTCTCTTGATTTACTGCACTGGGAAGAATAAGTTCTGATTTTTTTTTTTTTTTTTCTTGTTCCTCCCTCTGAGGGAGCCTGCGTCATTGAGAAATGTTTAACCTCATGGCCTTGACTGGGGCTGGAAACTTGCCTAAGGGAACTTGAAGCTGGCAGTGTTTTTACTCAGATTCCCCGTTATGGGGAGGGGGATTTCAGCAGGGCCTGCCAAAAGAGGAAGATGTTGGGAAATTTTTTAGTAGCAAAGCTGTTGCTATTAGGTTATTGAAAGTATTTGAAGAGTTTTCTGGAGATAAGCTCAGGCGTTTTGAAATCCCTCTGGGAGAAAGCTGTAGCTTCTACCAGGTATAAACAAAAATTCAGGCTGAGAAACTTAGCTTTCCAGTTGTGGATATGTTATTACAAGAAGATTTTGACCACTTGGATGGGAAAGAGAAGCAAACCAGAAAGAATTTTAGGAGTTTAGAAACTCTCTCTTAGGGAAAAATAGCTGTAGGCTGAGGCAAATCTCTATGGACTATGGGAAGAATTTGGCTTTTTATCAGTTCTGGATCATCCTAAGAGTAGATCATCACAGGGGTTTTCTTTGGCAAATCTCTCTTTCAGAGTCTTATTGATGTTGTCACTGTATCTGTTTACAAAAGCAGTTTGTTGATACAAACAAGGTATTTGCCTAGTAAGAGTTAGAATAGTTGATCTTTTGTGTCCAAACAATGATCTCCCTATTAGGAGAAGGTGTGAACCAGCAAATGTTTAGAATATGACTACCTCTGCTTATTTTTATCTTTGTGTCACAGATGAGGAAAAGTTATACAGCTGTTTGCCAGTATGGAATGATGAGCTGAGCAGGCTCTGGACCCTGACAGGAGAAGAATTGTGTAGTGAGACCATTTGCGGCAGCTCTGTGACTTCCTGGAAAATTGGAAGCAACTACACAGAACTTAATACAAATACAGGCATTCCTGCCCACTCTGAACGATAGCTAGACTCAGCCAGCAGGTTGTCTTTCTCTGCAGTGGCTTTGCTGTTAGCATGGATGACTGAGGGTTGATAATACGCATGGCTAATGCAAGACTTCTCCTTTAATCAGCAAGCATTTATTAATTATTGACTATATACTTAACACTCTGATAGGTACTCTGGGGAGTTCCCAAGAAGTAGAAGGAAATATTCTGAAACTCGGGAAATTTATATTCTTGTTGGAGGTCCAGGGTTACAGGGGATTATAAGATCCTAAGAGAAAAGAGGTAAATGAGGTCAAGAGAGCTTCACAGTAGAGGTTAGATGAGAGGTGGGCCTTAGAGAAAAAGTCCCATTTGGGAAGGCAGGAGGAATCAGAGGAAGGGAGGGTGAGTCAGATAGTATTCAGATGGGAAGAGCATCCTAAGGCAAGATCTGGAAACTAGACGAGGCATGGTATGTGAAGACGAGTAAAGTTTTCACCTGATTATAAAAGGAGATACAGGGTAGTTGCAAGAGAAGATTGGGTTGAATAGGATTATTGAGGACTCTGAATGTTAAATCAGAGAGTTTGTCCTTTACCAGATAGTGGGGAGTCATTTTAAGCTCCTGAGTAATTATTTAACAATCTATTTCTTACAATAATTACTTCTTCTTATACTTATACTTCTTTCTTACTTCTAATTATAAATTAGAGTTTATATTGAGGTAATTGTAGATTTATAGGCAGTTTTAAGAAATAATCCAGAGTAATCCCTTGTACACAATATTTTAAGTGCAAAGTTGGTGAAAGTCACTTCAAAGGGCTCATCAGTGTAGAAGGTACCTACTTTTCACAGGCATACAGAAAAATGATACCTGTATGCACCCTTTTTAATAGATATATAAAAAATGTGAAGCATAAAACATGTGCCATATAGGCATTGTTTCTCTAACAATGAATAACTTTTGTAAGGGGATTAGGAAAGGCTACATGGTGCTACTGCCATGTGAAATTATTCACTCAGCCCCTCATGTGTCCCAGGGCCTGGGCCACATGCTAGGGGTACAGTGGTGAACAAGATAGACATGGTCTGTGCCCTTGTGCAGCCTGGAACTTGTTGGTAAAAACAGGTAAGTAATTGTAATAAAATCGAATGGGGGGTATAATGGGAAATTCAGAATGCCAGGGAAGAACAGGGCAAGGTGATCCAAACAATGCTAGTGAGCATCACAGAAAGGCCTCTTGAAAGAAGAGGTGTTAAAGTTTAAGCTGTGATCTGACCGTGTTCCAGCAGAGAGCATGATGTGGAGGCCTGGAGGTGTGAAGTGAGATAGTGCACTCACGGAACTAGGGGGCTCTTGTTGCAGTTGGTATAGTGTAATGGACAAGAGTGAGGGCTGCGGAGCTTGGCCACCTGGGCCTACATCCTGGCCTTACTACTTACGCGTTGCCCTTGGACAGTTTTCTCTCTGTTCCGCAGCTGAAAGTAGACATAACAGTAATTCCTACCTCAATTTAGGAGTAAATGATTTAGGACATATAATGCCCTTAGATTAGTGCCTGGTACACAGCGAGTGCTCAATACACGTTAGCTGTTACTGCTTCTTCTGAGATTACAGCAATTTGAGAAGATGAATGATGGTAAGAACATAACTTTGAGATTCGGGAGAGCCTTAAGAGCCATGTCAGGAGTTTGGACTTTATCGTAAGAGCAACGGGACGTCATTAAAGGGTTTTGAGCAGAGACCTGGCATTAGATTTGCCTTTGAGAGGGGTGATTCTGGTTTTAGCGTAGAAGATAAATTGAAGAAGGCTAAGAAAGATGAGGGGAGACCAAATAAGAGGCAGTTACAGAAGTCCAGATGAGAGGTGGCAGTCGTGAGGAAACGGTTAGATTGGAAGGACATGTGTTCATCCAGTCATTGAACAGCTAGTTACTGAATGCACTGGGCACTGGGTGGGCTTCTCAGTTCTGCAGCTACAGCTCTCATGGAGTTCTGTTCATTGAGGGAGGCCAGTGACAACAAGCAAGTGTGTAACGAATTATTAGGAATGATAAGTGCTATTAGGAAAAATAAAGCAGGACGGGCGCCTGGCTGGTTCAGTTGGTGGAGTGTGTGATTCTTGATCTCAGGGTTGTAAGTTTGAGCCCGATGTTGGGTGTAGAGACTACTTAAAAATAAAATCTTTTTAAAAAAAAAAAAGGCAGGGAAGAGAAATGGATGGTGGAGTCTGTAGCTAATTTAGAAAGGTTGGTCAGGGAAGACCTTTCCGAGAAAGGGACATTTGAGCAGAGAGCTGAAGGAAGTGGAAGGAAAGAGCCATGCTCTTGTTTGGGGGCGGGGGGGAGACTTGTGCAGACACAGGTGTGATCATGCTTAGCATGTTCAAGGACTAGTAAGGATGATGTGGAACGAATATGAGTGAGGAACATATGAGATCCTATTTGCCTAGAATTGCTTTGAGCAGAATCTAGCACATAGTGGATGCTAAGTGAATGCTTGTTGAATGGTTAGATGATCAGATAGATAGATGGAATTTAGAATGAATGAACAATTAATAATTCATTCTTCCAAACAAGCCTGGAATCTTGGAGGAGGAGAGAAAGTTGTGGGTAAGCTTCCTAACTATCGTCTATCTGTCTTATGAAAGGATAAGAGAATAGACTCTGGAGCTACACTGTAGGTTCCAATTCTGGCTGTGCCATCTGCTAGATCTGTGACCTTAGGCAAGTTACTTATCTTCTCGACGCCTCAATTTCTTTATCTGAAAAATGGAAACAACAGTAGTGCCCACCTCATCGGATCTCTGGAGGGTTTCTTAGCCTGAGTGCTATTGACATTTAGGGTTGTTTTGTGGGGGGCTGTCCTGTGCGTTGTAGGGTATTTAGCAAAACACCTGCCTGCTGCCGACTAGATACCAGTTGTAATGCAGAAATGTCTCCAGATATTGCCATATGTTGCCTTGGGGCAAAATTGCCCTGGGTTAAGAACCCCTGGGTTTTGTCAGGATTAAGAGAGTTGATATGTGTAAAGCACATAGAACAGTACCTGGCACATGTACTATTGTTAAGATTAGCATAGTGGCTTCTAGGGAAAAGTGTTTCTCCTAGCAGAACTGAGGACAATTTAGTCTCCCATTTGATTAAGTAAATAATGGAAACTTAAAAATAAAGCACAGTTGCTGATGGAGTATGAAAAAATGGTTTTGTTTATTCCCAGTAAGATTTATTTCTGCACACTGCCACTTTCTGTGGATGGAATGCCTTCTGATATGTCTCAACTAGAAGTTTCTTTAAAGTGGAGGAACATTAGTAATAGTTTTTTCTACAGTAACTGGGGTTTGGGGACTTGTTTCTGTAATGTAAGAGTGTGATTTCTAAGATGAGAGTATGCTTCTCTTTGGGTGCACGGTAGGTTTCAACAAGGTGCTAATGGAGACCAACATCTATCCTAGTCAGAAGCTACCAACCGTAAGAAGCATGATCAGTGTTCTTGTATTTGGCCATTAAGGAATTAAAATAATAGTGTACTCAGCAGTGTTTCATGGTTATATTTTATAAAGTAAATTTTTGTTGTGTATCACTTTTGCTTGCTGGGAGCTAGTGCAGTTGGGTTAGCTGTTTGCTAATAGTGCTTCCTGCTGTGGGTCTTAACTCTGCTTAAGCTGTGAAGGTGGTGATAAATGGGGGAGTGGTCATTAATTTTAGAGACATGGTATAGAAAAACATCAGCTGACAATGTTCAGTGAGATAATTTGATAAATTCTTTACAGTCATAAATTCATCACTGCCCATTTAAGGGATTATTACTATTTTAAAAATTTACTTAAGTCTTCATACCTAAATCTACATGTAAACATAATTTTACATAGATGCATAAATCTGAAAGTTTATATTGTTTTTTTTCTTTTTACTTTTTTTTTTAATGTTTATTTATTTTTAAGAGAGAGTGCGAGCAGGGGAGGAGCAGAGAGAGAGGGAGACACAGAATCTGAAGCAGGCTCCAGACTCTGAGCTGTCAGCACAGAGCCAGACGTGGGGCTCAAACCCATGGGCCAGGAAATCATGACCTGAGCCTAAGTCGGACGCTTAACCGACTGAGCCACCCAGGTGCCTCTTTTTCTTTTCCTTTTTAAAATTTATTTATTTATTGAGAGAGAGACAGAGAGAGACAGAGAGAGTGCGTGTGTGCGCACGCGCACGCGGGGAAGGGGCAGAGAGAATCCCAAGCAGTGACTCTCTCATAAACCGTGAGATCATGACCTGAGCTGAAATCAAGAGTCAGATGTGTAACCGACTGAGCCACCCAGGCACCTCTATCCTTATTTTTTAAGAACAGACTCTTTTACTTAGCATTCCCTCCCCCTCTTTTTCATCATTCCCCTCACACTGGTGAGTCTTTACCTCCAAACCATGTAAACAACCCAGTGTATAACCTTCCATATTCTTCTCTGCACAGACATATTCCTATACAGATCCTTATGCACATACAGTGTTTTTTCTCTTTTGCTATTGACTTGTCTTTAAATGAAATTACGTGCATTTTTTCTTACCTTTTGTAATACTCAGCAATACTTAATGGAATTCCACTTCATCTGACATAGTTCAAATTAATTCTTTTTAATGATTATATATTAGGGATATTGTATTCATTTTACTTCTTTCCTTTTTTGTCATTAGGAAAAATGCCACAATAAACATTCTTTTTATATATGTTTTAAGTATGTAATTCTATGGTGCATATTCTTAGGCATGGAACTGATGAGTTAGGGAGAATATATATTTTCAAGTTCAATAGATGGCATAGCCAGATTGCTTTTCAAAAGACTGTGACACTTCACATTTCCACCAGCCATGTTTGAGACTACCATTTCCCCCACCTCTCTGCTAGATACAGGTATTATAAACTCTTTTGACTGGTCTAATGGTGGGAAGTGGTATCTCACTGTTAAGTTTAAACTCTTTCCATTCAGGACTTTAGTTAGAATTCCTAACAAGTTTGCTGAATAAGCCATATGAAAGCCCAGCCTCTTTGGACACTGTAGCTGCATCTTGAAATGCTGGAGAGACATGGATTGTAAGGGATCGGGGGACAGATAGAGCAGTTTGTTAACAGTGAAAGGCTGGCATTCAGATTTTAAGGCATCTATTAATCTGAAAATGTTGCATAAAACTGAGTTGTGCTGGGACATATGTCTTTGCAGCTGTGCAAAATCTTCTTCCCCAGATCCCTGGTAAATTACCATGTAGCAGAGATCACTTTTCCGGGGAAGTTTGTCACAGTGGTAAAGCAGATCACATTCAAGAAGGGATTGTATTTTATGTACCAAGTTTAACCAGAGAATTGATACCATAATGTGCTTTAATATAATACATTTATATTATGAATAATTTTTCTTAGCCTTATAATTAGTCATAATTTTAACAGTAATGATAGCTGCCCTGTATTGACTGCCTTCCTTGTAGTAGGTACTTTAAACAGTTACCTCATTTAACTCTTAACAGCAGTCCTTCAAGTTAAGTAAAATTTTACTCTGGGAGAAACTGGAACCTAGTGATATGTGCTGGAGTAGAGGTCATACCTTGAACTTGAGAGCACCTGTCTGTTAATATCATGCAGTCTCCTGATTAGATCAGTGTGAATGAGCTTGGATAAGACTCCTGGATAATTTTTAAGTTTTTGTTTAACATAAATATAGACCACCACACTCTAGCCGTCATCAGTACCAGGGACTAACTTGAGTAAGATCTTTTTCCACTTCCTTTTCCCTGGGCTCTGACGATGATGGTAAACAATAGTACTAAATGTTTGATAATTGTTTATGCACTGGTTGAAAAATAGTGGACTAGAAGCTGTGGATATTTGATAATGTTTGTTGAGTATGCATTGGGTAGAGGCCTATTTTATTTTGTGGCAAAATAAATTAAGAAAAGGCACTAATCCTTTTCTTCAAAGAGATTAGCATTTAGTTGGAGATAGATGCAGTCATGCTACAAAGTCAGAGAAAATTTTATACTGAAAGTATAGCAGGTGGAGTGAGTAGCGTTTTTTGAGGTTAATTAGGGAAAGTTTCTTGGAAAAGGTAAGTTTTGAGGCAGGGCTTTAATATGATGCGTGTGAACAGGTGGCAGATCTGTGTTTCTTAAAAGAGAGTATACTGAGAGAGTCAACTCCAAGTTGTAATGTTTCATAATTTTAAAAGAGAGTGGAATGTCCTTTATTATGCATCTTGAGATTCTAAATTCAAGATTCTGTTTGACCACATTCTTTTCTAGGCTTTTACTTATTTAACTGCTTTGCTCTGCTTCCCCTTGTCATTTTGGTTGCTTAAATTTGTGGGGATGAAATTTAAATATAAGATCCGGATTCAGAAAATAATTTTTGGCTCTCTGTTGCTTTTTTTCCCGTAAAAATGTAAGGGTTAAAGATAATTTTTATTGTTCCTCACCATTCACCTAGTTTTATTAATCAGAAAAGTTTCTGTTTCCTAACAGTAAGGCTGATGTATCGATACATTCAGAAACATGGCCTGAATTCAGACCAGATGCAGCATTTGTCTTGAGATTATCTGAGAATTTTAGACCACAGAAATTTGAGAAATCTAAGTGAATTTTTTAAAACTACGAAGCAAGTGGTGGTCATCTTTTAATTTTTAAAATTAATTTTCAATTATAAAACTATATATATGTTTTCTTAAAATAATGAGCTTTTACAAAGAAGGCTCATTATCCGCAATCCAACTTTGAGTTCTTAACCTCACCGTTTACATTTAAAGCTATGAAATTATTTTCATCTCTGTTTCCCTAAATTTTTAAGTTTATTTGAGAGAGTGAGAGAGTGCGTGAACAGGGCAGGGACGAGGGAGGGCGGGGGGAAGGAGAATCCCGAGCAGGCTCTTTGCTGTCAGCACAGAGCCCCGACGCAGGGCTCGATCCCACGAACTGTGAGATCATGACCTCAGCCAAAATCAGGAGTCGGCCGTTTAACCAGCTGTACCACCCACATGCCCCTGAATTTCACTGAATCTTTGTAGTGGGCCTGTGTGGCCTTAGATAGTTTAGTTTTAAAAAGTATGCTGGGAAATGTTGATACCTTCTATGTAGTACAGTCTTGATAAAGAAATTTTTTTTGTTAAAAAGTATCAGAGTCTCAAGTTAAGATGTGTGATGAAGGACAACACTCTTTAAAATTATGAAGCATTCCAGGGTGCCAGGGTGCCTCAGTTGGTTAAGCATCCGACTTTAGTTCAGGTCATAATCTAACGGTTCATGAGTTCAAGACCTGCATCGGGCTCTCTGCTGTCAGCACAGAGTTCACTTCGAATCCTGTCCCTCTCTCTCTGCCCCTCCCCCACTCTCTCCCTCTCTCTCTCAAAAATAAAAATAAACATTTAAAAAATAAATAAATAAAATAAAATTATGAAGCATTCCAAAGGAACTGACTCGCTGAGTATAGTACCTTTTAGGGAGCTCAATAAACTCACTGTCGTAAAGGGCTGAAACTTTTTTCAGATTCCCAGATTGCAAACACTGTGTGGTTAAGTGACTCTGCTATTTGTACTGTTCTCAGACTGGAGCTTCTGCGTATTATGTCAACTAGAAGATTGATGTCTGTGAAGCAAAATGTGTTACCCTGCTGAGTGAGTGACTGCCGGGCAGCCTGGTTTCTAGGGACAATGTCTGGATAGGCCGAAAAGTTAGCGTGCAGTCCTCCTGCTTCAGAGGAGATGAGTGAGTGATGACAGACCTGTGCTAGAAGAGTTGTAGCAGCTTTCAGCTCTGAAAGACCTGAAGAAGCAAAGACCATGAAGAAATGAGAAAGAACCGACAGAAGTGTAGTTTGACCCCATCTTGATAGTTTTTTCCCCAAACTGTGCACTTCTGATTTTGTTGCCAGTTCATTATGTCAGGAGCTTGTTTGTCTGGCAACACCTGGATCATTGAAACAGAGCGAATGGTAGTATGTTCTGGGCCTATCACCAGCAGTTACAGCAAAGTACCGATGAACGGATTTCTAGTGTAATTAGCTCAGCTCTCCTGCACCTGAAAGGAAGAACCTGTCTTTGTGGTTCCTTTAAGCTCTTCTTGCCAGTCCACAGTGCACCCTGGAGACCTTTAAGCAGAGTGGAGCATAGCAGGGATGCTTAGGTGGCGCAGAAGCTGGGCGCCTGGGTGGCAAGATCAGTTGAGCATCTGACTCTTGATTTCAGCTCAGGTCATAATCTCATGGTAAGTGGGTTTGAGCCCCGTGTCTGGCTCTGCGCTGATGGTGCAGAGCCTGCTTGGGAGTCTCTCTCTGCCCCCCCCCCTGCCTCCCACAAAGTAGATTAAAAAATTAATTAGTTAATTACAAAGTTATCAAAAAAAGCTTCACCACCTGCCAGCTTCCCTTGTGGCCTGATGACAGGAGGGAGAGTGGTAGGGAGCAGCAAGAAGATGTCCTCTGTAGGATTAGGTAGGCAGAAAGATGCTGGGGTTCCTTGATAGCTTGAGAATTCTCTACAGAGACTGGTCTTTATAAAGGAGATTGCAAACCAGTAATAAGAGAAAGGGGTATAAAAGTGTGGTGTTCTTTTGCTTATAGGCATAGACTTACATATAAAAAATTGCAGACTTGAAAAGTTGTACTTGAGGGGCACCTGGGTGGCTCAGTCAGTTAAGCATCCAACTTCGGCTCAGGTCATGATCTCATGGTTCATGGGTTCAAGCTCCATGTCAGGCTCTATGCTGACAGCTCAAAGCCTGGAGCCTGCTTTGAATTCTGTGTCTCCTTCTCTGTCTTCACCTCCCCTGCTCATTCTCTGTTTCTCTGTCTTTCAAAAATAAATAAAATAAATAAAAAGTTAAAAAAAAGAAAGAAAGAAAGAAAGAAAAGTTGTACTTGAAACTCCTGTCCGGGGACACCTGGGTGGCTCAGTCGTTTAAGTGTCCGACTTCAGCTCAGGTCATGATCTTGCGGTTCGTGGGTTCGAGCCCCGCATCAGGTTCTGTGCTGACAGCTCAGAGCCTGGAGCCTGGTTCAGATTCTGTGTCTCCCTCTCTCTGCCCCTCCCTTGTTCACACTCTGTCTCTCTCCGTCTCAAAAAAATAAACATTAAAAAAAAAAAAAAAAGAAGAAAATCCTGTCCGGGTTCTCCTCTATTTCTTAAATTCTTCTGTTTGGACTGAAGTATCACCGCTTGGTTTCATTGCAAAAGAAACTTTATTGGGGGGGGGCAGTTTAAATAGAATCATTTTGGCCCTTAAGCTCTAGAGTCACAGAGAAGACCTTTTCTTTTTGTGTGTTATGTTCTGCTTTTAAAATCATTAAATGACCATTAGAGTTTTTGAAGTCATTTGTAAGAGATAAACGTTTTAAAAAGATGATTGAAGTATATTTGAATTTGTGATTATAGGGAAGCAGCAGTCTCCTCCCCCACCCAACCCTTGAGAAACATTAATTGCTGTTCATCTTTTTTCCTGGAAGACATGATTACTGAAAGCTTCAGCCAGTGAGAAAACTCTCCTTGCATCTTGATTTTTCTGTTGCAGAAAGTCTGCTTGCAGTAAACCATTGGTCTGTCGTGGGCTCTGGCCCCTCTGCTCCACATTTGTGCTCAGTCCTGCTTATCAGTACTCTGCGTTGTCTTGGTTCGTTAGATGACTCAGTGTTAGTCAGAGTCAGAATGAGGAATCTCAGAAGAGATTATGACTGGCCCCCTATTTTGGGTTATGGTTTTTATTTAATTTACTAGGTCATGTAATACAGGCAGATATTAACAGTTTGAGAAATCCTTCAGGAATGTTAGTTCCAAGCATGACATCTTTATGAGAAAACAGTTGTGAATTCATTAAAATGTAAATTTAGTAATATTAAATAGATCTTTTTACCCTTCTCCCCCTGTTTTATATCCTGTGAGTATATTTCTCTATATAGTGGGAGGTCTTGGGCTGTCCTAAGGTGGAAAATTAAAATTAATAAAAGGAACCATTTCCTGAACATTTTCTGGATAGCTGACATACTCAGTATTGTTTATTTTGTTAAATTTATCTTAAACCAAATGTATTTGGTTATGGTATCCCCATTTTCAGGTAAGATGAAAGCTCAGTGAAGTTGTGTGACTTAATCCAAAGCCAAAACTGGTGGTAGGTTGTAAGAGCAAAAATTTATACAAAGATCTGTCTGGTTCCAAGTCACAGTTCCCAGCCACTATCACATTGCCTCTGTGGCTTCTGAGAGGTAGAAGATCCCAGTAAGTCCTGGGCAGAAGAAAAAGTGAATCTGATTCTTTTGCTTGCTTTGGTTGTTCATTTGTTGAGTGTCCATGTCTCCCTTTTTCACCCAGCATCTAGCATATGCATAACACACACACACACACACACACACACACACACACACACACACACAATTTGCTGACTCAGCAATGATGTACGATTAGCCATGTAGTATATGGAAGTGAACTGACAGTTTTGTTTGTAAAATTATTCTAAGTATATGCTATATTTGTAAGTATAATAAAGTACACCTTAGACTAACATTTACCAAATGTATTTGTGGTGTGTATAATTTTAGTAAGAATAAAACATTTACAGGGGAGCCTGGGTAGCTCAGTTGGTTCAGCTCAGGTCATGATCCCAGGGTCGTGTGATGGAGCCCCATGTTGGGGTAAGCATGGAGCCTACTTAGCATTCCCTCCCTCCCTCCCTCCTTCCCTCCTTCCCTCTCTCCCTTTCTCTCTCTCACCTTCTCCCCTCCACCCCGCCTTTCTTCCCAGCTCATGCATTGTACATTCTCTCTCTTAAAAAAGAGAAAGACAGAATAAAAACATTTTCAGTACCCATGATTTCTGGAGATTATCAACAGTCTGAATGCCCATTTCCCTCTTCCTCACCAACCTCCCAACTGCTGTTGTTGGCCCTCCTTGTTTCCATACTGTGTCAAAACGCCCGTTCTCTATATCTTTTTCTATCTTTTATTCCCCGAGAAATTGTTATTTTCACACCTTTTGCTTTTGTACATGCATTTCCCTTTGGTTGCACTTCCCTTCCCCATCTTTAGTTTGACTCTTTTTTTTTTTTAATGTTTTTTATTTATTTTTGAGAGAGAGAGAGAACACGAGCAAGGGAGGGACAGAGAGAGGGAGACAGAAGATCTGAAGTAGCCTATGCGGTGAGAGCAGTGAGCCCATTGCCAGGCTCAAACTCACAAACTGAGATCATGACCTGAGCTGAAGTTGGACGCTTAACCGACAGGTGCCCCTATTTTGACTTTTTGAAAAATAAATTTTAAAATATTTATTTATTTTTGAGAGGCAGGGGAGGACAGAGGATCTGAAGCAGGCCCCGTGCTGACAGCAGCGGGCCCACTGTGGGGCTCAAACCTATGAACCAGAGACCATGACCTGAACCAAAGTCAGACGCTCAACTGACTGAGCCACATAGGCGCCCTGACTTTTTTTTTTTTTTTTTTTTTTTTTTTTTTTTTAAATCATTCAGGTCTCAGGTCAGGTCTTCTCTAACTCCTCCAAATCCAGCTAGGTCTTCAATTTGAGTTCCCATCAGAGTACTTATCATGCTGACAGATTGTATAACTGGGTACGAGTCTGTGTCTGTTGATGAGCCTGTATTGTACACTCAATGAGGGCAGTGACGGGCATTTCATCTCTCTGTATCACAGTGCCTGGCACATGGTAGGCAGACAGTAAATATGGAAAGAAAAATGAAACAAAATAGAGGGTGTAACTTTCCTAGTCGCACCATAAATCTTAGAGAACCATTCCATTTTAGAGATGGAGACACCCTATCTGCTCTAGCCCCTCCTTTTTAGACATGAAGGTGACACCCTGAGGTTATACAACTAAGTAATTAGCACACTTTTAGAACAGAATTAGAACTCCTGAGTTCCAGCCTAGTGTTCTATCATTTTAAGAAAATGTTTTTTGAGGAAAGAAAAAGGGTTTTTTTGCTTATTATAAAGGCAGTTGTTTAATGTAGAACATTTGGAAGATACAGATAAACAGAAGGGAGAAAAAGAAAAAATACAATCAGCTTATTCCTATCACCCGTATTGTAACCATCCTTCCAATCTCTTCTGTGCACAGTGATATGTTTATGTTTGCACTATATCATTGAGTGATGACAACAGCTTGCATTTACTGAATGCTTGCAGGATAGGCACTGTTCTAAGTGCTTTGCATGTATTTGACCCATTTATTACAGCAATCCTATGACATAAATACTGTTATCTCCACTTTATAGATGAGGAAATGGAGGCACAGACATGATAAGTATCTTAAGGTCACTCAGCTAGTAAGTGGTAGAACCAAGATTTAAACCCTGGCTATCTAGTTCTAGAGACTATAATTCGTTCCTAACTACTATTCACATTCTGGCTTTATGCATGATATTTTATAATCTGCTTTCTTTTAAAAATTGAGATCAGTTTACAGACAGTAATAGTCATCATTTTTACACGTACAGTTCAGTGAGTTTTGATAAAAAGCAAACCACCACCATAATCAAGATACATGGAGTATTTCCATCAAGAAGTTCCACTGTGCCTCTTTGTAGACCATCTCCTTCCCCATTCTCCATGCCTGGCAGCCACTGATTTTATTTCTGCCTTCATAGTTTGTCTTTTCCTGAATTTCATTCACCTGCAGTCATTCCCTGTTATAGTCTTTTGTGTTTGTCTTCTTCTGCTTAGCATAATGCTTTTGAGGTTCGTACATGTTGTTGCCTATAGCAGTGGTTTATGTTTTTATTGCTGAGTAGTATTCCATTGTATGGATGTACCACAATTTTTTATTCCGTTCACAAGTTGAAGGACATTTTGGTTGTTTCTGATTTTTGGCAGTTAAAGCTGCGATGAATATTCACGTACAACTCCTTATATGGATACGTGTTTTCATTTCTCTTTGAGTACTCAGGAATGGGATTACTGAGTTGTATGATAAATCCAAGAGTTTAAGTTTACAAGAGACTTCCACAGTGTTTTTCCAAATTTTCATTTTGTATTTTCCCAGTAATGTCTGAGAATTCCAGTTTCTCTTCATCCTCAGCAGCAAATTCTTTATTGGTGATGTTTGTATTATGACATTGGCCAAATTACAATCTTCACATGGTCTTGGAGGAAAAGGTGTTGCTTAAATTAAGGATTTCTGATGTTTTTTTCATCTTTCTTTCCTTTCCATATTGCAAATATTTATTGAACATCTTACAATGTTGGGGGGGGTGTTGAATGAGGATGAGCAACTCTGGCCTCAAAGCCCCCTGGTGTGCCCTGTGAGTAAGGGCCATGGCAAATGATGGTGACACAATTGATTCTTATACTTTATCTGCTTTCCTACCAGACCACATAGCTCCGCATAGAGGTTTTTGCTTCCATGCCTCTGCAGTTTATACCTTGCTAAGCTTTCAAGTGCTGAGGAACTTTGTGGGGGGAAGGATCTGGTGGCACATCAGGCTCCAGCTGTGCTGTCACCCTTATTGACCCCCTTGGGTGAACATGCCAGTGCGAGTCATGATGGCAGCTATTTCCATAGTTACCTGGGTGGTTTTCTCAAGTTAGTCTGTTGGTATATCTGCCCTGATTTTCTACCCAGTGATTTGAGTGATGTGACTGTGGCATTTAAGTAGTAAAATCAAATGGTAAGGTAAGTTGAGGTTGATAATGGTATGAATCTCAAAATTTTGGTGGGCTTCTACTATTGTTGCAGTATATTGTGTCTGACACTAGCTAGCATAAAAATTTTTTTCAAGTTTGTTTATTTTTGAGAGAGAGAGAGAGACAGACAGACAGAGTGCGAGCAGGGGAGGGGCAGAGAGAGAGGGAGACACAGAATCTGAAACAGGCTCCAGGCTCTGAGCTGTCAACAGAGCCTGATGTGGGGCTCAAACTCTAAATGGCAAGATCATGACCTGGGCCGAAGTCAGATGCTTAACCTCCTGTGCCACCCAGGTGGCGCCCTGACACTAGCTAGCATCTTAAGAGCCTTTACTTTTTTTCTAAATGAAAAAAGTCAAATATGTACTGAACTCTATCTTTTTTTAGAGACTTTATCAGCAAAATATCTCCAAATTGCTAAGAAGTATCTATTCACTCATTTATTCATTCATTGAGCACATTTGCCAATTAACCATTATGTTTATGGTACCCTTCTTGATGCTGTGATGTGGCTTATTTCAGAGGAAATTCTTCCTGAGTTCTTCCCTTGGTACTGACTGCCTTTCCTCCCAATTTGGTATCTTTCATCTGTAAACATTTTAAAAACAAATGTCAAGTGAAATAAAATAGTGCAGTGTTATATAGGTCCTTGTTCCACTTTGGTGCAGACTTTGCACAAGAAGGGAGGGAGGCACAGGAGAGAAGAGGAAACCTGGTCATGTGATACTGCTTGTCTGGCAGAAGCCTTTTGGTTCTGAGCAGAGAAACCAGCTGTTTACTATTTTGGGTGAATGAGGTTGGTTGGTTGCTACGAGCATTTTCTCTAAGGGAACCCTCTTCTCTTCCAGCTCTACACATTGAAATCATCCCAGTCCTGCTTTTTTGGCATTTGGGTAGAGGAGGGAGGTGTCTGTGTCGTGGCCCAGTGCTGACAGGAAGAAATGTTTTCCAGGAGACTTACTGATTCTGACCTTCTGCTGTCACTGCTTTTAATGCCCCACTCCCTAAGTAAACGGGATCTAGCTGTTCTTACGGCCCTTAGCATTGCAGAAATGAAGTACCCACCTTTAACGTAAAGAGCAATGCTAATCAGATTTTCAGCAAATAATAAATGGCCTCTTTAAGGAGTGAGGTAAGGAAGGCACGTTTATTGCAACACTGGCCTTTGGAGCCTCACATCTCCCCCAGCGTGCTGGAGGAGAGGACCAAGACTCATCTACCCACCTGCAGGATTCTGCCACTCTCATGGATTGTCCTGGGGCTGGGAAAGGACAGCTACTCGGCAGTGTGCCCGGCCCCTGATCACAGTCTGCGGGAAGGTTGGCATATTTATCCTGTTGGGATTTGCATGCTTTTGTTTTCTTCTCAGTTTGCTGCAGTCTTTTTATCTCCTCCCTGTTTCTCAGCCATCCAACTTTGACTCTGGGTGGTTTATTCTCCCAGGGTTTTTATTAAAGCTTGTTGAGCCCTCAACACATAGGCAACTAAGCACGGTACCGTAGGGTGTATGTACTTCACGACCTGATGGGGACAGTGTTTAGGATGTTTTTCTTGATCCTTTCCTTCCACCCATGCACAGTTCATAAACCTAGATTATGGAAGAAAGAAGAAAAAACTTCTCTTTATAAGGTGAGATGCTTCCCTTTTATATGGGTCAGATGCAGTGTTTTGTCAATAAAACATGGTCTGGCCATCCGTACTATACAAATAAATAGGGAGCTAGTGACGATTTCAGTTTCTTCTCTGTGTTAAATACTGAAAGTGGATATATAACCTCTAAGATGTCACAACACTAAGATACTGTAATTTAAAATAATTTTTGTAAGGCTTTTGACTTGTACTGCATGTTAGCTTGGGTCAATGTGGACAGTTTGGCGTGGCCTTACCAAATGTTTTTAGAGTTACATTAGAGTTACATTGTAGACTTCTGTTAGAATTCCATCCTCGTAAGCTAGTACAGTAGGCTAACACCCATAATGGATTTTTCCTTTGTAGAACATCCCTCTTATATTCTGAAACTGCTGAAAAAAATATTCTTTGGGAATAGAATGGACACATTTGAGTTCTACAGAAAAGTTCAGTAACTCTTTCAGAAGAACTCTGGGTTATGAAAAAAGTAAAGACGTGATTCAAATTCTGTGAGATGTGAATGGAAAAGAATTGTCAGCATTTCCCTCTGCTGGCTTAGAAAGCTTTCTGTTGCCCATTAGCATTCACTTATAACTGCTACTTTTCTAAAAACTTAGACGTTTCTTTTGAATTCTTAAGATCTCTTTGGGACTTTACTACATTTGACAGGATGACTTGAGTATGTGGCATCAGCAATAAATGAATCCACTGATAAAGAGATGAGTGTTATCAGTGCCTGGTTTGCAAAGAGAGTCGTTTAAAAAACTAAAAGGCAGTGATTGATTGTTCTTTGAAAAGTTTTATAGACGAGTGTCAGAAGTGCTATGGACTAATGTCAAAGAAACACCACAGTAGCATTTATGGAAGATTATTTGAAAGGCAGAGAGATAGTACGGTTTAGGACTTAAAGCTTTGGCCTGCTACTTTTGACTTACTGTAACCTGGAGGATTATAGTGGTTCAGATCCCCATTGTGAACCATTGAGAATATCTTTGTTTCAAGTACAGAAGTGTATAGGAAATAGAGATGCAGAATTGTCAAAAGTATTATCAGAATAGTAATTTTAGGCAGCTGGCCTAAGCAGTTGACTGTATGTTTTTCTAATTTTATACTGTGCTTAGAACTTGGTACCTAGAATTCTATATGTCTGTTGGATCTTGAGAGGACTCATGATTTCTATCCGTACATATTTTTTTTTTAAATGAGTGTCATTTTATAAATTATACAGAAGAAATAGATTGTGTGTTAGATAGTGAAAGTGTAAAGGATGTCCAGTATTACTTCTTTTGGGCTTGAAACAGGTATTTGAGGGTTAAAGATAGGTCTTCTTCAAATCTCCTCCACTTGTGTTTTATTGTTATAGATATCCCTGATGATAATCTTTTCCTTCTTTCATAGTTTTCTTAGCTCTGGCTTCCTTTTTCCTAATTAAAAAAAAAAAAACAGATTCTAAAAGCTGGCACACATTTTTAAAGATATATAGGAGGCCATGTGTGTGTACTTTTCCTATTTTAGTTGACAGTTGGGAATGCCTTGGAGGATAGGGACCACACTTTTTTTTAATGTTTTTATTTATTTTTGAGAGAGCAAGACAGAGCATGAATGGTGGGGAGGGGCAGAGGGAGAGAGGGAAACAGAATTCGCAGGCTCCAGGCTTTGAGCTGTCAGCACAGAACCCGACACAGAGCTCAAACTCATGAACTGCAAGATCATGACCAGAGCTGAAGTCAGATGCTTAACCAACTGAGCCACACATGCGCCCTGGGGCCACACTTTTCATTGGTTTTCATTATTTTTTAATAATGGACCTGTGGTTTTCATTATTTTTTAAGCTTATTTATTTGTTTTGAAGGGGTTGGGGAGGGGCAGAGAGAGAGGGAGAGAGAATCCCAAGCAGGCCCCATGCTGTCAGCGCAGAGCCCAATCTGGGCCACGATCTCACAAACTGTGACATCATGGCCTGAGTTGCAATCAAGAATCAGATATTTGACTGAGCCACCCAGGCGCTCCTGTGGTTTTCATTAATAATAGACTTTGGCAAAGATCAGATCTGCAGTTTTTAGAAGAAGCCCTCAAAAGATTAATGTTTCATGGTTTAATACAACTTTCTGGTACAGCACTGCCCAGTACTATATCTGTACTGTCCAGTACAATGGCCACTAGCCACATGTAGCTCTTGAGACTTGAAATGTGACTGAATTTTTCATTTTATTTAATTTTAATTAAATTTAAATAGCATATGTGACAAGTGGCTGTCATATTGGATGGCACAATTTTAGACCCTTCACAGTTTGCCAGCCTTTCCAGATACCTTCTACTACTCCGTTTCACAGACGTAATTCTTAATTCCATATCTGAATCAGAGCATTATTAGTTAACATTCTTAACCTTATAATATTTCCTACCTCTAGGTCTTGGCTCCTGTCTAGTTTTTGGTTTTTGTTCATATCTAGTTTATGAAGTCCTCCAAAGATGGTTTATATGCTACTGCTCCTGCAAAGCTATCCTGATCCTTTTTGTACTCTAGTGATTTATCATCTGCAAACTCAAAGCACTTACAACACTGTCTTTGATTATTGTGATTTGTTTTACATTTCTTATCTTCTCTATTATATTTATAAATTCCTTGAGGGGCCTATATAGTTGTTATGGTTGTGTGTGTGATAGACATAACCATTTCTCCTTTTTTCTCCCTTTAAAGTGCTTATTAGCTAAGTGTGTTTATACATAGTAGGTGGTTAATACGCATTAGCTGTTAGTCTGTTGAGGGTACTGTGCTTCCTGGCACTAGAGGGCAGTATTATGCCCATAAGCAAAATGTGTTTATCCTAAATGACATACATTTTGAGCACTCTGTCCTAATTCAGTTTTATTCAGTCTCATATTAATAATTCTAGCCTTCAGAAGAAACATCTTTTAATTGTCAGTGATAATTAATAAATAACCTTTCCCCACAATTGCTTGAATTAGATTCAGAATATGATGCTGGTCTAGGAGATTGGTGAAGATTCTTACTGAGAAGAAACTTGGTACATCTGAGAAACATGGGCCAAGGCATTAATCAGGTGTCAGAGATTAATTCATTGAGGGCTGAAAGCCTTTTTGTGGTAGGCAGCTAGCAGTCCAGCTTTGAGCCGATAGTCAAGAACCTGAAGTTCTTGGTTTGATCTTGCCAATGTGAATTTGGCTAAATTGCTCTAAGCTTGGCAAACCTGTTTCTTTTATTGTATCATGGGTATGGTGTCTGCCATCCTAACTCAGAGAGTCAAATAAGATCATATGTGTGAAAATAGCTTTGTAAAGTATTATTTAAATGTATAGGGTTGTTTTTTCTTCTCAATTCCTACCTTGTACCTAGTACCAAGGCATGTACATAGTAAGTGATTGGTTATAAATATTTATGACATTAGTTTTTTATATTTTCGGTAAAGAATGTACTCTGTTAAAGGTTGATGAGAGATACATTGATACAATTACTTCCACCTAGGCTGCACACACTTAAAAGTGATTAGAGTCACAGTAGTTTGACACATACCCTGTCCTTTGGTGTTATGCAGCCTTAAAATGAATTGTATGTGAGATATACCTATGCAGTGTGTGTGTAAACTAAGTGGGTTTATTTTTGTATGTTTCCTACCCTTCCTAATATTAACTTAAAATATTCAGCATATTAGGTGAATATAGACAGCCAATTGCTGTCTTTTGGAAAACCATAGAAAATGGTGTTCAAGTATAATTACTTAGCCCAAACTGGTATAGTTTGGAAGTATACAAGAGCATATTTTCCTCCAAGGTTTATGAGTTAGAAAAGAAGCCATTCTAGAAGAGGGTAGTGTAGTGGTTGTTTTTGTTGAGAACAGCTATCAGCCAGGAGCCTTCTCTAGTAAATCATTAGATGCATCAAATAAAATGTTCAGCTAAAGTTCATGCAATCCCTTGGTTACCAAACACTCTTGCCAAAGAGAGTTGCAGTCATAATATCTGCAATCGCATCATTTCCTGTTCAGGCTTGCAGGTGGGGAACTGTCTGAAACTGCAGTCCTGTGAGATTGGTTATGAAGAAAATGCCTTGGTGGGAGAGGACTTGATGATATTAAATGACAACCTAGCAAATGTGAGGATAGAGAGAATATCTGGGGATCCTGCGACTAACCAGACTTGAAGGCATATAGATCAGGATATGTAAGCCCACTTCTATGCAGGGATCTGAATAAAGCTCCCGTGGGGCATTCAGATATGTGCTGAACACACTCAGGCAGTGGGCCAGGCAGATGGCACATTCCTGTACTGACCTTCGGAGGCCTGGCAGATTACAAAGCTAGCATTGGAGGCGTGGTTGTGCTCTGGCATGAACAGCTCCGACAGCCTGCATTTCATCGAGCATTTGGTCCTCCCCAGTTGAAGGGATGTCTTGGGACTGGCTTGGTCTCTGAGTCCACTTAGGGGCTAGCATATATTTTTCATAGCCCTTACCCCTGCCACCTCTTGTCGTTGATTTTTACTTTCGGCACAGCCTCAGAACTGACTCACATCCCCTAAGAGATTCCAGCAGACTAGGGATGACCCAGGGTTGGTTAGCCTTTGAGATCCTATGAGATGCCACAACTCCCCTACCTTCCCACCCCCACCTGTCTTCATTGACCCACATTTTTAGGTTTGACTAAGCCTTCCATATGAGACTAGGTGGGGGCTAGGCAAGTTAGGCTGCAGTCGTCTGTCCCTTCTTTGGCTTCAGTGAATCCCTTTGGCTGTGTAAAGGAAATTTGGGTGTGATATACTTCACCTTATCTCCCCCCGCCCTTTCCTGTTGCCCTTTTGATTTTTTTAATCTGATACTGAGCCTCTCCTCCCCCCACGCACACACCATTGGAGTCTCCTAAGCTATTTCTGTCGGTTTAATGATCCCCAGCTGTTGCTGTGGTTCTGGCTGTTTTCATGCCTTGATGAGGCAGAAAAGCTAGGGAAAGAGGGGTCTTGTGTATCACAGTGTGTCAGGCAAGTGTAATGCATTTTTTCAAAATAACTAGGGTGAGGCTTCTTAGAGAGGGATGTTAATACTGCAGTGATTTGAAAATGCGGGAGGAGGGAAACTACAAGCTAGTACCCAGGACATTTTAAAAATAATTATTCTGCTGGTAGGTGTGGCACCTTCTGCATCCCTCAAAATTATGCTAGAAAAATGTGGTATGTGGTAACTGCGTAATTGTTTGGTTACTTTGTATTCTACTTCCATTTTAGCTTTGGAGCTGGAATGTGTTGAAGGAGCCAAATATTTAAATGAAAAGGAGGATTCTGTGATAGGAAAATAATATGGAAATTGTTCCTGAAGTGGCCAGAAAAGGCATTGATTTCAGTTCTGCTTTAACTTAATGCAGGTTTGTTTCGTAAAATTTTGTGCAAAACCTGCAGTACTGAAATGTTCCACTTGCAAAGTTGACCACATAAACTTGAGGAAATACAGAGTTGCTGCTCTTCAAACAACATGAACTCCCTTACAGTTACATATACATTCACTTCTGAGATGTGTCTACTAAACCCGGAGGACTGAGAGGAAAATCCTGCAGTAGTTAGATGGGCTACTGTATTATAATAGACTGATTTTTCCTTTATATATTTGATCTTGAGAATTGAAGCTCTTGCAACAATTTTAGCTGATAGACTTAGAGCTTTCATACTTCATATGCTGCATGAAACTTAATTTTCCCTCTTTCTTTGCCTTTCCATCTTCTACAGAGAAGAAAAATTTTGCTGTAGCTTTTGCCAACATTTATTTTAAAACACTCTTAATTTTTTTGAGACAAATAGATAAAATTTTACATCACCTAGGGTTTAAGAGGAGAAACTATTGTGTTTTCCTTTAAATACCCATAGAGAACTTTACACATAAATAATTGAAGAACGTTCAGATTTTGTATGTGTGTATTTTTAACACATTTGGCCAAATTTTTCATTTCTAATCACTTCTCTTTTTCATAATTCTTGCCCTAAAGGAAAAAAATTTTCATTTAAAAATTATTTTAGGGGTGTCTGGATGGCTCAGTAGGTTAAGCATCCGGCTTCAGCTCAGGTCATGATCTCTCAGTTCGTGGGTTCCAGCCCCGTGTCAGGCTCCATGCTGGCAGCTCAGAGCCTAGAGCCTGCTTCAGATTCTGTGTCTCCCTCTCTTTCTGCCCCTCCCCTCCTCACACTCTACCTCTCTGTCTGTCTCTCTCCCCCAAAAGTAAATAAACATTTTTTAAAATTAAAAAATAACTAAATAAAAGTTATTTTAATCAGACTTTACCTTTTATGCTAAGCGAAATAAGTCAGGCAGAGAAGGACAAATACCATATGTTTTCACTCATAGGTCTAACAGGAGAAACCTAACAGAGGACCTTGGGGAAGGGAAGGAGGAAAAAGAGTTAGGGAGAGGGAGGGAGACAAAACACGAGAGACTCTTGAATACTGAAAACAAACTGAGGGCAGAAGGGGAAGGGGGAAAGGTAAAGGGGGGGTGATGGTCTTGGTGGAGGTCACTTGTGGGGAAGAGCACTGGATGTTATATGGAAACCAACCTGACAATACACTATAAAGTTAAAAATAAAATAAAGTGTTAAAAAAAATTTACCTTTTAATTTTTTCTCAAAATTTCTGTAAAATGTCATTAATTACAACAAATGTGGAAAGTTAATTTCAAAAATATCAAGAAGCTAAATAGGATAAGCCTTTTGGGAGAGTTTGAAATACTTTGATAGAAAAAAACTAACTTTCTGAGTATTTACAGAATTTATATGGGGATATAGGCCTCCTTCATTATTTCAGTCATGAATATTCTACCATGCTATGTTTTTCAAGCCCGTGTTATAAAGATCTAGAAAGAATAAGTACTCTAATATATCTCTCAGGGAAAGAATATTTTGTCCCTCTTGGTTTGCTTTGGAATAACTACCCTGTTCCAAATTTTGTATCTGCTCACCTGTCACCTACCCTCAGCAATTCTGGGTGCAAGATGTCAGCACCAGTAATACCAGCAGGGAATAGCAGCTGAGCTTCAGTCTGCCCACATTGCCTGGGTGAACGTGCAGAACTAATGTGGCAGGGAAAACGCTGTTCCTGGGGCCTTTTGGAAGGGTTTGTTCAGATGGCCCTGCCAGTCTAAAGGAAGCATGTTCCCAATTTATCTACACCGCATTCAGACATCTGGTGCAAATCCGTGTTCTGCTCAGATCTTATATGATGGGCTTGTTTGAGCACAGCCTTGTAGATCTCAGGAAAGTGACCAATGACATTGAAATAGCTGGCAGTTGGAGATCTGTCCGCTGCAATTAGAGAAAGACATTACTTCAAGGGGGAGATGAGCAGCTACCCAAAAATGAAATGGTGAGCCCCACATTTTGAGGATAGGGGAGAGAGTTTGCTTTATTTACTTACTTATGCATAGTTATTAATTTTTTTGTTATGACTCTGGCATTAAATATGATGTAGTAGAAAAAGCACAGACTTTGGTATCAGGCCAACAAACTCTGTCTCTGCCTCTTACTAGCTGTGCATAGTTACTTAACCTCTTGGAACCACTGTTTCTTCATCTATAAAATAGAGGTAATACATATCCCAAATAGCTGTTGAGATGAAATGAGTCACTGTACTTGTACAACAAACCCAGTGACTGCATAATGTAGGAGTTCAACATACTAGATCCCTCATCTCTTATATCTTCGTTTCCTTCTCGAGAGGCCTTTTTCTCGCCTCACTGCCTTTGCACTTGCTATTTATTTTTGCTGGCTGGAGCACTCTTTCTCTAGATCTTTTCATGGTTTATTGTATTATTTAGGTTTCTGTATAAAAGTTCTGTGTCTCCTCGGAAGAGCCTTCCTTGGGTACTCTAAAATTATCACCCCCAGCCATTCTCTGTTCTCTTATTCTGCTGTATTTTTCTTCATATAGTGTACCACTGGAAATTATAACATAAATAACTTATTTATTGTGTTTTTCCCAATAGAACATAAGCTCTGTGAGGGCAAGGATCTCATCTGCCCATTTTACTGCTGTATCATCTAGCACAGTGCCTAGCATATAGTAAGTAGGTCCATAATAAATATTATTTCAGTGAATGAATGAATCAGTCGACCCAGTCTCTCCCTAATACCAGGAAAAAGCCAGGGAAGAATGTAGGAATGAAGTTGTACCAGGAAGCAGGTGGTTCCTCAGTGTGGATGTTTCTGCATTGAGAGCCAAATGGGAAGTAGACCTGTGAAATTCTCTTGTATCCTTGCCTTCTGTCTCTGGGAGGACGCCCTCTGAATGACCTTTGTATGTGACCACTGTTATCCTGTTAATCTATTCCTTTTGGAATTTTAAGATAGGAGGCTTTTAGACTCTAGAGTTCTGAAATGCCATGTACTGTTCACTGAAATCACCTGGATTTCCCCATTACTAGTAAGTAGATCATTTTTTTTCCAGCCACATCATGCAGGAAGCACTATTAATAGTGTCATTTTTAAACATGAGGAACTGATCTGTTTTATGAAGGAAGAGAAACACAACATACAAGAGTGGCTAAGTGGGGCGCCTGGGTGGCTCAGTCGGTTAAGCGTCCGACTTTGGGTCAGGTCATGATCTCACGGTTTGTGGGTTCAAGCCCCGCATCAGTCTCTGTGCTGACAGCTCAGAGCCTGGAGCCTGCTTTCAGATTCTGTGTCTCCCTCTCTCTCTGCCCCTCCCCTGATCACACTGTCTTTCTCTGTCTCTCAAAAATAAATAAAATATTAAAAAATTTTTTAAAAAAAGAGTGGCTAAGGGCTCTGGCTGTAGATCGAGATGGAGCTGGGTTCCAATTTCTGCTTTGCCATTTACTTACTCTGTGACCTTAGGCAAGTTGCTTAATCTGTTCTTATGCTCAATTTTCTCAACTACAGAATAGTATAATACCTTCCAAGGCGCCTGGGTGGCTCAGCCAGTTAAACATCCAACTTTTGATTTCGGCTCATGTCATAATCTCATGGTTCATGGGATCGAGCCCCATGTTGGGCTCTGCACTGGCAGCATCGAGCCTGCTTGGGATTCTCTCTTTCCCTCTCTCTCTGCCCCTTCTCTGCTCATGCCCACTCTCTCCAAAATAAATAAATAAACTTAAAAAAATAGTACCTTCCACATAGCTTTAAGAATTGAGTAAGATAGCACATGTGTGTTTTCACCATTTTATTATTTCACAATACAGAGATGCTTTATTTTACATATTTTAGTGGCTTAAGTTAGATTTTCATAAGCTTATTCTTTGTAAATACATGTCAGGGTAGATATTTAAGTGGCTCAGGTTTTCTACCCCAGGAAGATACCTTATCTCTCTGCCTGAATCCCTGAGAGTATTCAGATTAAATAGATAATATTTATCATTTTTTGGTATTAATTTGATACCTAAAGCAGATTATGTGAGAGATAATTTAACTCATGTTTACATAATATATACAGAGATAGAAGAGAAATTTATAGGAATGCAAAAGGGTTGAATGACTGAGCATGTTGATAAAACAACCAAATTTGAAATCTCATAGGTGGTTTTTCATATGTGTGATTTTAAACAGAATTAGAGATTTCTTTCTTCAGGATTATATTGTGCTTCATTGTATTTGTTTATGCCATATATCATTTTATGTTTTGAGTTTATTAGAAGGCCCATCAATATTCTTCATAATTAGTCATTTATAGGAATTAATAAGCAATTCCTTTTGTCTAAGAGATAATGATTTGTTTGAAAAACCTGACCCTTAATATGTTTTAGTAATTGATTCATAAATCTTTCTGAAGGGAGAGTCAAATCAATTGGTTTTTTAAATAAGCTTTTTATTTTGGAATAATTTTAGACTTGAAAAAAATCACAGATAGTACAGAAAGTTCCCATATACCCTTCACCCAGTTTCCCCTAAAGTTAGCATTTTACATAACTATAGTACATTTGTTAAAACTAAGAGGCTAACATTGGTATACTACTAAGTAAATTCCAAACTTCATTTGAATTTCATCTACTTTCCCACAGATTTTCTTTTTCTATTCCAAGAACCAGTCCAGGATACCACATTGTGTGTGATTTTTAGATGGTGGATCAGTAGGCTCCCAGAGAGAATTAACTGTTTTTCTTAACCTCTGTGTCCTCCTTTTGTCTTACCTCTGGATCTGAATTTCTCTGCCAACAGATAAGTTTCTCTGCCAACAGATAAATGACCTTTCTGGGTTCTTTAACTACCATTTCTGTATTGACAGCTTAGAATTTCAGGATCATGCTTTGAATACTCACTGTATATTTTATTTTATTAATGAATGGGTACTGATCCTTCTGTCATTCTCTGGGTCTTACCCTTTAGACATTCCAGTTTGAATAGAGTCTGGGAACAAAGGGTGTTTCTTCACTGTCAGAACTACCTTCCAAAAGTAAACAAAACCCTCCCCCTTCATCCCTCCCCTCTTCTCTCTTCTTTTTCCCTTCTCTCCTCCCCCAGCTCCCTCCTGGTCCACCCTGTGTCAGAACAAAATCGGATATGATTTTAAATAAGAATGGTTTTATATAAGGCCCTTTTATTTTGCAAAATAAAGCAAGTCCTTAGAAGTGTGGTACCAGATTACTAGCAGTGTCTACTGTCGTAGAGAAAATCTATGAAGTAAAGATTCATATTCTAGTGAAACATTTGTATTCTGTGTTACAGTTTTACAAAGCACTTTTCACATATATTGTGGATTTTTTTTTTTTTTTTTTAGCTCAAATGGCAAGGATTGTTTTTACAAAACATAATCTAGTGGGAAAATTGAGGCTACAAGAAGTTAAGTGACTGGATTAGGTAGCAACAGAGCCAGGACTAGAACTCATGTCTTCTGATTATTTCTCTGATATTCTTGGTTCTTCCCTTAAAGGTCAGTTCTATAAGTGTATTGCATTCACTTGGACCTTATAAAATATTCATATGACCAACCCAATATGCATTGCTTGCCCCTTTCCCCAGAAATCATAGTTAGGTTGACAGTAAACCCTTCTGGTTAAGGGTAGGGCTAATTATAGAATACATTGGGCCTTAAAAATGCTGTTGTTTATATTAAAAGCACAAGCCAGAAACACATTTTTGGTGCAGTGTACACTGTGCTAACCCATTTAGGCTGGTTTCCCAAGTTGAAGGAAGAAAATGAATCATGAAAGGGTCTAAAGAAACTTAGAGTTTAGAAAACTTCAAGAACCCCTACGTAAAACTCAGGAGAAGAAAACAGTTCCAGGGATGCTATATAGGGACTGAGAACCAGAAACCAGGAGAGGCAATGGAAAAGGGTAAGGGAGCACAGCACCTCTCTTTCTTTTTACATCTTTCTGGTCTCTGTCAGGAAAGACATGTGGGAAATTACAATAAATAGGGACCCTGAGGAGTATTACTTTTTGGGAATGACACCAAGAAGTTACTTGAGAGACGCCTGGGTGGCTCAGTCAGTTAAGCGTCCAACTGTTGATTTTGGCTAAGGTCATGATCTCATGTTCGTGGGTTCAGGCCCCACATCAGGCTCTGTGCTGACCCAGAGAAGCTTGCTTGGGATTCTCTCTCTCTTTCTCTGCCCCTCCCTGGCTCATGCTGTCTCTCTCAAAAGAAATAAATAAAAACTTTAAAAAATTAGAAAAAAAATAAATTACTTGAAACTTTAGTACAGACTGATCATGAGGATAAAATATTTTTAAGACCCCATTTATAGCTTCACTATTCTTACCCGATGGAGGAAAGATCTTGTTTCTCTGTGACTTCCAATGTTGGGTACTGTCACCTTTGCATTCCTGTAGCATCTAAAAAATAGAGAACTATTTGGATTTTACTATATTTTAAATTTTTTTATGTTTATTTTTGAGAGACAGAGTGTGAGCAGGGAAGGGGCAGAGAGAGAGGGAGACAACAGAATCTGAAGCAGGTGCCAGGCTCTGAGGTGTCAGCAGGGCTCAAACCCATGAACTGTGAGATCATAACCTGAGCTGAAATTGGAGCTTAACTGACTGAGCCACCCAGGTGCCCCTGGACTTTTATTATTTTTAAGAAACCAGTATTTCTTTTTAATTATTTATCCATACATGTATATCACCCATAAGACCAGATGACTGGGTTTGTCAAAGATCCTTAGAAGAGCATGTATATTAGCTAAATTGGATTTTTCTATGACTTTTTAAGTAGAAGTCTGTATTACAGACATCTGTCCTTTTTTTTAAAAAAATTTTTAACGTTTATTTATTTTTGAGAGACAGAGACAGAGCACAAGCAGGGGAAGGGCAGAGAGAGAGAGAGGGAAACATAGAATCTGAGCTGTCAGCACAGAGCCCGATGCAGGGCTCGAACCCATGAACCGTGAGATCATGACCTGAGCCAAAGTTGGACACTTAACTGACTGAGCCACCCAGGCACCTCAGACATTTTGAGTTTCTCTTTCCCATTAGATGTAAGAATTCCATGAGGATGAGAATCAGGTCTTATTCACTCATGTAGTGCCCAGTACTCTAGTACCTAACTGTGGCTTTGAGAGGACAAATGATATTGAATGGATGAATTGAATAATGGGAACAGTCTAACTGCTTACTTAGGATGTGGTGTCTGAGTATTTCTTTGAAAGTACTCTTCACTCTTGTAAGTACTTATTTGATGTTTGTTTTCCCCATGAAAGTGTAAACAACACCGAAGGCAGCAACTTTGTTTATTGCTGTATTTCTAGCAGCAAGCAAAATATCTGGCATAGTAGACCCTCATATCTTTTGAATGAATGCCTGAGGAGAGTTTTGACAAGAAACTAGGGAAGAACTAAAGGAGGCATGAATATGAGGTGGATTGCTATGCTTATCAACTAGTGTGTGAACCATAGAGCAACTAAGCAACTAAACATAAAGTGAATAAATGACACTGTGTGCCCATAACTTATTTTTACGTTTATTTATTTATTTTGAGAGAGAGAGAGAGAGGGAGAGAGAGAGCGAGAGCACGTGCATGCAATGGGGGGGGGGGGG
>CM053571.1:7752293-7878072 GCA_028646485.1 Cryptoprocta ferox
AAGGAGTTTTAGTATCTTAAACAATTGACTATATATATATAGTAATAAAGAGGAAATGTGAAAAGGTGGTTATTGCAGAACCTATGAAGGAGAAACTATGAATTCCAGGGTCTGACCTCTCTCATATCCGTCATTCCTGTAAAACATTAATCATAACTTGTACTTTTGATATGTGATTTGCTGTGTGTTTCCCCAATGAACTGAAAGCTTTATGGGAGTGGAGACCACAGGTGCATCCAGCACTTAACATGGGGCCCGATACAGAGTAGTTATTTAGTAAATATTTGTTAGATGAATGAATGAAAGAATGAACAGAGATCTGTCTCCCTATCCCGACTTCTAGTCTGCATTTTGGTGGTGATGCTGTAAAATAACCCAGGCAGCAGAACATGAGGAATACCCTCTTCTGGGGACACCCTTCACCTGTTTTTAATCATAGAGTCTAAGGGTGAAACTAGTGAGTATTCAGAGAATAGCCTTTGGTTCTAAGTGATAGGTGATGTGGTTTTACAAGTTGGGTATCACTAAATGATTTTTTAAGGCATAGGAGATAAACAGGTATGAAATACACCAATAAAGTAGGTGTAATTCACTGCTGCAAAGGTGAATATTCTGATTATTAGTATGCTAAGCTCCACCTAAGGCTAAAACTCACCCTGTTTCTTCTCTGATCTTCCCAGTGAAGCAGATTCTCGAGTTTGAAGTTAGAGGTGATGTCTCTTGTTGAATTAAGTTGTATTTGCTTATTTATTATGGGACTGGTACCTAAAGGTAATTGAGGGGAAAACAGTGGACCAGTTTATAAGGAGATCCGGCTTTGGAAATGTCCCTGCAGTCAGAATTTTCCTTGAAGAGCTTTTACTGAACAAAGTATGATGCCAAGGGAGGGTTTTGGTTTTTTCGTGATCATTCCCATACTAATCTCCTTCCTATTATTTTCTGCTTCCCTTATAAATACTTTATCCTCTGCTCCAGAAGCCTTTGTGGAGCTAATGGATAAATATGAATAGGGCGAGGACAGCCTGCCAAGATGCACATCTCCCTCCCCAGTGAAATCCAGGACTACCGACCAGTGGAAGCCATAGTGCTGGGCTTGAGGACACACCACTTATTTTTTTGCTCTTTCTTTCTAGTCCTGACTGATGCATTTGTTTGAGGTGTCCCATTTCTTGGACATTACCCCTTGAACGCCATCAACATACTACCATGGTCTTACAGGGCAGAAATATATGAAGTTTACTCCGTTGCTTTGATTTCCCAGGAAGCCAGTTCTACAAAGAGCAACTGATTACCTTTGTGAAACGGGTAGAAAACTTGATTGATTCTGTGGGAAGTGGAGAACCTAGGGTTCCCCCCTTTATGGTTTGGTTTCTTTTTATTCCAACCCTTTTCTGGCAGGCAGCTCCGTTGATTCACCATCCATCAGCTTTAAAGACATCTGTTCATCTATATATAGGCTGCTCACACAGACCCATTTAGAAACACATGATATATTAAATTTGTGGAATTCAAAACAGTGAAAGGATAAAGACTCATGCATGTACACAAATAGGTATTTTTGTTTAGTTTTTATTGACTTGAAGAGTGGAGAAGAAATCTGAATGGTGGTGTATAATGAATAGATTTTGTCAAATCCCTCCTCTTTTGAATCTGCTTGGTCTAGCACTGCCTATGAATATGATCATTTGAACTTGTGTCTTGATACTTCTTAGTGATGGTAGATGTGCATTAAAGGTACTAGCTCATATGGCTCTTACATTGTTTACTGAAAGTGAGTTATTAAATGATTTCTTCTAAAATGAATAATCCCTAAAGTCTAGACACATACAGGCATTTTATTTAGAGTGCTTAAGATTGAGAGGAATTAAGCTAGACTAAGGGGCAATTCATATAGATACCTGTTTCTTTGTAGTTGAAAGTTTTAGAAGAAGGATCATTATATATATATACACAGCCAAACAGATCAATTCTAAAACAAAGTCAAGTAGAGACTGACAACTGTAGTTTGGAGTGTTAGGTCTTTTTTTTTTTTTTTTTAATCCTCCTTAGAAACATTGTTCAAGTTGGCACGGGAGGGTTGTGCAACGTATAAAACAGTACATCTCTACAGTCAGATTGTAGCAATACCCGAGATACTACTGATACAGGGTGAATTCTCTTATTTGAATGGAGAACTTGGTCAGATTTCAGGTAAGCATGGAGTTTAGAGTTCACTGCTGAGAGAGGACAGGATGGAATTTTCAGATAACTGGACTTTAATTTCATTTAGTGTTACAGGTGGAGAGATTTATTAGATAAACCTTCCTCTTTGAGCTAAGCTTGTTGTAAAACAAGAGGTAAATTGGCCTTTACTGTGTTCTCCATAGAAAACTTGAATCATAGACTTTTTGCTCTCATGAAGCAACAAGTTTTTCAGTCAAGAAGTTTGCATAATACCCCTGATGGCCCCGTATAGAGATGGGTATTTAGGACGGCTGCTGATTGATGTTTCAAACTTATTTTTGGATGATGGCCAGACTTTTCATTAGTTATTGTTTCTTTGAAGTGTTCAGACTTATTAAATTGTATTTATATTTATCTGTTCTCAGTAATCAATTCGTTGTATTTAATCATTTTCTGGGGCACCTGGGTGGTACAGTTGGATGAGCATCTGACTCTTCATCTCTGCTCAGATCATGATCTCACAGTTTGTGAATTTGAGCCCCACGTTGGGCTGTGTACTGATGGTGTGGAGCCTGCTTGGGATTCTGTCTCTCCTTCTGTCTGCCCTTCCCTGCTTGTGCTCTCTCGCTCTCTTTCTCAAAATAAATAAATAAATTTTAAAAAATCATTTTCTAATAGCTCATCTTACACTGGGCTTTAGAAACACTATGTATAAAAGATGACAGACAGTTTCCCTTTTTTCCTCTTTCTTTCTTCTAAGGAGACGAATGGCATAGAATTAAATGCCCACACCCTAGAATCACAAAGACCTGGAATGAATTCTCATGCCAGCACTTTGGAGCTGTGTGGCCCAAGGGAAAATTTTGAAGGCCTGACCCTTAGTTTCCTTATCTGTAAAATGGAGATAATAATTGTACCATCCTCATGGGGCTTTTTTTTTTTTTAATTAAGTTAAAAGTATGTCAGCCACTTAACAGGGTCTGACACACAGCAACACTCAATAACTCCTAGCTTTTAACGATTTGCATTTTATTTTTATAATTAATGTTGCTACCAATCTATGGTTCTGATTTATCTGAAATCAAATTCTTAAATTAATTTAAATTTATTTTACTGAAGTATCACCCAAACTCCTTTGACCCTGGCCTGAACCATCCATTTTCCTCAGTCCCTTTGTCTGTCTCACCAGACAACCCGCCCAGGTAGTCACATTCCATGCCTGCTGTTTCTGCAGCTTCTGGAAGACTCTGGAGAAGCAGAGAAGTAAGGAACCCAGGGTCTGGAGTCAGAATGTTTGGGTTCAAATTCTGTTGCACCTCTTATTAGTGGGATGATCTTAGGCACATTACTTAGTCATGCTGGGACTTATTTTTCTACCTGTAAAATGGGATTAGTAGTGTCCACGTTTCTCCATAGTGGGATGTTAAAGTAAATGAGTTAAAACATGAGAGGACATCGAACGATGTTTGGCACAGAGCACATTTTCTATAAATGTTAGCCACTAGTGTGGCCGTTGTTTTATCCATTTATTTTGCAAGGCTTCAAGTGTTAATTTGTAAAAAGTAATAGTTATAACCCCTGATTAGATCTCTCAGACGATGTGTATTACCATTTTGACATACCGTTCAATTCAAGAAACAGTTATTAAATGTTTACTGTGTATTAAGTGCTACGGAGGGCATATGTTAATACGATGTATTCTCTGCCCTCCAGGAGTCTATAAACTGGTAAGAGAGATAACTACATTCAGGGGGTAACTATTACACAGGGTAAAATATTACTATACTTTCTATAACAGATAAAAGGTAGTTGCTAGGAGGTCTAGAGTAATTCTGCATGCGGGGGAGTCGGGAAGTTCAGATGGAAAGGGTGGGCATTCCAGGTGAAGTGAATAAACAGTTGGGCCGGTACATGATACGTGAGGAAGAGTCATTAGCCTTGACTGGGGCGCTTACAGTGGGAAAGGTACGCTACAAATAAGGACGCAAGCCAGGGAGTGCTCAGTGCCACATAGCAAAACTGTGGCACCGGGAACTTGGTAAGAAGAGGAGTGTGAGGGAGGAGGAGGAGTTGAAGTTGGCTCAGAAGTTTTAATACGAGTTTAAGGAGTCAAGGAATGGAGGGCTTTGCAGATAGTGCTTCCGTTTAAAGAGATGAGGATGGAAAGTGGGTTAGGTTTTTGGGAGAAAGGCACATTCTACTTTGGACCTGCTGAATTTGAGATGTAGTCAGGAGCCTTGAGTTCTGCCATTCTTGGAAGCATTCTTTTTTAAAAAAAAATGTTCTTTAATGCTTTATTTATTTTTGAGAGAGAGAGCGATAGAGCGTGAGCAGGGGAGGAGCAGAGAGAGAGGGAGGGAGACACAGAATCTGAAGCAGGCTCCGGGATCTGAGGTGTCAGCAGGGCTCGAACCCATGAACTGTGAGATCATAAGCTGAGCTGAAGTTGGAGCTTAACCAACTGAGCCACCCAGGCGTCCCTTGGAAGCATTCTTAAAAACTGCTCTATGAATGGAAAGGGCAGGTACCAAGGTCATGTGATTCCTAATAGATGCAGGTCTCCCTCACATGTGACTTGCAGAGACCTTATAGCTGAAAACTTACCATGTAAGGGGACTCTCCCTGGCTCAGGGGATCCTCCTAACCCTCTTTCTCTGAACATTTTCACACTTAACCTTTGAATGCAGGCTGTTCCGTGGTCACTCTGCATGGTGTGTGGTGGTAATACCCTTTAAGTTTCATTAGTATTTGAAATAGAGATCACTGACTTTTAACTTTATAAAAATTCCTATGGAGTTGTTTCATTAGGTGATTAGAGTAGAAATAGGAGAAATCCTCGGCGCCCTCTCCTAGCCCTCTCCTAGCCCCCGCATGTGCTTTGACTCCTGTAGCTTGGTGGTTTCACCTCAGCAGAAAAAAAGCTCTAAATGAAAGTAAGAGGAAGAAAAGAGTTATACTAATGGTAACATGTTTTCTGGCGGAGAGAAATGCATTGCTCAGTAAAAATAGGTATACTTTTTAGATACAAAAGAAAAGATTTTACAAATAACCAGTACTTCCTGATCTATATGAAGACTGTCTTCGCTGTACTCATGACAGTAAACACACACTACCAGGAAGACCGTGTAGACCATCTAGAAAGCCTTTCCTGCTGGGTGTTGGTCCTCATTATATTTCCTTTGAGTTAAGAATTTGTGTTTTTTTTAGTCTTAGGAGGAGGATACAATGTTGTAGGAGGTTTTGAGCAAGAGGCAAGACTTTGGTACTTTGTGGATTGTTATCGCCCTGCAAGACCCTTCGCAACTTCCTCTCGCCGCCCACAGCAGAATACGGAAACCCTGCTGTATCAGGCCACTTCTGCAATTACAGACAGTCACAGTTAAAGGGACCCTTCTTTCACACTACACCCTTCTGTTCAGAGACCTTCTTTGCATTTGAAAATGTGTCTTTTGTGGTGGAATGCCCAACTGAGCCTCCTTCTCTCCTTTCTCTTTGCCGCCCTGCAGTGCTGCAGTTGAAGCTCCAGCAGCGCCGGACTCGAGAAGAACTGGTGAGCCAAGGGATCATGCCGCGTAAGTGCCTCTCTCTCTCTCTTTCAGCGTTTGATAGAGTTGCGTTTTCGACATAGCTTGCATTGCCTAGTATGCCGTGGGAAGGATCTAACAAAACAAGGCCGACAGATTTCATTTGTCACCCTCTTTCTTGTACTTTTCCACATTCAAGGACTTCCAGTCACTAATAGTTAACTGTCCTTATTGATCAGGTTCAGTGAAACAAACAGCATTAGGTTTCCTGGTACCATTGAACCATCCTTAGCTTTTGAATTGTACCTTTCAGGGCTTTCTACTCCGTTACACTTCCCTTTATAGGAGGAGCAAATCCTGAGCTGGGGTTTTGTGAGGAAGAACCTAATTATTGCATGTGTTTTGCCTTAGGTGTTCAGATTCTCAGGAACCTGAATCAACTGTTTTCTTTAGAGTGAGATTCTCAGATACCCTATGGCTGGCATGGGTGTGATTGTGTGTGATGGGGTTCTTGCAGAGCTGGGCTTACTGGTGCACAACTCACTACATCACTAGGGGACAAATGAAACCAACATTGGAATCTGTTAGAAGTAAAAAAATTTGCTTTTGATACCAACGGCATTATAAAGTGGAAGCTGGAACCAGCAAGATTTTGCTCTTTTTGACATTTCTTTTTAAGTCATCAGTGGAGAGCTTAAGCTCTCCCTGCTTTCTTTTTTCTCTTGCGTGTTCTTGCTACTTGGACACACCCTCATGAAGTTAAAAAAAGAAAAAGAAAAAAAGTCCTATATCAACTTGTAGCTTCATAGAAAGAGAACCGATGTTTTTCACCTTAATGAAGCCTTGACCTGCGGCCACTGTATTTTCCTAATTCTCATTCACTCATTCAGAATATTTGAGAACCTATATGTGCCCGTTGATGCAATGAAATAAATTCAGCTCCTGCTTTCAGGGGTTTTATGTTTAAAAGGAGAATAGTGATAGGACACAAGGAGGCAAATAAACAAGATACTTTCAGAACATGGAAATTACATAATTTCCAAGTTTGTTACGACATAAGTTAACTGGCTGGTGTGTTAACAAATAATAGAAATGAGATGGGGTTACTTTGGATAAGATGGTCAGGAAAGGCCTCCCTGAGGAGGAAATACGTGAGCTGAGATCTGAAGGCTGAGATGGAGTCAATCATGCAGAAGAAGGCAGAGGGCTCAGGGAAAAGGAGAACAAGTGTAAGAGCCTCGTGCAAGTAGGAGCCTGTCGTGTTTGAAAACATCGAGGAAGCCATTGTGGCTGGAGCCTGCTGAGTGAAGGGAGAGCAGACCAGGTTCAGATTGGCAAGGTGGGCGGGGCTAAAATGAGAGCCTATCAACTACACGGAAGAGGTGGACTTTATTTTAGGTACAATGTGAAGCCATTGAAGCCTTTTAAGCAAGTGAGGATGGGATTTGATTCATGGCATGGTAATGGCAGGTCCATTTCTAAGAGCTAGAACCACACAGCACGTGTAAGGACTCTGAGGTCTATTTCTGTCCTAAGCATCAGCCAGGAACTTAATTAAGTCTCAAATTCAGCTTTGAATTTACTGCAGTTAACTATCAAACCATTTACCCATATTATACTGCTATCTTCTCTGGCTTTCCAATGAAGGACATCCCACCCCCACCCCTTAAGGAGTCAGATAGAGCAGATGGCTTGTGCAGTGGATCAGTAATGTGATCAGGTAGGGCAGTGATGTGCTTTACAAAACACTCCAGATCTGCTCCTCTGTAAACCTTTGTAGCGGGACAGGTCACCCAGAGTCTCATCTCCTTGTCCCTTTCGTCAAAGACATCATGTGTTTAATGTATTCTTTGTGCCTAGGGTAGTCTTAGATTAAAGAAATAGGCAAGTTACCTGCCCTCAAGACATTTAACAGTTTATTTGGGTAGCTAAAATTTACCAGCGCACAAAATAAAGAGCAATTCAGCATCCTGTGGGGTGCTGATTAATTACAGTACTAGTTCTGAGAGCATAATGCTACTTCTCAGGATCTTTAAGATGTTCAGTGTCTAAAAGCCTTGCACTATTCCACCTGTCTTTCACTTGGTACCAGGGGCTACTATAGATCACTGTTTAATATGATTTATCGTGTACAGTCTTCCCATTTAGCATTTCTTGTAGTATTCTATGTTGTTAAGACAAATGATGCTTCACTTACTGCAGTTGCTTATAGAGCAACTGAGCTCCTTGAGAAAGTACCTTATTTATATTCCTGTCACTAGTGCCTGGCACTGAATGAATGAATCAAGACATTGGGTTGTAAAGTGTGATATGTGTGGATGTGAAGGACAGATAGCCACACAGAAGCAGATACTACTCCATTGCAAACTCGCTGGAATTCTGGGCATGGAATTTGGAACAGCTCTTCTATCAGGAGCGCAGGTTCTAAAATGTTTTGAATATCTAATTGTATACTCTGTGTTGTTCTCTATTTCTGTGAAGTGAGAATAATTGCCCTTCCTGTAGGATTAGAGATGATCCGCTTCTGTGAGAATACTGCATCGTTCTCCTACCAGGAACCACCTTCGGCTCTGGATACAGTCTTGGTTTTCAGCTTTTCTAAAAAGGAAGTAGGTAGCAAACTCTTAGATTATGGGAGTTCTAGAATGTTGATGCCTGGGAATAGTTTCAGGTGAAAAATTCCCTGTTCACCTGCATCCCTGGTGATACATGGATAGGGTCCTAAGTTCACCAGATGAGGTTCTTTTTTTTTTTTTTTTTTTTTGCCAACCTTGCACTCTCTGAGTGAATTCTTCTTCCTCACCACAGTCCTGCTCTCTCTACCCTTACCCTTGTTGTAACCTCCCTGACCTCCCCACCAGCTGCCCTCTTCCACCAGCCCCACTTCTCATCCTCCACTCCACATCTCTCAAAGAAAATCTGAGCAGTACTAAGAGACAACTTGTAAGTGACCAGCAAGTTGTTATTGATTATTGGAGATTTGGAGGCCTGAACAAGTAACATCTGGTTGGAAGGGCCCATTTCTTTCCCATCTTGCTAGCCTGAGGAGTTTCTGTAGTATGTTTGTATGTAAGTTTGCTGTACAACTTAGGAAGTAGGTAGGCCCTTGAACTGGGGAAAGGAGTGGTGTAGTCATGGCTGCTTTCTGCCTCATCATTTCTGTGTTTATATCTTTTATCAAGTTCTTCTCATTCCAATCTTATTTATAGCTCTGGGAAGAAAAACCCACCCACCTCAACTCCCAGAATACAGTTCCCATGTAGGACTGGCTTTCAGTTCTGACAGCATATCTGTAGGACACCATGTCTTCAATGGCTCCCTTTGCTCTCAGGGTGGTTGAGGTTCTCTGCATATCATTCTAAGTTGGAGTATGACCTTTGATAAAGTGCAGGGCAGGAAGGAATCTCCCAATTCCTGCATACCTCCTACTGCTGCTTGATGTGCTCTTTTCATGGTCTCTAAACTATGGGGTATGGAAGTTGGTTTCTGATGTGTTTTTTAAACAGGATCATTTCCCAGCATCTGTCATTCTCATCATGTAAATATGTCTCAAATTTAACACTATATAAACCCTACCAAATACAGAGTGCCAGATAGCAAAGGCTTACATATTCTAGGCCCTGAGCTTTCTTTAATAATGTCTGAAGTGCCGCGTATCTTGAGGGAAAGGAAAGATGACACAGATGGGAAACTGATGTTTAAGTCCAAAGAATAAGCCCAGCAATGCTGCTGCACCCAGAACGAAGACTCCTAGACGAGACGGGTCATGTGTGCTACACTGTTCTTAAACACAGCTTCCCCCACAGCCTTCCTTTTTCTTTGACATTTAAAGGTGTACAAGGCCATAAGGTTTAGGTGAAAATTAAGAAAAATATTCTGCCAGTGAGAGCTGCTGCCGAGGAATAACCTTTTAAAGGAAAGCATGGACATTCTCCTGACCCCCAGACAACTGAGAAAAAAGTTTCCTGAATAAGTTTCCATCTTTCTGAATATGAAAGAAGAACTTTGCTTCTTCCTTCTTAGCCTTTTTTTACTCTGTTGTAAATCCTTGAGAAGAGCAGAGAGTAGCATGTTTCTAATGCTGTAGTTAACTCTCAGTTCATTGTTTTCCCATGTGCATGTAGTAGAAAAACCTTGGTACCTTGGCAAACGTATGGAGAAATCCGTTTTTGTCCTGTAGATTCTCTAAGAACCTTGCTCCATTGCTTGAGTGAACTTGTTTTTTCACTTTATTTGTTTTTTATTTTTTAAAGTTTGTTCATTTATTTGAGAGACCAAGCATGATCAGGGGAGAGTTAGAGAGAGAGGGAGAGAGAATCTCAAGCAGGCTCTGCACTGTTGGTGCAGAGCCTGATGTGGGGCTTGAACCCACAAACCATGAGATCATGACCTGAGCTGAAGTTAGAGGCTTAACCAACTGAGCCACCCAGGCGCCCCTGTTTTTTTCACTTTAAATGACATTTCTGTGCAGCCAGCTGGTGCCATTGGTGACACTTAACCACTGAATGGTTAGGAGAAGCCAAAGAGTGTGAAGGCAACACAGTCCAGAGAGGGCAACCACTTGGTATCAGTCCAGAAGCCTCTCAAACTACCCGGCCCCTGAAGGGTGCTCAAACATGTGGGTAAGTGAAAAGGTGAACAAATTGGTCTGTTTTGACTGGATCATAGATCTACAAATAGGCCCTGTGTATCTCACATCGAAACTGGAAAGAACAGCTTTTATGTAATGAGGTCCCACCACTCTGTACTTTTAATAAACTTTGCCATATCTTGGCTCCCTAACCTTTAGTTCTGCAGCTTGATCCCTTTGTCATGGTTCAGCTGTCACTGTTAGTCAGGTGATACACATAGAGACAGTGCGGCCCTGTTGTCGCACTCACAGCTTATCTGTTATTTTACTGGGCCCCAGTGTTAGCTGACAGTCTCCTGTTCCTCTGATTTTAGCAATCTCTGCACAAAGAAGAAATTTCTTTTTTTAATTTCTTTTTAAGTTTATTTATTTTGTGAAAGAGCAAGAGAGAGAGAGAAGAGTGAGGGAGGGGCAGAGAGAGAGGGAGAAAGAATTCCAAGCAGGCTCCTCGCTGTAAGCCTTAACTTAAACACTTAACTGACAGAGCCACCCAGGTGCCCCAAAAAATTTCTTTTAAATTCTAACAAGAGATTATTTAATGGCTTGAAGTATCAGGATTCATTACTATGATCCCTTTGTCTCTGAAGCTGAATTTCTTAATAATATTTTTATTTGTAACTTGGGAATCGTTATTACTTATATTATTCTTTACCAAATGTACAAAGCGAGTTTCCAGATTCTTTTTCTCTAGTACAAATGGATCAAATCCATTTCAGTAAAGCTCTTTTAAAACTGACTTTTGTTTTTGTAAACCCTAAGAGGATAAACCAACCTCCTGAAGCCTCAGAGTTTCTTGTAAAGAGAAAGAGGCTATAATTTAACTCTGTCATCTAGTAACTTGGGGATGGGATGGGATCTTTCCCCCAAGTTACTAGAATTCAAAAGAACTAGCTGCTAGACCAGCCCTGTCCAACAGCATTTTCAACAGTGATAGAAATATTATGTAACACTAGCCACTAGCCACATGAAATGTTGAGCACTCAAAACATGGCTAGCTTGAGTGAAGAGCTAAGTTTTTTATGTTTATTTATTTATTTTGAGAGGGGTGGGGAGAGAGAGTGTGTGTGTTGTGTGTGTGTGTGCACGCTCACGTGCTTGCGCAGAGAAGGAGCAGAGGGAGAGGGAGAGAGAGAATCCCAAGCATGCTCCGTGCAGTGAGCACAGAGCCCAGTGTGGGGCTCAGTCTCATGAACCATGAGATCGTGACCTGAGCCGAAATCAAGAATCAGATGCTTAACCGACTGAGCAGCTCACTCAGGTGCCCCAAAAGCTGAATTTTTAATTTTAATTAATTTAAATTTAAATAGTCCTGTATGGATGGTGGCTATTGTTTTAGTGGAGTTTTAGACCTTACTCTGCCACTTAGGAACAAGGTGACTTTGGGCAACTCAGTTAACTTTTCTGAACTCAATTTATACTTTTATAAAAAGGGGATAATAACCCTTCTTACGTACTCACATAGTTTAGAAATAAATGAGGTGACATATTGTTCATGCTTTTGAAATATAGGCACTGTTATTCTCAAGAATGAGAGGACCATTAGCTTGGCTCTATCATCTTGTGAATCTGGAAGCAGTATACACACATGCATATCTTATTAATTTCTCTCAAAACCAGTGTTTGGGAACAGGAACTATTTTTCAATAAATAACCTCTTTCTTGCATTTTTCTCCTTACTCACAGATTAAAAAAACAGTTGCTGAAAATTGTTAAGAGTCAAAGAACCACTAGGCAACATGGTATTCCGTTACAACTGTTCCCATTTTGGTTGTATATTAACAAGACTATCATTTTATGAAGTTGCTCTCTCCATGGCAGTGGATGTTTCTTTTTTAATCTCTCTTAAATAAAACAAGTAAGTGGGTTGGAAATAATGTTTTTTAAAATTTCTGGGCAACTTGCCAAGAGACAGAAATGTTCACCAGTGGGGACACAGAAGTGATTTCAGGGGAGATGAGGGTCTGGTTTGAGGCTGAATTGCCCTTTTCTTTTTAAAACTTAGACCTAAATTGACAAAATTATAGTCTTCAAGGAAATGTCATTTGTCTTGTTTTTTAAGTGAAGTGTTACAGTGTTCAAGGCTTCTGTCTCAGTGGATACTTTGTAGATTATGAGTCTAGGTGGGGGCAGGGATGAGTGCAGATCTTCACCTCGGCCTCAGTTATTTTCCAGTTGCTCTAGTCCATTTGCGAGTTACTGGAAGCTCTATGGCAATCTCTGAACTGCTGTCCCTATGAGCCAGAGCCATTTGGCCAAGATGCATCCCACGTCCCTCTCTGGTAGGAACCCAGAAAAGGCACTCCCCTAGCCCCAGTTTTTGCCAACTGCCTCTGGTCCAGTCCATGCCCTCAGGCTCATGCTTCTTTTATTTTATTTATTTTTTTAATTAAATTTTTTTTTTCAATTTTTTTTTAGAGAGAGCGCTCAAGCAGGAGAGAGGGGCAGAAGGAGAGCAAGAGAAAGAAAGAGAAAGAGAATCTTAAGCTTGACATGGGGCTCAATCCCATGACCCTTAGGATCATGACCTGGCTGAAATCAACATTCGTATGTTCATTTGACTAATGAACCACCCAGGCACCCTCATGCTTCTTTTAGATGCTGACTTTTAAAAACGTACACGTGATCCATTTGGCTCTTTTTTTATTTTTTAAAAAGTTTAATTTATTTTGAGAGAGAGAGAAAGCACGAGTAGGGGAGGGGCAGAGAGAGGGAAAGAGAATCCCAAGCAAGTGCTACACTGTCAGCACAGAGCCTGATGTGAGGCTCAAACTCACAAATGGTGAGATCATGACCTGAGACGAAATCAAGAGTTGGACCGTTAACGGACAGAGCCACCCAGGTGGCTCCCATTTGTCTCTTTTAGATATATAAATATCTTTGTTTGAAAGAGCTAGTTGCCTTTTTTTTTAATTAAAAAACTGTTTATTAATTTACTGTTTGAGATAGTGAGGGTTGGGGGAAGGAGAGTGATCAGAGAACAAGGGAGAAAGAGATCCCAAGCAGGCTTCACGCTCAACACAGAGCTGGACACTGGGCTCAGTCCCATGAACCATGAGATGAAGACCTGAGCCAAAATCAAAGAGCTGAATTCTTAACCAGCTGAGCCACCCAGGTGCCCCTAGTTGCCTTTTTCTTTTAAAAATTGAGATATAATTGACATATAACATTATATTAGTTTCAGATGTACAATATAGCCTTTTTTTTTTTAATATGAAGTCAACCCTGCCTAATTGAGATGATGTTTCTTGAGCTTGGAAATGTGACCCTTTCACTGTAGTTCAATGTCAAGTTCACATGGCATTTGAGAAATACCAGTGTAAACATGTGTCCTAGGGTTGGTGCTAATCTGATCCCTACATCTGAAGCTGAAAGAATACTGTGTCAGACACATGGCCTCAGCAATCTTCTGTCTCAGGAGACCAGCTGAGTATATCACTCCTGGGTGTTACATGTTGCATTTCTGATTCACGTCCGCGACCTCCTCTCTTTTCCTGCTATTATAGGGTTTATTCTCTCAGTGGTTAGTGACTAGCATCAACCCTCCTCCTTGGCCAGTTGGTTACAGATCCTAAAATAGGACTCTAGAGTTAGTTGTGTGTTCGTGTTCTGAGCATATTCATTGTTGAATTCAAGGAAGAATTTTAACAGGAAGCTCTGTTGAACAGGCCGTCAGAAGTAGTCTTCTTGATATGAGTTCTTGATACAGTTTAATATCTAAAAAGTACAATAGGAAAAAAGGGGGGGGGTGGTTCTGGATGGCTCAGTCGGTTAAACATCCAACACTTGATTTCAGCTCAGGTCATGATCTCACAGTTAATGAGTTCGAGCCCCACATCAGGTTCTGCACTGACAGTGCAGAGCATGCTTGGGATTCTTTCTCCCTCTCTCGGTGCCCCTCCCATGCATGCTTTCTCTCTCTCTCTCAAAATAAATAAAAACTTAAAAAAAAGTACAGTGGGTATTCAGTTTTATTTAATAATTCTTGAAGTGTCTGAGAATCCAAGGCCACTTCTTTTCAAGGTAATAAATGGAGTAAAGGAGTTTATAAAAGTCACTAGTTGAAGCTACTCACAGAATTTACCTGTACAATTACAAATGTAAAGAATCACACTCAGGGCACCTGGGTGGCTCAGTCAGTTAGGCATCCAGTCTCAGCTCAGGCTATGATCTCGCAGTTCATGGGTTCAGGCCCCGTGTCAGGCTCTGTGCTGACAGCTCAGAGCCTGGAACTTGCTTCAGATTCTGTGTCTCCCTCTCTCTCTGCCCCTACCCTGCTTGCTCTCTGTCTCTGTTTCTCAAAAATGAATAAACATTAAAAAAAAAAAAAAAAGAATCACACACTCAAGGGGGAGCTGTGATAGTATCTGATGTTGTGGTGATTTAACATTTTCCGCCCAGTGGGGTGCTGGCTGCAGAAAGGGCACAGGTGATTTGGAGCTTTTTTCTACACACATGACTTACGTATTGATTATGGAGCTTTAGTAAGAAGTAGTAGCTTTTGGGTGTGTATGTGCTTCAGCAGGTCCTGGTCCAGAGCACTGGACTGGGCTGCGATGTGAGAACCACGTATAAACATGACTGGCATGTATGTCAAAGGGAAGCTCAGAAGGCCAAGTTCATAATAATATGGCCCCTCATATTCTCATATTATATTCTCTCATATTATATCAACAGTGTACCTGTTGATAATTCATGATATAAAAGATTACGTCCTGACCTTTTCCTCCCAGTCTTTCGTCTCTTTCACTGTCGGTGGGTCAAGGTGCAAGACTGGAACAGCTTGCACTCCTGGGAAGGAAAAGATTCAGCATTCTGAGTTTCCACTTTTACATTTTTTCTTGGTTGTTGGCTTTCCTGCTGGTTTGGGTGGGGATGACAACTCAGATGCCAAAACAGGGGTGGTGGTGAGTCTGATACCAAAACAGATGTGCATGAAGCATGTTTTCTGTTAGTTTGGATTCTTGCTTGCATGAGAATGTGTGATCCCTTCTGCATACCCCACACCCCAGCTCTTTCTTTGACTCACATGGACTTGGACTTAGTTCTGGTTTTCTTTCTTTTTTTTTTTTTTTTAATTTTTTTAAATGTTTATTTATTTATTTTTGAAACAGAGACAGAGCACGAGCGGGGGAGGGGGAGGGACAGAGAGAGAGAGAGAGGGAGACACAGAATCTGAAGCAGGCTCCATCCAGGCTCTGAGCTATCAGCACAGAGCCCGACGTGGGGCTCGAACTCACGAACTCTGAGATCATGACTTGAGCCGAAGTCGGATGCTTAACCGACTAAGCCACCCAGGCGCCCCAGTTCTGGTTTTCATTGTCATGGCAAGTCCCTGGAACTGTAGACACAGCTCTTTAGTTAATGGTCTTTGTTACAAGAATTAGAGGCAGTTTGGTATGACAGCTAAAAACAGTAAGACAAAAAATGGAAGTCAGGCCCAGTTAGCTGTCAGCACTTGGTTCCACGTGCATGCTGTTTGCTGCAGGAGGATGGCACAGAAAAAAGTTAAAACAGTACCAATTCCTCAAATTTAACAGCCTCTAGCAGCTGGCGGAGCACTTTCTCTTTAGTTAAAGCTAACAGCCAGCAGTGCAGTGGTTTGTATGATTGCCATTTCCTCGATGAGGATCTTGAGGCTCAGGGGTCATGTGACTTGCCCATAGTCACACCACCACCGAAGGACAGAGGCAGAGCCAATCTAGTCTCCTGGCTCCAAAGCCCATGATAATTCCTGAAGGTCACAGTCTAATGGTTCTTAATGACATAGGAGTTTTATGAGATAGTCTGTTGTAATTTCCTCCACACTTTCAGTATTGAAAGTTGAAAACAAGGTCAGATCAGGACCCAAAGTTGAGGAAGTAAGGTGAAAGTTGATAGTGGGGGTGAGAGTAACCCCGTCATTTTTGAGCCCCCAGTAAAATTGCTTCCAGATTGCTGCTCGTCTGCTGGACTCTGGGGCTTGAAGGCCATGGGCATATTTCCACTTCTATCATAATAACCCTTAGTTAAATCAGAGCCTCCTGATTCTCTTAGGCCATTGATATTCCTTAGGAAATCTCACCTGTCCCTTCACCACACAGTTGCCCAGACAATTTCCCGGGATTCAGCACACAGTTACCCCTGTAATCCTCATAGGTGCTCTAAAGCTGGTACACTGTGCCCCACCTTAAGAGCCCTTGCTCTGCCTGAATACAGAATTATCTACCTAAAGGTGGTGATGTCACACCTGTGACACAGCTGACTTGGTGCTTCTGTCACCCAGGTGTGTAAGTGACCCTCTTTCCTGTTCTGAGTCCAGTGATCCTCTGGGCTCCTCGCCTCCTGTGTGCTAAGACCAAGAACTACTTTTCTGTGGCTGCCTTCTGTTGAGTGTGATTGCCAGGCTGCAGATACAAACAGTGGGGTGTGGAATCCATCCCAGCTAGGCCCTCGCCAGGGTAGGAGGCGAATTGATCCTTTGACTCTCAGAAATGCACACTTTGCAACTTGAAGCAATGATCCTGAAAGGGGCTCAGGAGATTAAACTCTTTACTTGTGGGCACCTACCTAGCCAGCAGAGTTGAGATTTGGAATGAAGCTGTTGAGAAAAGTTATCAAGTGCTTACTAGGTGTACTTTATAGTCACTTAGCCCCTGATGGTGGAGAATGAACAAATAAAAATCCTTACTTTCTCATCGGCTATGCTGCCTTTCGGACTTAGAGAAACCATGTTTGGTTTTTTTTTATGTTTTTTATTTATTTTTGAGAGACAGAGAGAGACAGCACAAGCAGGGGAGGGTCAGAGAGAGAGGGAGACACAGAATCCGAAGCAGGCTCCAGGCTCTGAGCTAGCTGTCAGTCAGCACAGAGCCCGACACGGGGCTCGAACCCACGAACCGTGAGATCATGACCTGAGCCGAAGCTGGATGCTTAACTGACCGAGCCACCCAGGCGCCCCGAGAAACCATGGTTTTTGAGTGTTTGTGGCAACAGAATCCTTGAGGAGCTTAATAATAGAGTAAAATTCTTGAAGCCCGGGAATCTGCATTCCAGAGACAGTCTTGCTCTCCAGAGACCTTCTGATGCAAATGACTCTTGAACTGCTGAACTGCATTCAGAGGAGCTCTCTGCCGAGGGCTGCTCTTTGCCCTTCTCATGTTTAGCGGTGGAGCCGGGCCTTGTTATTCTCTCCTCAGGAGCTGTGAGGTAGAAGACAGCCTGTCTACATGCTTCAAGAGTTGATGACAAATTCCTAAAATGGTTGGGTATAGAAGCTTATGAACCCCAGTTTCCAGTGCTGGGGAATGCCTGCCTTGCCTCTCTCTCTGACGGTGGTGTTGGTCCATGTGGCCAGGTTAATGAATTGCCTGGAGCTGTGTACAGACCTCAGTGTGAGGGCCAAGGGATGAGGCAGAAGACTCCGTTGACTTTGGAAGGAGTTTGGTTATGCAGTGATTCCCTCTTTTGCCACATTGGCCTCTTCAAGAGACAGCTGGAGGGAAAAGGCCTGGGAGAATGTGTGTCCCCTTGACATCTTTTGAGGTTGTATGTGTCCCATTGCCAATATTAGAGAAAAGACAAGGGAGCATTTCTTTCCAGAGTAGCAGCCAGGAAAGAAAGCAAAATGCAAGAGATCAGATTAAAATCACTGGGGTTTTGTTTGTTTGTGGGTTTTTTGGTGTGTGTGTCTGTCTGTGTGTATGCATATGTGTGTGTGTGTGTTGTAAATCACATTTTGGGGGAAAAAGAGATAACTTGACAGAGATTGTCTTTTCACTTCCACAGTCCCACCCCCTCCTCTTGCCTCTGTTGTACTGAAATGTGTACCAAAAAAAAGATCTGAATTTTGGAATCAGGAGAACCAAAGTTTAGTCTCCATTCTGTAGTTGATCAGGCAGTGATGTCAGGCCAAGTCAGTTTTCCAGTATGACATGTGGAAAATAATAGATTTCAAGAAGCCCAAGGAAGGTAATTCCCAACACACTATACAGACATTGGGGAAAATAAGGAAACCATTTGTAGCAAATTTATTTATGTTACTCTTGGGAGCCTTTTTGTCAGTCCCTAGATTGACAGGCACAATCCTACTTTATTTCTTCTCTCCGTGTCATTTCCTCTAGTACCACTTGCAAACAAGTAAAGCCCAAAGACCTACAAGGCCCCTGTGGCTACCCCTCTCCTCACACTCTGTGTCCCTTCTGCTCTGCCACCCTTGCCTCCTTGATGCCCTCTGTCACTCAGGCAGCTTCCCACCCAGGGCCTTTGCTTTTGCTGTTCTCTCACCAGAAGGAAGGCTCTTCCACAGATGGGTGCAGGGCTCACTCCCTTCCTCAGTCAGGTCTCTTCAGACAGCACACCAGAAAGTCTTTCCTGGCCTTCTGTATGGTGAAATGTTCCTGCCCGCACCATTCTCTGTCACTCAACCCCTGTTTTATTCTTCTTCATAGTGTGTATCACCTCCTGTGGTATTATATGTTCATTTGTTCTGTGTGTCATTCCTCACTAGAGTATAAGGTGCAGGAGAAGATGGATATCCCAGCACGAAAACAGAGTCTTGACACGTGGACTCCCAGTAAATATATATTGGGAGAATGAGTGAGTAATTTACTGTTAGCACATCTTAATTTCTTAGGAGACGTAAGCCTCTGGACCCCACTTCCTCACCTCTTATGTCTCCACCTGTTGCAGTCAGTGCAGTCCACTAACCCTCTGGCATAGCTCTGAGACCAGTGGCCACTTCCGAAATATAAGTAATCCTTTGGAAATCTTGCAAGCCTTATTTTATCTGACCTGCACACTACTAATGTCTCTCTCCTTTCACCTACCCTCTCTTTCTTGCAGCTTACCCTGACATCAGCTTTGCCTGGCCCTCTCCTGCCTCTAAGAGCCTCCTCGCCTTCCTTTTCTGGGCTCTTCATCACTAGTGATGGATTTAATCACTTAAATTCTGGGATTCTCTTAAGATTCAGCCTGGGAAATATTTTCTCCTGTCTCTGCATATCATAACACATTTTCCTTAGATGATGTGACACACACACAAATGCACGTGTACACATACACACACGCTTGCACATCTCCTAATAGGATGTCTTGTGATCAGCTCATATTCAGCATGCCCAAGACTGAACATGGTCTCTCCCACCCTGTTCCGAGTTACTCCTCCTGTATCCCCAGTCCAGGAGTGTTAGTGGCACAGCCATTCACCCAGCCATTCCGTTTTATTCTCCTAAATGAATGGCCTCTTGATCCCTTGTAATGTGACGATCTTGTAAAAATGCAAGTCTTACTCTTTTGCCATCCCAGCTGATTTCAGGCAGTGGTCATCAGTATATGGTAGCTAAAACCATGAGGGAAGTGGTGGTTAGGGAACAGGATTTTCAAATGGCCTCAAAATGTTACCCCACAGATTACATATTAATTACAAAGGCCGAATGCTCCTTTTAAGATGGAGACATCCGTCGCCCTTCAAACTTGTAGCACCATCAGTGGTCGGGCAACATGGCATTATATGTCTCCTGATATTAAGTACACATCACTTGTACAGTTTCCTTGCCAGAAGTGTTTAACATAAATCTAATCATGAGGAAACAAACTAAGAATATAGGACATTTTTTCTGCAAGACAGCTGGCTTAGATAGGTCAGTGTCGCGAAAAACAAAAAAGGCAAGAGTATTGTTCTGGATTGTGACTGAAGGGACAGCAACCAAATGTAGTACATGACTCCCAATTAAATCTTGGATGGGGGGGTGGGACTCTAAACAGCTATAAAAGACATTTTGGGGGGCAACTGAGCAAATTCGAATATGGACTATAGATTATATTCCTGAATCAGTGTTAATTTTCTTAGGTGCCATAAAGGTATTTTTTGTTATGTAGGAGAATGTGCTTATTCTCAGAAAATGCACACTAAACAATTTGGGGGTGAAATGTCTTGATTGAATTCTACAACTTTCAAGTGATTCTATAAACAAAAATCGTGTGTGTCTGTGTGTGGGTGCACCCATGCTTGTGAGAGTTATAGGGTCAGAGTTATAGGGCTGTCCATTATTTGTTCTTTCAGTGTTGTTGTAAGTTTGATAAATTCAGAACTAAAAGGGGACACAGGGAAAGGGAACATGTGAATGGAGACATGGGGGGGGTGTGAAATGAATATGTGCCAATTACCAGCTGCGTTTCTGCTCATTTTTTTTTTTAATATAAAACATTAAGTTAGAAATACCCCACCCCCCACTCCCCTCCATGCAGGTCTGATTATGTTACTTTCTTGGCTAATGTGGTGGATACATATGGATCTCTGGATACAATTCTTTGTTTGTTTGTTTTTGAGGGAGAGAATCCCAAGCAGGCTCCTTGCTGTCACCAGAGAGCCCGATGTGGGGCTTGGTCTCACAAACTGTGAAATCATGACCTGAGCCAAAATCAAGAGTTGGATGCTTAACTGACTGAGCCACCCAGGCACCCCCAGATACAATTCTTAATAGCACAGGAAAAATATCATGTCACTTCTGTCTGGCCTCCATGGTTTCTGATGAGAAATTTACTGTCATTCAAATTGATTTCCCTCTGGCTGCTTTCAAGTTTTTTCTTTCATTTTCAAAAGTTTAATTGTGTTATAACCTGGCATGAATTTCTTTGGGTTTATCTTGTTTGGGGGTTGCTAAGACTTGGAATCTGTAGACTTATGTCTCTTGACAAATTTGGGAAGCTTTCAGCCTTTCTTCACCTCTCCCCTCCCCTCCTCTCTCCTCCTCTCCCCTCCTTCGAGAGAGAGTGCAAGAGAGACTGCACACACACAAGAGGGGGGAGAGGAAGAGGGGGAATCTTAAACAGGCTCCACATCTAGCGTGGAGCCCAATGCAGGGCTCAGTCTCACAACCATCAAATCATGACCTGAGCTAGAATGAAGAGTCAGGCCTAACCAACTGAGCCACCCAGGTACCCACAGCCATTTATTTCTTTAAGTACTTTTTCAAACCACCATTTTTCTTCTTCATCCAGGGCTTAGATGACTGAATGTTAGATTTTTTTATGAGTAGGGATGACCTTGTTATCACTGGGCGCTGGTGGAAGTCCTGACTTTTCACCAGCCCTCTCCTGACATCAGCAGGGATGGGAGGGATTTCTGTGAGGTAGGGATGTGAGTCCAGCCTCCCTCTTTGGTCTCCACTTATTTCTTGGGTTGTGGGGAGGGTATTTGTTACTGGCTGGCTGGTGGGAATGAAAGCCCCAGCTTTCTACTTGGCCTTCTTTGACACCTCTAGGCAGAGGTATTGCAGAGCTTTATTATAATAAAACCCCAGACCATTGCAAGGATGGGAGTCTAGACTCCCCACTTGGCTTTTCCTGGTCGGGGTTGAGGCCAGTGTTTGTGGTGTCAGTCTGGAGTAGAACAATTATTGTCTAAAAGTTTTCTGTTTGGCTAGGTTGCCCTTTCCCTGGTCATTTGGCCAATAAGAGTAGGTTTTGTTGGGACTTTTTTGTCTGCCTCCATTGGCATTTACGGATGGTTGGCTTCTTTAGCTTCAAGTCTAGAATGTTTGAGATAAAAAGGAAACCCAGGGAACTCACCACTGTGTCATTCTTCAGATCTCAAGGTCCCTAGCCAGTCTGCCCTCTTCTCTTCACCTTTCAGAACCTACTTATGTTTGTTTTATTTTATTTTTTTTATTAAGTAAACTCTGCTCCCGACATGGGGCTTGAACTCACTACCCTGAGATCAAGATCATGCTCCTCTGACTGAGCCAGCCAGGCTGCCCCTACTTTATGCTTGTTTTTTGTATAACATCCAGAGTTTTTAGTTGTACTTAGTGTGAGGAGTAGAGAACGGTATGTCTGTTCCATTTCCCAGATGCATAAGTCCCTGTAGTAGCCGATGAACGGTCTTCGTGGGCTGGGTTCTGCCTCCCTTCCAGCCTCATTGTCCCCACATGACCTCCTCCTTGGTCCAGTCATATCAAACTACTTGTAGCCCCTTGAACTTGTGCTCCTTCACACCTTCATGTTCTTGTTCTTCCTTAGCCTCAGATGACCCCCCATTCACTTCCTTGTCTGCCTTGTGGTGTTCTATTCTGTTAGTTTGGGTTTTCTCTGTGAAATCTACCTGGACAGTTCAAACACTCTTAAATTGGGCTACATTTTGCCTCTTCTGTCCTTTGTAGCACTTTAAATTACCTCTACAATTGTACTTCCGTCTTGTATTGCACTTACTTGTCTTTTTTGCTAACCAGACCATGAATTACCTTTGAGGGTTGGGGCCCTCTTCTGTGTATCCTTGTCCTCAGTAATTGGCATAATAGTTACTGAAGAATTATTTATTGGATAGATGGATGGGTTGCTGTATTTCTAATTTCCTACCTGGGTTATTATTAACCCACAAAACCTCACCTCCCACAAAACCCCCTCTTATGTACACACTGTGTGTCCCTCCTACTTCTATAGTGGAAAGAAATCCAGCAGCTTGCCTGAAGGTAGGCCTCCTTGGACTGTGGCACTCCATTGACTTCTGTTAGCTGTACCGTGTTCATGACTTTGAGTTCCTCTGAATGCAGCTTCTGGCAAAGTATCTTACTGAGGATGGGAACTGTCGTGTTTATTCTGTCAGCACCTAATAAAGCCACATTCCAACCCAGGCACCTAACAAATATTCCTTAATGATGATGAGGAGATGAGTCTTGATGGCTAATTGCTGCCATTCTTTGCCGAGATGCATTTCCAGGAGTGTTTTGTGGATCCTAGAAGACTTTCACTTGCCTACATGTTTAAGTAAACCTGGGCTGTGATAGGAAAGTACTGGTTTAATGTCCTAAATTAATGTGAGAGGTAGGTTTTTAAGGATCCTTCTACTCACTCTCTAGTATGAGAATAAATCATGACGGCTTGACCCCCTGCTCCTGCATGGTAAGCCACAGAGCTCAGCGGACGCACTGAGCAGATCATCGAACTCCCCCTTGGAAGCTGATGGCAGTATGTATTTTTAAAAAATTTAAAGTGTTTTTCTTTTTAGTTCACAAGGACCTCATTTAAGGCAGCAAACATGAAAGGGGAGAGAGAAAATGGGCGCTGGAGCGGGGGCAGAGTCTAAGTTGGTGGCTGCAGCCAGCCAGGGACGAGACCACAACTGGAACTGAGACTGTGACGAAGAGCGTCACCCCTCATAGCCATTTCTGGTTCATTTGAGTTTTTCCTTTCAGTATTGTGTGCACCCTTCCCTGTATGCGTACAGCGGGGTGCAAGTGTCCCCAGTGGGGCCAGCTCCCAGAGGGTGGGAGTGAAGTGTCCAGAGCTGCCCTTCCACCCCAAACATGTATATTACAAACATACACAGTTCTTGGATTTGTGTCAGTTCTGTGGGGCTTCTCTTTCAGAGACGACCTTCTGGGAGTTTCTAGGGAAATGAAATTTCTGAATAATATCCTGGCTCTTCTGGCTAAGCCACCAAGGCAGCAAGGAGGAGGGAGATGGTCTTGGACCTCCATCTAGATGAATGCTGTCCTCCTCATTGGACACACATTTATGGGTTAACTTTGAGTCTTTCAGCATTTTTCCACAACTAGCAGAAGCCTAAACTTTAAAAGCTATTTTCTGCTTTGCTGCGCTTCCTGTGTCCCATTCTGTTTGCATGAAAGCTTGAGGTGGTTTTGACTCTACACTGCCGCTCGCTCCAACATCAAGGAAGCCAGAGCGTACCTTTATCACCCCTTCATCTCTTTTACCACTTTCCCCTCCATGCCTGTGGCTTACAGCCCAGCTGGCTGGACGCTCTTGGGAATGCCTTCTTGACCCCAAACCCCATTACACTGAGAGCACCGGCTGCCCCACCTCTAGTCTCTCCCCACATAGACCCAAGGGGCTTCTCACAGGAGTCCTGATAAAAACCCAAAGGAAGAGGGCCATTGCTCCCTTCTTCTGTTGGAAGTAGCTATTGAAGTTGCTGAACTTGTTGTCAGAGAGCAGAGTTAGCAATAGGGAGAGAGTAGCACAGAGTGAGTGGGGTGTTCAAGGACTGGGAGAAACCACACTTGGCAGGAGGTTGAGACAAAAGAAGAAAGGGGAGGCAGAACTAGACCTGGGTTGGGGTCTGCCACTCAGTGAATGACCTCACAGGTAACTGTGGTGTTTAGTTTCATCACCTATAAAATTGGAAGAAGGGTCCCTACCTCTTGGGTTGTTAAGAGGATTTAGTGAGATTATAATGTTGTTGTTATAAAATGAAGTAGTCTTGTGGGATTGGTAATTATTGTCTTGAATTCTTTTCTTGGTCCTCACTTCTGGTTCTCTTGATCAGGCCCCAAGGGGCTAATGAATTCCTCTGATCTCATTACCCCTCCTGCTTATTCCCTAGTGTCAGTGCTGAAGGCTGCCCCATGAGCTCCACATGAACCCCAGCTTTCGAACTGTGGCTTTCTGTGTCTGCGGTCACTTTGAACCCCTCCTCTCTGCCTTCTTCACACCTATATCTGCTCAGTGCTGTGGTTGAGCTGACCTTTCCACATTGCCTGCACTCAGCCCTTTGTCCAAGCAGTGTAATTGAAGCCTCCTTGCCTCCCCATCCAATAGGGTCATCCTTCTCTCCTTTTTGAAGAAGTTAAGAAATCAACCCAGAAAATGGCAAGAAGTCTGACCTGAGGGTGATAGAGTGAAGCTGTAATCCTCACTTTGCCACTTGCTGGCCTTTCCTGCCCTCTGGAGCTTGTCCTTATCTGTAAATTGGATTGTTACCTACCACATGGATGAATCATTAGTAATCTCAAATTAGAGAACATGTTTAAAATATCTAGACTAGTGCCTGCCACTTAAGTAGGCACTCCCTATATATTCATCTCTCCTTTGCTATTGCGTGAAGATTCCCTAACCAAACAGGAAGTCCTATATATGACAGCCAGTTCTCCTGCTTCTTATCCCCGTTAGTGCTGCATCATCCTTGATACATTCCCCTTCCATCTAGAAATTCTGTGCTTTGCGAGTTACTTTTTCAGAAATTGGATTTGTGCTTTACCCTTTGGGATGGCCAGTGTAAGTTGTTGAGACAGCAGGCTAGCCAGGTTTTAGGTACATCATCCTTGACTGTGGTACCAAAACTAGCAGGTATGTGTGGGAATCAAACCCATGATTCAATTACCTCACTGTTGGTGACAGCAGCACCTTACGTTCATATGTGTGTGCACCACTGGCTTCAGAGCACCCCACTTTCATTTGATTCTTACAAGGGTTCTGAGAGGTAGACAGCTTCTCACTCTACAGAAGAAGAAAAGGAAAACCAGAAAGGAGTCCCCTATGTCACACTGGTTGTAACTGGCAGAACAGGAAAAGACCACAGATGCCTTGATACTCTATCCAGGACTTCTGTGATGTTTTGAAACCAGATGAGAACCAAACTTCTGGCTGTTCAAGTGAAAGTTTAGAGCTCTACCACAGAACTGTTTATCTTTCCTGTCACTAGTGTACACTTGGTTTCCATTTCTTACAGAATTCATTAATTTGTTGAATGAATTATGTGCTGGGCACTCTAGGCACTGGAGATACTGTCAGAAACAAAGGAAGTAGACACACCTGATGGAGCTTGTCCTAGTGGTGGGAGGCTGACAATAAACGAGTTAGAAAGATACGTGCTGTGTAAAGAATGTCACTAGGTGATGAGTGCTATGGAGAGAAAGAAGGCAGTGAGGAAGCTGGGGGTGGGATGGGGCAGACACTGTGAGTTTTCACTTTCTTTGTACTTAATGCCTCATCCCTGTGATATGCTCTCTGAGAGTGGCCCATCACACTCCAGTACCAGATTGCAGTTTGTCAGGGCTTTTGGAGACTGGTTTCGAAGTTAAACCAGCTTTACCCAGTAGAAACAGGGGCAGGAGCTGTCTGCTTACCCACTAAATTGCTTAAGACTACCCCAGATTAGAGCTGGGATAGCCTGGATAGAGCCCTGGTATGCTTTGGTAGGTTGGGGAAGGAGCCTGTGCTGGTTTTTCTTAGAGATTATTTGTTAAATCTAGAGCTCCTCCTGCTGTTAGAAGACAGGGTGGGCTCTCAACTGATTTTTTTTTTTTAATGATTCTTTTTTATCCTAAGATTTAAGAAATTTTGGTTTTTTAAGTAAATACTGCTAGGACATTTAGATCTTTCTCCTGGGACTGCTGTTGCTAAGGCCCTGCCCCCAGGAGCAGGATGGGGGGGGGGAGGAAGCACAAAGGCCCAGGCAGGATAGGGTCATATCTGTGCTCTTGCTACTTTTAGCTTCTCTGTACCCCTGCGCTCCTACCACAGCCAGCAGCCTAGCAAAAGTTATCTCCACACACAGTTTCACAGCTGTTCTGAAAATCTAGGGCGGCAGAAGTGAAACTGACCATGGTCTTGTAAATTTCTCTCCTATTGCTGTTGTTCCCTACTTGAAGTGAGTCAGGCCTTTTCATCGACTTACCCTTAGGGTGTCCCAACTTATCATTTGTCTTTATAGCCAAGTGTTTGACACACAACTGTCTTCACGATGCCACATTTGAGGAGATTTGGTTCTGGTTTGGTCTCGTTTGCTCAGTCGAGAGCTGTGGTCTGTGTAGATCCAGAGCACAGCTGAGTCCTTGACAGGGCCTGTAGCGAGCATTTCTTGTCAGCTGCGGGTTGTGTACACCAGGGTCAACCATCCCTGTGAAGGTCTTCTAGTCATTAGAGCTGATATTCAAGGTCATTTTAGCTGAAGTGAAGAAGGCAATGGCATGCAAGGAGACCTAGGCCTTTCTGGTTTAACTGCCCAGTTCAGCTTGGTCACTTTGTGATTCCTAATGAGGCTGAAGAAGTAAGGTGGACCCCACATGAGGCCTCCAGAGTGAGGTGGCCCAGCAGGCCTTCTTGGAGGACTAACTTATCCATAAGGAGTGTGCAGCTAACAGTCTGGTAACGGGTCCAGGATATTTTTTTAAGTTATATTCCATTTGTGCACTTCATAGAGCCAAAGCTTAGGCAGTGACTGTTCTCATTAGGAATCAAGTAACCAGAACTGTTTTAATGGGGCAGCTGAACCATAAAGATACGGGCTCACTCAGGTGCCATGCTCTTCTTCACTTCCGCTGATAAGAATTAGTATTGCTAAAATTAACTTGAAATAAAATGCCTTCTCCACTGTAAGCTGTAGTTGTGCACATGATGCTTCATAGAAGTTAATTCTTTTATGATTCTTTTCTCAACAGCTTTGAAAAGTCCAGCTGCGTTTCATGAGCAGAGAAGGAGCTTGGAGCGGGCCAGGGTAAGGCCTTTCTTCCCCAGGGGCCTCCAGAGTGCATTTGCAGAGCCCATTGCATTGCTGGTGTGTTCCTTCCAGTCTCATGTGCCCTGGGGCCAGCCCTCACCTCAGTTCTGGACCGGAGGCGCTGCCTTTTTCTATCCTGTCCCCACCCCAGCCACCTTGCGGCACGATCTGAAACGTGATCGGAATTTCTCCTTTCCTGCATTTAAGTGTATATGATGATCAGCAGTCCTCCCTCCTGTGGCTCTGGAGACCGCTGGTGTTTCCCCATCTTTAATTCCACTTCACCTTTTGCGGATGTTAGGACACGAACACCAGCTATGGAAAAGCTTGCTAAGGGCTGGTCCTCCATGTCTGTCCTGCCCACACCTCTCCAGGATGGGCATTCCGAGGGACAGGAAAGGTCTCCGGTGCCCAGAGTAGTCAGTGTCCACTCTAGGCTGTGGAGGCAGAAGCTGGGCCCCCGTCTGAGCCCCGATTTGTGCTGTTGCACCTGGCCTGTTGCCTTGTCCCCCCTTCGGTTTCAGTTCCCTCGGGGGCCTCAGGGGGATATTCTGCTGCCCAGTGTGGGCAGAGATGGGGAAGTCGCTGGAACACGCTTCCCTCTACCCCTTCACTTTTTTCTTTTACATAAAAGGCAAGGAAAGAGAACCTCCCCTGTGGAGGACCCTGTAGGCCGTGGCTCCTTAAGACTCACAGCTCTTTCAGAGACTGAAATGTTTACCTCTCAGACTTTCTTACTGTCCTTCTTCTTTTATTTTTTAAAAAATTTCTAATGAAAATTATGAGTGATTCTTAGAGTGAATGGGAAGAATGAGGTCACGGACACTGGGAACCAAAGCAGCAACAAACTGTGCTGTTGTAGTTACTGGGCGGAGTGGAGAATGTGGCGGGGGGGCGGGAGGGGAAGGGATGGCATTGCCCATGCCCCCAACCCAGTTGTAAGACTTGGTGCCGTTACCTGGACTGCTTCTCAAGTAGGCAAGGAGTACGTTTGAGCTAATTAGAACAGCTGTTATTTTTCGGAGTACTTTTATAAACAGAATGACATCATTTTGTTGTTGATGCTCACCTCAGCTCTTAGGATTTAGGCGCTTTTATCTTTGTTTCATAGATGCAGCTAAGAGAGGTTAACTAGGTTGACCAGCTAGTAAGTGGCAAAGCTGGGACTCAGACCTTGGCCTATGGACTCCACTTATTTTCTTAATTAGTGCTGTATTCTGCCTTGGCCTTGGCCACTGTTCAGAACTTCAGGTGGCTTAGAAGAGAAGACTTGTGGTATCCACCCCTGTTCTGCCACCATCTGCAGCAGCCCTGGAAGTACTGGTGCCCTCTGCAGGCGGGGCAGAGCGCTAGGCCCAGAGCCCACAGCCACAGGGCTGGCACAGCGCTGCCCAGTCAGAGCACCAAGGCTTTACCTTTACCACATGCAGTGTGCTCTGGTTGTTTATTTTTTGTTCTCATCTACCTTGTCCTGTCTTGTCCTATCCTGCCCTGTGCTGGTTTTGACCCACTAATGGTCTTGACCTATGATTTGAAAAATTCTGGTACAGAGGTTAAGAGCATAGACTCTGGAGTCAGACAGATCTGGGGCTACCTGTACATTATAACACAAGCACCAGGCGTGTGCTGGCTCTGAGACTGTTAAGGGAGTGGTTTGGTTCACCTGGAGTTTCAGAAATGCAGAAATGAGGACATTGGACTTTAGGGAACTAGGACTATGACACCATGTATCAGAATTAGTGTTCCATTTGGCAGCCACTCAGAATGAATGGAAAATGTTCATGAGATCATATGGTGCTACCTTTTTTGAACAAGGCATAAAATTATATTCAGTATGATTACAGGTCTATAAAATTAGACATTTTCTCCATAGAAGAATGATTAGGAATAAATATCCCAAAATACGAAGTGGATGATTAAAAGTTTTTATTACTGTTTTACTTTCTAATTTCCTAAATTTTCTTTGATGAACATAGTTATTACTTTTATGATAGTACAAATAATAGACTTTTAAGAAAAAATTAGTAGTTCAGCCTCAGAGAGACAAACAGTCTCTCTGACAGATGGATGGTGCCCTGGACAGGTGCATTGGAAATGGCTGTGCCCCTCCGTCCAGACCTCCCCTTGCCTCCGAGCCCTGCAGGCTCCAGGCAGAGATCAGGGGGGCCGACAGAGGTGACCCACCACAGACATAGCAGCCACGGCTGCTTTTTGGTCCTGTCCATTCCATAACTTGTATCTTGGATTTGAGATCTTCTTGGTGTGTTTTTTCTGTAGACAGAGGACTATCTGAAACGGAAGATTCGTTCCCGGCCGGAGAGATCGGAGCTGGTCAGGATGCATATTTTGGAAGGTGTGTTAGGCTGGAAATGCTTCCTCCCTTCACCTTCACTGTTTTCACCATGCATGACCCACATGTCTTCTTCCCTCTCTCTTTTCACTCCTGTTTCTGGAGACAGCATGTAAGCTGAGCCCTAGCACGGTAAAACAGCAGGACTGAGGTAGCCACCTGTGGTTCTGGGAATTCCCAAAGAAGCAGTCACATTCTCTTGCGTCAGCTTGCCCTTTTCTTCTCTGGCCGTGTGGTGGCCCTGGATCTTGTCACCCCATGGTATGAAGCCTGTTCTCCAGAATCTTTTGAAGATGCGGTTACTGCCTGTTCTCCTCCACTCATTCACTCACGCCTTCATTCAGCAGTCCACTCAGGCCCCTGTGGCACAAGTGGGCCCATGCCAGGTGTGCTCCGCATTCTAGTGAAGGACCAGTTTGGGCTGCTGAAAACACTCTGACTCAATCCTTTTTTGTTGTTGTTCTGTATGTATTTATTTATTTGAGAGAGTGCACGCGTGCACAGGAGCAAGGGAAGGGGCAGGGGAAAAGAGAATCTTTTTTTTAAAAGAATCAATGCCATCCATTTTTTCTTTAAGTTTATTTATTTTGAGAGAGAGCAGGGGAGGGATGGAGAGAGGCAGGGTGAATTGGATCCCGAGCAGGCTCTGCATTCCCCAATGCAGGACTCAAACTCACGAATCATGAGATCATGACCTGAGCCGAAATTAAGTCGGAGGCTTACCTGACTGAGCCACCCAGGCACCCCAGAGAGAATCTGTTTTTTTTTTTTTTTAAATATTTTATTTATTTTTGAGAGAGTATGAGCAGGGGAGAGTCAGAGAGAGGCAGGGACAGAGGATCTGAAGCAGGCTCCACGCTGACAGCAGCGAGCCCTTGTGGGGCTTGAACTCCTAAACTGCAAGATCATGACCCAAGCTGGAGTCGGACACTCAATCAGCTGAGGCATCCAGGCGCCCCAGAGAGAGAGAATCTTAATCAGGCTCCATGCTCAGAGTGGAGCCCAACTCGGGGCTTGATCCCATGGCTCGGGATCATGACTTGAGGCAAAATCAAGAGTTAGATGCTCAACCAACTGAGCCACCCAGGCGACCCTGTTGTTCAGTTTTGAGCCAACTTTGGGGTTGGATAAGAACTTTTCTTAGAGGCCCGCATTGTGTTGACAGAGATGCTGAGACCCAGAGCAGGGGCTGAATTGCCTGTAACCCAGAAAGTTTGAGGGAGAGCGAGGCACGCTCCATTGTCTGCTGTGCTTTCGGCTCTGTAGCCCCCTGTGCCCGGTGACCTTTGCTGGGTATGCCCACACTCTGCCGTCTGGGGCCCTTTCTTGTGTCCACGTAGAACTTTAGGCTGGGCCTCCCTTCTCTGCCTGGGACACTCTCTGCATCCTGATGGCTTCTGCTCCTTCCCCAGAGGGCAGGAGCGCTGCCCTGGAACTCCCAGGGTAGAACCAGGCCCATTCCTACATCCTCCTGCACTCCATTCTCTCCCACGGGCAGAGACCTCGGCTGAGCCTTCCCTCCAGGCCAAGCAGCTGAAGCTGAAGAGAGCCAGATTGGCTGATGACCTCAACGAGAAGATTGCACAGAGACCGGGCCCTATGGAGCTGGTTGAGAAGAACATCCTGCCTGTGGAGTCCAGCCTGAAAGAAGCCATCATTGGTGAGAGGAGGCCCCAGCCACCCTGTGTGGACATGCAGGCCAGATGCAGAAGGATGGGGCTCAGGGTTTCTTGCTATTTGATTCCTGCTTTGACTTGGGAACTGAGATGCAGAGTGTGAGGGCCCAAGAAACAGGCCATGTTAGCTTGGGGCGGTGCCAGCGGCCTCACGGGTCACGCCAGAGTAACTAGCTGAACAACAGAGGCGCCTCTGTCCACCTTCATCTCTACACACTCAGAGGCTTAGTCCTCTCCCACAGGGTGGCTGGACGTTAGGGTTGATGTGTGTGAACCTACAAAGATGCCAGGAATTAGAAGTCTGTGCCTTACCATCTTTTTCTTAGTGCAATCTCTTCTCAGAGCATGGCACTTTGCACAGATACTTCACTCAGCAAATACTGATTGACCCAGGAGGTGTGTGCTAGGTGCTAGCACCGCAGCCCCAGAAAGCCGGGCCGGCCCCTCGCCCTTACGCAGCTCAGGCCTTGGAGCAGACACTGGCAGGTCAACAGGCAGCAGCAAGACAGGCGGAAACTGTGCTGGAGAGAGCATTGGCTGCTCTGGGCACACAAAGGAGGGTTCCCAGCCCGGCCCTGACAGTGGGCTGTGGTGTCAGAAGAGGTGACAGCCAAGTCTGAGGCTGCAGGATGAGTAGGAATTAAAGTTTATTTGGGGAGAGAGGTGCCACGGGCTCCAGAGGAGGAGAGCTGTGCAAGGTGAGGAGCATCACCAGCGTGGAGCTGGAGGAGGGGGTGTCGAGACGGGAGGTGGGAGGTGGGCAGAGTCCAGGACATGCCAGGGCCTCGTGTGCCACGGACAGGTGTTTAGACAGGATTCCTTTAGAGTTTGGTAATTGTTAGCACAGACGTGGCTCCTTGGCTGCAGTGGGCCCGAGACCTGGTCCTGGGCAAGGCCGTGTGTTCCTGCCCCTAGAAGGTAGCTGTGCCACCGGGGGGAGGGGGAGCAACTGTTCCCTTTGTTATAGGAGTTAGATCTTTTGGGCAGGGCCCCAGGCCGGTCGGGCCCTGAGCTCTGGGTCAGAGGAGACTTTGGTTTCCTGGGGCCTCGTCTGCACTGCGGACAGTGGTTTGACAACGTAGGAGGCAGCCAGCGTGCCGGGGGCTGTGCACCCTGGGCCCCAGCAGCCCCTTCTCCGTTTGGTACCAGTAGCCCTCTTAGTTCACCGCTTCGCCCTGGCATTTATCCCCCCTCGTCTCCGTGTTCTCCTGCCCAATCCTCACCAGATTCCACACAGCCCCTCATTTCAGGCCTGTGTTTAAGCAACAGTCAGTTCTGGGCTCTCCAGCCGGGTGAAATCTGAGAGTTGGCATTGTGCCCGAGCCTGTGTAAAGTCCTGCAGTTTACATAGATGAACAAAATACGACACTGCCCTCAAAGAATTCAGTACCATGAGAGGAGACTGATGCATGAACAAGCGATTTCTGAGTCTGGCTCCTGGTCAGATGCCAGTGCTGCGTACTGAGAAGGCTGTGGTCCTGCGACATAGTAGCTGAGTCACCTGGCTTGGGGGACAGTTTGCAGACCCACCGACAGGGATGGATATAAAGGGCCCCGCACAGTCTTTGGCGTCTGGGGAGCCTCACAGAAGGGCTGCTGCTGTCAACGGTCTCGTTCGCCACAGACCACAGGATGGTTGCTGTCGTGGGTGACGTAGGGTAATGGTGGGTCAGGTGCAGCGCGAGATCGGCTGAGAAGGGCTCTTCTTAGCGATGGGCATGGTCGTGAGGCCCGGAGAGCTGTCACGGACAGTATGACACATTTGGAGTCCACCTTTGCCACATGGAGAATCACAGGAGGACACTCCAGGCATGAGGGACAACATGGGCAGCGGCCTGTAGGCGTGGTGGGGCATAGCTTAAGGACGGGTAGTCTAGTTTGACAAGCAAGTAATAACCAGGGGTGACTTGAGAGAAAGGAGCATTTGCCAGCAAAAGCCAGATCCTGTGGGTTGGGGAATGAGTAGGTGGTAAGGGAGTGTTGATGGCAAAGGCAGGCCATTTGTTCACGAGGTGAGTGGAGAAGGAAGGGGGAGGGAGGTGGCGGGCTGGGAGTGAGTTTTAAGTTGGGAGAAATCAATGCAGGTTTGTGGCTGAGAGGAAGGAGTCAGAGGAGGAGATGGGAGGCCAGGAGGGGAGAGGCTCAGGCCAGGTCTGTGGAGGAGGAGGAGGAGAAGCTGGCTGTGGAGAGGGGGCCTGGGCAGGCCTGAGGCCTGCTGTAGATGGGGGCCTGACAGGGGCTTTGCAGAGGCTAACCTCCCACTGTCTTCCCCACACACTCCCCATGGTCACTCACAGCTCACCGCTGCCACCCGCGTGCTCACACACACACCCCCCTCCTCCAGGTCACCCCCAGCTGCTCTGTAAGGTTCATGTCAAGACCTCCCTTCCAAGAAGTCCTCCCTGAGCCTCTCCTCAGCATCTGTGTTTCCCTCCAGCAGAGACAACTGGACCAAACTCAGAAGGCAGGGACTCTGTCTCTCCACACCCTGCACCTGGCCCACACTGGTCACTGGGCTTCCCTAGTGCGGCCAGCCGCTCCCTCTGCTTGGACTGTCCCCAGGGGTGGAGCCAAAGCTCCTCCATCCTGGATTCCACCGTCCGGTGCTGGGTGTCGTGTGGCTGCGGTCCCATGGCACGTCTCCTTGCTGGGAGGAAGAGATGGTGGGAGAAATCTAGATGAGTGACTGGCCTGAAGTACACGACAGTAATGGGGCTCCATTCCCCCATGTGCTGCATGTGTGGCCCCCACCAGGGCAGATGAGAGGGAGTGTATGAGCCAGCCTTGCTGGAGGACGGGAGCATTCCCAGCTCCATCAGCACCGCTGGCTGGTGGAGGTTCTAGCTCAGGTACGTCCTTCCCTGGTCCCAGGGGAGCAGAGAGCCTTGGGTCGTGGCCCCTGAGAGGAAGAGTCTGCTGGGAGAGCTACTGGTTTGTTCTTGTTCCTTATCTGTGGTCTTCCCACCATGGCAGATTTCCCCAGGCATGCCTGACAGCTCACCTCCATGCCGTGACCACTGCCTCGGTCCCTCCGGTGTGAACGGCACACCAATGCAGAACCTGTTACCCCAGTAGCACCGAGGGGGGGGTTGTGATGTGAATTGTGTGAAATATCTACTTGTCTCCTAACTTTTGTGTCCTGGGATGTCCACACTAGGGCCCTGCTCCCAGTGCTTCTCCTTCACACCCTGGCCTCAGGACCACACGCACCCGAGGCTGCCATCAGGGGCCCTGACCACGGGGCAGGGCAGTTCTAGCCAGCAGGGGGGCTTTTCTTCTGGTGGCCGCTGCTGCCAGGTCTTGGGTCTCTGGCCACTAAAGGGAAGTCACTGTACTTTTAGTGATCCTGTTTCACCTGTGCAAGCAGGTGTACCTTTTCGGGAGGTCCTTAGCCTGGGCCTGCCCTTTAGGAAGTTGAGGCAGCCCAGGGGAGGAACCCTCATTGCGGGGTCCACAAGCCTCTGGGGGCAGAGAAGATGTGGCACCACAGGATGGAAGTGAAGTGCCTTTAACAGCAGAGAGACATGAGATGGAGGAGGCTGCAGGCTGGAGGGAAGGAGGGAGAGTAGGACTTGACTTTGGGGACTGGACACAGTGAAGAGCCAAAAGCAAGGGAGCACTTGATAGCTTAGGAGCCAGCACTCTTCCTGCCTTTGTTTCGGGGTCCTGATGAGGTGCTCTCCTGGAGCTCTTTTGGACCCAGAAGGCAGGTCAGCTGCTGGTCTTTCTCCTGTCAGCCTCACTGGGGGATGGAGGGGTGGGGGGCCAGGGCTGGCACCTTGCCGGGATAGCCCCCCTTCCCATTTGCGGGCGCTGCAGGTGGACTCTTACAATGGCTTTGGCTTTCAGTGGGCCAGGTGAATTACCCAAAAGTAGCGGACAGCTCTTCCTTCGATGAGGACAGCAGTGATGCCTTATCCCCCGAGCAGCCTGCCAGCCATGAGTCCCAGGGCTCGGCACCATCCCCCTTGGAAGCCCGAGTCAGCGAGCCACTACCCAGTGCCACCACTCTGTCACCCACTCAGGTGAGCTGACCCATGCTGGGTGCTTTCCTTGCCTCCCCAGGGCCCCAGACCTGCTGGAACTGCCCAGGGTGAGGTCTCGCCTGGGCCAGGTGTGGAGGGGAAGCTGGGGGTGTCGCTGGCCGCCTGAGTCCTGGTGGTGGGGCGCGGGGAGATGTCGGCAGCCGACCCCTTTTCAGCCAGACTTCACCAGCCTGCAGTCCCGGGCTGGGGCTGCATTGCAGCGAAATTGCTAAGCCTCCCTGGCGTGTCCCTGCGTCCAGTCAGAACAGCCTGCTTCTCCCCCTTTTCACTGCCCTCTGTGTCTCCCTGTTCCAGTTCCCTCAGCCCTGCCCTGGGTGAGGGCTGGGTTCTCATCCCCGGACACACACATCTTGCCCACCGTTGGCCCCCTGCCCGTGATGGCACTGGAGGAGATGCCTATAAGCGGCCTCTAGGCAGGGCTGGGGTGGACCCCGCCTGATGTCGGCGGTGCCCCCTGGGGCAGCGGGAAAGGAAGGCTGTCCTCACCTCCAGCCCTTTCTCTCTCAGGTGGTGTCTCAGCTCCCATTGGGCCCAGATTCTGGAGAAACACTTTTCCTGGCAGAGCAGCCTCCTCTGCCTCCCAGCCTCACCAATGGAACCACAGCCCCCCCTGCCAAGCCTACCCCGACGCTTATTAAGGTACAGGTCCCCAACAGCTGCCCTCCCCTCCTCGGCCCTCCAAGCCCTGCCATGATTTCATCCCAGTGTGGGGCCAGCTACAGGGGGTGGGACGCACATCTCCTTCCGCTGGTCAGGGACCAACATAGGTCACGGAAGTAACATGGGAGTTTCTCCTGTTCTCTCCGTGGATGCTGGCTGTCACCCTCATAGACGCCATTTCCTGAACACAGTGGCACTTATTCTGCTCTGCGCATGAAAACACACCCAACCCAACCCCTCCGGTCCACTGACGCCCCACGAGGCAGTAATCGAAGTCTGCTCTAGGAGTGACAAAACTGAGAAGTGAAATGGTGGGCCTAGGGTCACACAGGAGTTGCTTTGGGCATTTTCTTTTTAAGATTTTAAGTAATCTCTACACCCAACATGGGGCTTGAACCCATGACCCCAAGATTAAGAGTTGCATGCTCCATCGACTGAGCTGGCCGGGCACCCCAGGGCATTTTTTATTCTCCTCCTACAAGACCTGACCTAACATGTCTGGGGGGCAAGGCTGACCACCAGTCCCTGAGACGCCCACTGGGGACCTTGGTGTGGGGTACACTGTGCCAGGCACTGAAGTTCGTGTAGCTCAGCAGCCCTACGAGCCAGGGTCCGTCCTCCCTGCCCCACAGAGCCTCCTACTTCAGGGTCTCCGGGACTTAGCTCCAGACTGCCGCCTCTCCACGCCAGCACCCCTTCTCCCACTGGGCAGCTTCCCTTCCTTCCTGCCCCACATGTTTCTCCCTCTCATCTCCCCCACCTTCTACCCCTCGACACATACCCCGCCCTGGCCGGTAGCCAGCCGTATGCCTTTGCTGCTCTTGCTGCTCCCAGCCTAGGAGCCATCCAGGTTCCCATTCCCTCGCCAGAGCCGAGCCTTTGCTATGCCTCTGGCTGCTACCTTTTTGTTTGTGGTGCCCCCCACCCCCATCCCCGCCTGCCCAGGCCCCACTGCTGGCAGAAAGTTTCAAGTGTGTGGCTTCCCCATCCCCGAGGAGAAAGTGAGCCGCTCTGCTAGGGCCCCAGTGCCCAGGCTGTTCATTCTTCCCGGCGCCCCTCACCTCTATGGTCTATTCCTGGCAGCCACAGATGTCAGAGATTTCCCCCCCCAAAAATCCACCTCAAGCCTTTTCCTTATCACACAATGGGTGCCTTTCTTTGTCCACTACACATTTTGAAAGAATATTGTGAATCTATTTGTCTCCCCTTCCTCTTGTCCGGGGAATGCCTCAGCCTTTGTGGGCTGGCTCCCAGCCCCCAGCGCTCTGTGTGACACATCTCATGAAGTACCTGATGTGGAGGCTGTGAGCTCCATCCACCAGCTGTTTGTACTTCGTGTGTTTACTCTTAGCTGGAGGTCATTGTGACATCTGCGTTTGGTTGATTTCTCTCCAGGCTAGAAGCTCTTTTAAGAAAGATGGGCTGTGCCCGGCCCTCTCCCTGGCACACTTGTGGGCACTGATGAGGCCTCTGCTCGTACAGGGCTGCAGTCCAGTAGCAAGGGAGTGGACAGGCCCTTCTCAGAAGCCCGCTGCTGCCCCCTGATGGCGCCCTCTGTCTCCTTTGCCCTCAGCAAAGCCAACCCAAGTCTGCCAGTGAGAAGTCACAGCGCAGCAAGAAAGCCAAGGAGCTGAAGCCAAAGGTGAAGAAGCTCAAGTATCACCAGTACATCCCCCCGGACCAAAAGCAGGACAAGGGGGCGCCCCCCATGGACTCCTCCTATGCCAAGATCCTGCAGCAGCAGCAGCTCTTCCTCCAGCTCCAGATCCTCAACCAGCAGCAGCAGCAGCACTATAACTACCAGACCATCCTGCCCGCCCCGCCAAAGTAGGAGCCCGCTTGGCACCATCACCCCTACCCCCGTGGGTGCCCTGACTGGCCAAGGCCAGGCCTGGTGTGGGTGAACCCCAGATCTTTAAGGAGGCTCTGTTCTGGATCCTCACACCCCACACCCATCTCTGTCCCAAGGGTGATGCTGGCCAGGTTCTCATTTCTACGTGTCCTTCTTCTCAGGCCAGCAGGTGAGGCTCCGGGAAGCAGCGGGGCCCCCCCGATACGCAGCCTCTCCACTGCCAGCAGCAGCTCCAGCTCAGGTGCTCTTGGGCCCAGTGGGTTGGCGCGTCAGAACAGTACCTCGCTGGCTGGCAAGCCGGGAGCCCTGCCTGCCAACCTGGATGACATGAAGGTAGGTGGGCGAGACCTTCCCGCTGGGGCCTAGCCTAGGGTTTCTGTGTGGGGAAAGCAGCCGGTGTGAGCCCCACAGCCGTGGTGGACAGAGCAGGGCTCCAGACTCCGGTCTCCTCCAGCAGAGGCCCTTGGAACTTGCTCCACGGCTTGCCTGGCCCTGGTCACCTGTGCCATCTGCCTCGTTATCACCGTCCTTACCATTAACTATGGCAGCCAGCGTCTGTCTAGGGCCTTGGGGCTTCCCAAGCCTTTTTATATGTCTTCTCTTCCTTGGCCTTTGCCATGCGGCATGAGAAATAGGGACTGTCCCCCCTGCTTCAGGGTGAGCATGTGGAGGTGTTGAGGGCAGAGGGGCTTATCTGAGGTCTCAGACCTGGCCGGTGGCAGAGCCAGGATTCAAACGTGGGGCTGTCGACTTTAATTCCCCACCTTTTCTACTTTGGCCGTTAGCGCCCCACTGAATTTGCTGCACACAAGTAGTTCATCTGCCTGGGAAAATAGTTTGGGGCTTGGGACAGAGACCCTGCTCGTGTCCTGGGGCCTCAGAGGGTGGGTTATGCTCAGGGCCTGGCCTGTCTCTTCTTCCCTGATCAGAAGATAGAACAGACCAAACTCTCCCTGGGAGTTTGTCCTCAGAAGCAGACCAGCCTGTCCTGAGTCATGATCCGACCCCAGAATGACACGCCTTCATGTGGGTAGCTAGGCACAGGCTCCAACGTCCATCAGGCCTGGATTTAACATCTAACTCTGCTGCTTGCTCGCTGTGATCTTGAAGTTATTTTACTTTCGTGAGCTGTTTTCTCACCTGTAAAATCCAGTTGGTTCAATTAAGTATTTAATTGAGCACCAGGTACTGCACTGGGGCTGAGGACAGTTGAGGGACTGTCATGCCCAGATGGAGGAGGCTGGGCCCAGGACACACACCCCTCACCCTCCAGGCTGCGGGAGGGGCAGGGGCTCCTGTATCTGAAGTACTAGCAGGACTCAGATGAATGAATCCTAATGGGCAGAAAGCTCATCCTTCCCACCTCCCCCACTGCCCTCCTGCCTGGACCCAGTTCTCTGTTGCTCTGCTGCCCTGACTCTTGGCCCCTTGCAGGTGGCGGAGCTAAAGCAGGAGCTAAAGCTGCGGTCACTGCCCGTCTCAGGCACCAAGACAGACCTGATCGAGCGCCTGCGTGCATACCAGGAACAAGTCAGCCCTGCCCCAGGAGCCCCCAAGGGCCCTGCTGCCCCCTCCATCCTGCCCAAGGCTGGTGAGGTGGTGGTTGCCTTCCCGGCCGCCCGGCTAAGCACAGGGCCTGCCCTGGTTGCAGCGGGCCTGGCCCCGACCGAGGTGGTGGTGGCGACAGTGGCCGGTAACGGAGTGGTGAAATTCGGCAGCACGGGCTCTACACCCCCCGTGTCCCCCACCCCCTCAGAGCGCTCTCTGCTCAGCACGGGTGATGAGAACTCCACACCCGGGGACACCTTTGGAGAGATGGTGACATCACCACTGACCCAGCTCACCCTGCAGGCCTCACCGCTACAGATCCTTGTGAAGGAGGAGGGTCCCCGGGCCGGGTCCTGCTGCCGGAGCCCCGGGGTGCGGGCCGAGCTGGAGGGGCGTGACAAGGACCAGATGCTGCAGGAAAAGGACAAGCAGATCGAGGAGCTGACCCGCATGCTGCGCCAGAAACAGCAGCTTGTGGAGTGGCTGAGGCTGCAGCTGGAGCAGGAGAAGCGGGCACAGCAGCCCGGCCCCGCCCCCCTTGGCACCGGCCCCGCCCCCGTCAGCACCCCAGTGAAGCAGGAAAACAGCTTCTCCAGCTGCCAGCTAAGCCGGCAGCCCCCGGGTCCCGCACACCCTTTCAGCCCCAGCCTGGCGGCCCCTACTGCCAACCACGCAGACACTTGTCCTCTGGTGCCCCCAGCTGTGGTGGTGAAGCAGGAAGCCGTGCTGCCGGAGCCTGAGCCAGCCCCCACTCCCCAGCTGCTTCTGGGCCCACAGGGCCCCAGCGTCCTCAGGGGGGTCACACCTCCCACCCTCATCACCGACTCCACAGGGACCCACCTTGTCCTCACCGTGACCAATAAGAATTCGGACAGCCCCGGCCTGGCCGGTGGGAGTCCCCAGCAGGTACCTGGGTGGAGGAGGGGCAGTGGCTGTGGGAGACGGTGAAGATGCTACAGTGACAGCCCCATTTACCAGGCGCCCCCTTGTATGGACAGGCTGGGCTTGCTTCCCTTAAACTTACACTCAATCCTCTGAAATGAGGGGTTGCCATCCTCATGTCACCAAGGACGGGTACTGAGACTTGGGAAGATTAAGGGGGCTGCCGAGGACCCCATAGCTACGAGGGTGGGGCCATCAGGGACTGTCCACCTCTGGACCTGGGCAGCCCCCACCCAGGCCAGGGCCCATGCCTACCTCTGCTCTGTAGGGGTGGGACAGGTGCCGGTGAGGGTCAGGGAAGCCCTTGCCTGGGAGAGGCTGAGCCTGGTGCCAGCCCCACTCCCCTCCCATGCCTGCTGTCCCTCACCAAGCTGTACTGGCAGCTAGCTCCCTGCTGCGGCCACCCGCACAGCCCAGACCCTCCACCCTGCCTGGTGCAAAGGTGAGGCTGCTCTTAGGCTTTATGTGGCTTCTCAGCCCTGCAGAGATCCAGGGTGGAGAAGAGGACAGTGACAGGAACAAGGCATCTCAGGATGGGAGACCAGGGCCCCTGAGTAGCTTCAGGCAGAGGGAGGAGAGGGTGAATGAGCCCAGAGCCCCTGCCTTTCCCATGTGGCTGGTACCAAACCCACACAGCCAGTGGCCTCATGCCTACCCGACTTTCGGCAATGTCAGAGGCTGTGGCTCCCACAGCCACTGCCCCTCCTCCACCCAGGTACCTGTTGGGGGCTCCCGCCGGTCCCCCATCCCCTATTCTTTCCCGATAGCTTCCATCCAGGCTTCCTAAAAGCCAGTGGGGTTAATAATTTGTCCTGGCCTAGAAGAAGGTGGGCGCCTCCTGTCTTGCCCTCCTGGACTCTGCAGGGCCCTGGGCCTCCTTCCCCTCATGCCAACCACCGGTTCTCTCACTGTTTTCCTGTCTAGCCCTTGTCCCAGCCTGGTTCTCCAGCCCCTGGCCCGCCAGCCCAGATGGACCTAGAGCACCCATCACAGCCCCTCTTTGGGACCCCCAGTTCTCTGCTGAAGAAGGAGCCACCTGGCTATGAGGAAGCCGTGAGCCAACAGCCCAGACAGCAGGTGAAGAAGGTAGACTGGGGCCTGGCCAGGGTGGGTGGCTGCCTAGGCTGCTGGGTTGGGCTCCCACAGTCCCCCCACCAAGCCCAGCTGGAGGATGGGGACAGGCAGAAGTGGGTGTTAGAGGGTCAGAGTGGGCCTTGCAGGGCCAGGGACTGGGGGGCAGAATGAGTGAGCTCTGGGAGCCTGAGCACAGGCTGGTGGACTTTGCATGTTTGGCTTCTGGCTCAAGGGCAGAAGGAAGGGGCTCTGCCCTGAGCCAGGCTGGGGGCCTCCTTTTCTAGATTGTCATCTTTTTTTTTCACCCCCCTCCCCCCCATAGGAAAATGGTTCCTCCAGCCAGCAGATGGATGACCTGTTTGACATTCTTATTCAGAGTGGAGGTAAAGCCCAGACTCCGGAGCTACCTCCCCAGCCAACCTTCTCCTTTCTTCATACGCTGTTTTCAGTCCTGGGTGGTTGATTTATTGGTTTTTGTTTAGTTACGGAAGGAACACTTAGTGGACAAAAGGCCTCATGGTTTGGATGTAGCAACAGCTGAGACACATCCCATCTCCTTGGCTTGGGCAAGAACCAGTTAGGGGGTGTAGCCCTCACGTACCGATTGCTTTACCCCAACACCCACTGTGTGGTGGGCACTGTCCCACGGCATGGGGTGTAGTGATGAGCAAAACAGAGACTTTGCACAGTCTAGTGTGAGGAGAGGCATCGTAGATGAGTAAATTCTATCATGTGAGGAATAAGTATTATGAAAAGTTGGGGAGGGAGGGAGGGTCTGAGGTGCGTGGGAGTGGTTGGGTTGGCCTTGTTGAGGTCCCCTGGGGGGCACCCGTGAGGCCAGGTGTGTTGGAGGAGTGGCCTGAGCACAGGAGGGAGAGGAGGTACAGGTCAGGGCAGACCACGAGCCCTCACGGGCGCAGGGCGGAAGGGCTTGGGCTCTGGATGAAGTCGAGTGCAGGGCTGTTCCAGCTGGAAGGGCAGGAGCCAGGAGGCAGCTGTGGGGATCCAGGTGAGGCCAGGGGGCCTGGGTCAGGCCGTAGTGCGGAAGCGGAGAAGGCCCGGAGTCTGGGTATATTTTAGAGAGCCGGTTGATTTCCTCAGACTAGGCAGGTGGCAGGAGGACAGGGGAGCAGCTGTGGATGAGAGGATATGAAGGGCTCAGCCTGAGTTACCAGGGTGCAGCTGCAGGACTGCCAGGGGGAGATGCAGGAGGCATTGGGGGTGCATCAGCGCAGCCTGTCAGGCTCAGATATGTCCCGAGACCGCCGAGCAGAGGAGTCAGTCACATGAAGCAGGCACTGGGAGTTGTCACCGGATTGACACTCAGAGCCATGAGATTGGGTGAGCAGAGAGGAGGAGGAGGAGGCAGAACCCAGGGGCACGAGCAGATGATGTTTGGCTGTGGGCAGAGTGGGAGATGCCTTCAAGATGGTGAAGTCCTGAAGTGCAGGGCTGTCACTGGGCGATCAGGGGAGACAGGGACTGAGATCTGGTCACGGGGTTAGCATCGTGGTGGCCAGTGGTGACCTCAGCTCGGGCTCTGCAGAGGGTTTCCTGCGAAGGGAGCAAAGAGCCAGGCTGTTTGCGTGCTGGTGGAGGACGTCCCTGAGTGCGGGGAGGGCACAGGGCGGGAGGGGAGGGTCAGGAGGGATCGGCGTCCGGTAGGGACTGGGGGAGCGTGTGGAGGTTCTCTGAGGGCTTTGGTGATGGCAGTAGGGAGAGGGTTAGCGAGATGGGACAGGTCAAGCGAGAGCTCGGCCATGGAATTGTACACTTTAAAATGGTGAATTTGGGGGGCACCTGGCTGGCTCAGTCTGTGTGGAGCGTGCGACTCTTGATCTTGGGGTTGTGAGTTGGAACTTCATGTAGGGCATAGAGATTACTTAAAAGATAAACTCTTTTAAAAATAAATACAATGGTGAATTTTATCTCCAAAAGAAACCCCACTGAGCTGAATAGCTGTTGTTACCTTCAAGGCCACTGATTGCTAGGAGCCTCCACAGGTGGAGTCTACAGTGGGACCTGAGGTACAGTTCTAACGAGCGCAGGTGGTACTGGGGCTGTTGGGCTGGGCAGTGCTCGCAGGCAGTTGGAGCCTGCTCTCGAGCCCAGGACACAGGCCTGGGCACAGACAGGGGGAGTTCCTGGGAGGGCTGGGGCTACCTGGGAAAACCGAGAATGTGCTCGAAGCAGAGAGGGAGGAGGCCAGGCCTTGAGCCCTAGCAGTGAAGAGATGGCAGAGAAAGGGAGCTGGGGGTGCCGCCTGCCACCCAAGAAACACAGCTGGCCAGAGCCATGGCACAGATGCCCAGAGAAGGCGTTTGAACGGGGTGGGTGGGGCCAGCAACAGCCCCCGTGGTAGCAGCTGGGGAGACAGCTTGGGGAGATCAGCGTGCCCAGAGGGCCAGGAGCAAGCCTGGTTTCTGCAGAATTTTTTTTTTTTAATTGTGGTTAAATACACAGAAAATTTGCCATTCTAACTTGAAAATGCACGATTCAGTGGCATTAAATATTTTCAGTGTTGTACAACCATCACCATCATCTGTAGACCTTTCTCGTCATCCTATACTGACACTTGTTTCCCAGTAGACGGTAACACCCCTTCCTCCTTCCCCTCTCACCGGACCCTGGTAACCTCTGCTCTCTTTTCTGGCTCTGAATTTGCCTGTAGGGACCTCGTGTCGGTGGAATCCTGTAGTATTTTGTCCTTTAGTCTCTGGCTTGCTTCACATGGCAGAATGCCCTCAAGGCTCATCCATGTTGTAGCAGGTGTCAGAATATCCTTCCTTTTTATGGCCGAAATGATAGCCCAGCGTAGGGACAGAACACACTGTGCTCATCTGCTCGTCCACGATGGACACCTGAGTTGTTTCCACCTTTGGCTGTCGTGAGTACCGCTGCTGTGAACACTGGCACGCTAGCCTGCACGGCTTTCCGCAGCGGCTGCACCATTTTCATTCACACCAGCCACGCACGGGGTTCGGATTGCTCTATATCCTCACCAACACTTACTTTCGATTTTTAAAAAAAAATCATAGCTGGCTAACTGGGTGTGAGGTGGTTATTTTTTTTTTAAGTTTATTTATTTATTTTGAGAGAGGGAGAGAGAATCCCAAACGGGCTCTGTGCTGAGAACACGGAGCCCAACACGGGGCTCGATCTCATGAACCATGAGATCCTCATGACCTGAGCCAAAATCAAGAGTTGGACACTTAACCTAAGACTGAGCCACCAAGGCGCCCTAAGGCGGTATCTCCTGATAGTTTTGATTTGCATTTTCCTAATGACTGATGAGGCTGAGAATCTTTTCCTGTCCTTATGGGTCATTTGCAGATCTTGTGGAGTCCTTTGCCTTTTTTTCCGTTGGGTTGAGTTGCAGTTCTTCATTCTGGATATGACCCATCAGATACATGGTGTGTGGATATTTCCTCCCATTCCATGGATTGTCTTTTCTCTTGATGGTGTCCTTCAGTGCACAGAAGTTTTACATTTTTATATGGTCCAATGTATGTATTTTTGTTGTTGCCGCTTTTTTTTTTTGGTGTCACAACCAAGAAATCATTACCAGATCCAATGAAGATTTCCCATTTTCCTCGAAAAGTTTTGTAGTTTAAGCTCCTGAATTTAGACCTTCAGCCCATTTGGAGTTAACTTTTTGTATGTGGTATAAAGTTGGGCCACCTTCAGGGCCTATTCAGGCCCGGTTTCTGACATCCATTCACTTTCTTGTTTGGCAGAAATCTCAGCAGATTTCAAGGAGCCACCACCATCCCTACCAGGGAAAGAGAAGGCCCCCTCAACAGCAACCTGCGGGTCGCCCCTGGCCGCGCCGTCCCCACCCTCCGCCGAGCTCCCCCAGGCCGCACCTCCTCCCTCAGGCTCACCTTCCCTCCCTGGGCGCCTGGAGGACTTCCTGGAGAGCAGCACGGGGCTGCCCCTGCTGACCGGTGGGCACGAGGGGCCAGAGCCCCTCTCCCTCATTGATGACCTCCACAGCCAGATGCTGAGCAGCTCTGCTATCCTGGACCACCCCCCCTCACCCATGGACACCTCGGAATTGCACTTTGCCCCTGAGCCCAGCAGCGTGGGCCTGGACCTGGCTGATGGCCACCTGGACAGCATGGACTGGCTGGAGCTGTCGTCGGGTGGCCCCGTGCTCAGCCTGGCCCCGCTCGGCACCACCACCCCCAGCCTCTTCTCCACGGACTTCCTCGATGGTCACGACTTGCAGCTCCACTGGGATTCCTGCTTGTAGCTCTCGGGCTGCAGGGCCAGGATGGGAGGGACTGGAAGTTGGGGAGCTCGGCGCGCTCAGCCTGATCCTGCCTCTTTGTGGTCGTGAGTCCTGACAATCATAGGCCCTGCTTTCCCTGTCCCGGGAGGCCATGCTGTCCCCTGGCTCAGGCTCACCGAGGAGACAAGCTGCCAGGGAGCAGCTTTGGTCTAACCCCAGAGTTTAGGAGGCCTAGACAGGCCAGGGCCGTTCTATTGACCTCCTTTTGTGAGGTCAGAGGTGCAGTCTGGCTGCAGTTTGCTCAGGCAGGCGAGGCCCAGGGTGAATCTCCTTCCTTCTAGTCCTCTTTCCCTGGGAGGGAAGAAACTAGCTGGGCCTCTACCTCCCCCATTCCCTGTGATGCCAACCCCAGGGTCCCAGGCTTCTGGGAGGGGAGCCCCTTGCCATTTTAGTGTCTTGGTGTCGTGTAACCATTTAACGGTTTTCTGTACAGGTGTATATACCTCTATATTCTATATCGCCATACATATATATATATATATATATATATATACATATATTTTTGGGGGCTGGGAGGTGGCTGGGAGCTCCCTCCCGTCCTGTGCACAATACAGAAGGGCCCGGAGACCACCGCTCCTGGGGGTGGACGCAGCCATCCTCAGCCCCATCACGCGTGTTTGACATGTAGACACCCTGCCACCGCCTGTGCCCCACCTGTGTCCTGCTCCACACTAGTGCCACGAGGGCAGAGGTGCTTCCTAGCCACCTGCCCACATTCCGTCCCGCTGCCTCACTGCAGCCACCATGGCCCTGGGATGGGAGATGGGGGGAGGGGGTCAGCCCTCAAACTGAGGCCTTCTCTCACCCTGGGGCCCAGCCTCCCTTCTGGCCTGTCACTATCATTAACGGGATCAGGGATGGAGTCACCAAACCAGTGCCGGGACAGAGGTCGGGAAGCTGTGTGGACTTTTTTTTTTTTTTTAAATAAAAACAAAAACACTGACTTTGGTCCATTTTTGTTCAATCCACGGAAGAGGTGGGTGGTATGGCTGGGTCCTAGGCTTTCTAGACGATTCCAGGAAGGACAGAACCTTGGACATACAGCTCTTTGGCCCTGGCTGGACAGAAGACAGGAGGTGATTTCCCAAAGACACACTTTATTTACAAACCAAAGAGGCCAAGGAGCCTCTGGCCACCCCCACCCCCTTCCTGAGCAAAAACTGACACAACAGAGCTGGCTCTTCACCTCCTCACAAGGTTTTTGGTCGGTACAAACTGTGAAATTGGGGCCTGGGGCCTCTCTAAATGCCTGTGCAGAGCCCTCCCCTAGGCACTGGGAGAAGCAGGCCAAGCCCCACCTTCTGCTCCTGCCTCCCACTGTCCTCTGGTGACACTCCTGGGTGCCCCCAGGTGGTGTCCTGCTGTGTCGTGGTGCCTGGCCAGAGCTCAAGTGTGGCTTTCCCTTGACCCCGCAGCTTAGAATGGGCCTGGGCCACCTCAGACCCCATTCCAGAGCAGGCCCATGACTGGCCAGGACCATGCTGTTCTCTGCTTGCTGGAGGAGGGGGCTGCTCGGTAGCCAGGAGGCTGGGGGAGGTGTGGGCTTGATGGCCACCGTGGGAGGAGCATCACCCGTCTATGTCCCAGCTGAAGAGGTGGTGCTTCACGAGCATGTCCTGAACACCCTCCTTCAGTGGCTTCTTCTCCTCCTGCACACAGGGACAGTTCCCCCGTCATGGGCGCACAGCAGGGGTGCTAGAGCCACAGCAAGGAAGGCCCAAGGTGGCCGGGGCCAAGAGTGGTTCGTGTGGGTGATGCCAGCACTTGGGGTCCCCACAGGCCCTGCCTCAGCCAGCCAGGAAGCTTTGGGGCAACCTGCCAGCACAGCTGCCTGGCCTGCCCCACCCCAGGCAGCCCCCAGAGGGGAGGGCAGGCTGTGGGGCTGAGGACTGACCCCAACCACCCACCTCTCTCTTCACAGGCAGTTCCCAGTCCTGGGAGAGGCTGAAGGCAAAGCAGCAGAGAACGCTGGAGGTGAGGAAGGGAGCGGGGAGGCCGTCAGTCCCCCTCAGGTCGGCTCTGCCCCCACTTCTCCCACCCCAGGCCACAGGGCCAGCCTGCGGAGGCGGGGGCGGGGGCCTCACCGGAGCTCACACTTGATCTGGACCCAGCCAGGGCTGCGCAGGAAAGACCAGGGCTGGTACCACTTCTCCACGGTAGGCAGGCTGGAGCAGAGCACCTCGAGCCACAGGTGCAAAACCTGCTCGCTGGGGACAACGGGCAAGAGTGGGCCGCCCACCCCCAGCCGCTCTCCCTGCACTCTTGTGACCTCATCCGGTGACTGCACCTTCACTCTCGGCCAGGTTTCCGCAGAGCGGCCTGGCTCCGGCTCCTCCGCCCTGAGACATACATTCAGGGGCTCACCGTCCCCAAGAGCCCCTGCCCCATGGGCCTCACTCCCCTCAGCCCTGTCCCGGCTCCTTCCCTGTGCGTCAGACTCTGCCACACCTACTGCACAGGGGCCTCAGCCCTGCTGGTCAGCCCTGGAGTGAAGCCCACGGCCTCGTTCTGAGCTTGTCTCGGGGAACTCTGCCTCCACAAACCACTCCTCCCACTCTGCCCTGGCTCATGACAGCCTGGAGGTTGCCCCCTCTGCCAAGTGGCAATCTAGAAACCACACTCACCCTGGCCCAGCTCTGGGCCTCACAGATGCCCAAGGTCCCCTCAGGCAGGTGCCCCCTCCCTAGTTCGCTGTGGTGGCCTCATTTCTGGTGAGCCCCCTCACAGGTCACCTTGCTGAAGTCTGTGCCTTCCCCAGCCCACAAAATGATGGCTGGTCTTGCACTTGAGGAAGGCCTTTGGGAGTCACCCCGGCTGCCTTATCTGTCCAGCTCACAGGCACCCTGCTGCCCCACGGGCCATGGACCAGGCTACCACTCGTCTGACAGGATGGTCACTGGCCCACAGCGGGCAGATACTCACTTGAGTCCCACGCAGATGAGGGAACGGAGCTTGACGTCCATTTGTGCGTGTGCAGCGTCATGGGTCACGTTCACAGACTGCACAGCCTGCAAGGGCCCAGCTGTCACTCAGGTGGCTCCAGCCGCCAACCCAGAAGGCCTGTCCCACCTCCACCCCCTTACCCGGTAGAGCAGCTCCTCCGGGGTCAGGACTTTGCCATCTTCATCCAACCTGAGGGAGGAGCCAGAGCTGCGCCGGCATGCCGGGCCCGGCTGCGCCCCCTCCCCCCGCAGGGGCTGCCGGGAGACCCTGCCAGGAGGACACTGGGCAGGGCAGCTGGGCCTGTTACCTGTATGTCTTACACAGCACCAGGCGTGAATACACGGAGTCAAAGTCTCTCTCCACCTCCCGGCCTGCTGCCTGGGGGTCAAGGTGAGTGTAAGGGACACCAGGAAAGGTACCAGGTCAAAGCCACAGGGTCCGACCAAGCACACAGTGCCACGCCATGAGCTCCTGGGCCAGCCCTACAGGGCCCAAGGAAGGGCTCAAAGAAAAGGACAGTCAGGGACGTGGGTCCAGCCACTGACTTACCTCCTCAATGAACAGCCAAGGGTGGCAGGCACCCCCAAGCAGGGATGGCTTCTTCAGTCCGTGTTCAAAGAGGGCCTTGAGAGCTGGGCAGAGGGTCCCTCGAACCAGGTCCGTGACCCCCTCTGTCACAGCATCGTCCCCCGCGATGGAGTACTGACGGTGGGGGACAGGGTCTGAGAGGCCCCAGTCCCACGCCTGCGGCCAGCCACCCTCCCCGTCCTCACTGCCACTGCCACCAGCCAGCACGCACCAGGGTCGAGGCGGCGGCAGCAGCTCCCAGGGGCAGCTGTGCCTTGTGCACCCTCTTACCTCTTTGCTCCGTTCATCCAGGACTTCCACAAACTTAGCTGGAAACCAGCCTGTGGGAGAAGCAGGGCCCCGTGGGGCCGTGTGAGGCCAGGCTCCCCGTGCTGAGGAAGCCCGGCTCCTGCTGAGGCCAGAGGGCGACGGCCCGGCCCGCCCCTCCTCCAGACCGAGGCCTCACCTCTCAGGCCATTCAGCTCCCCGACCCAGCAGTGCTCGTCCTTCTGAGATATGATCTGCACAGGAGGCGGAGAGGGGGAGGAAGCAAAGCTTTGGTCGCCCAGGCCCCATGCCTACAGCCATGTGGGTGGAGGAGTGACAGGTCCTGGGCGGCCCAGGGTCACCCACTCCCCGCTGCCAGGCTCCCCACCTCTGGCTGAAGCTGTGCCTACGTGCCCACGCACCGTGATGATGTCGTTCTTGCGGAAGCCCAGCTCATCATCATCGTGTCGCTCGAAGTCCAGCAGGGCCTTGGCTCGGCGCCGGTGGCTGCGTGAGCATGCCACGTAGTTCTCATGGTCCCGCTGGTGGCTCTCCATGCTGTAGTCCGGGCTCAGCTCCTGCCCAAGCAGCAGAAAGGTCCGCTGAGGGGAGATGCCTCCTCGCCAGGGCCTCTGCCACCTCAGGATGGGGCCGGGGAGGGAGAGCCCCCAAGTCAAGCCCACAACTCACCACACTACAGTTTTTGGGGTCTGTGCACTGGAAATGACGTGCGACACGCAGGATGGCTTCCCGGAGGTCTGCTACCAGTTCCGTCTGCTTGATGTTCTTGGCCTTGAGCGCCTCCAGGTCGTCCTCCCCTGGGAGCCCCAGTGAACTCTAGTAGTCATGGCCCCTGGCCAGCAACCCCTCCCCAACCCCAAGGATGCTCAGGGTCCATGTGGGGTTCTGAGGACAGATGCCCCCTGCTCTACACCCCCACCCCGCCCTGCTGGGGCGCTGGGAGCCGTGAGCTGGAACTTGCAGGTGGGGAAAGAGCCACTGAACCCAGCCTAGCGCCAGCGGCCATGGCAGTTCTCACCAAAGAGCAGGGAGGTGATGCCAGACTTCCTCCGCTGGGCCCTGCGCCGCACAACCTGCAGGCAGGAAGTGTGGGTCAGTGGGTCAGTGGCAGCGGCGGGGGTGGTGGAAGCTAACGGCGCTCCTCCTGAGGCCGACATCTCACTCGTGCCACCTCATCTGAAATGGCCTCTGTGGCCAGCTCTGAGCATCAGAAATGCAGTCGGTTCAAAGCTGTGTCTGCCCTACACCCAAACGGCAGGTCACAGCGAAGATGCACAGAAGGCCAAGGGCAGCAGGTCATTCCACAGCTGTGGTCTGACTGGGCCAGGCCCCGGTGCTGGCCTGAGGAAGGGGCAGCAGAGAAAGGGAGGGTTGGTGGGTTCCCTGCAGCCTCTCTCACTTGGGTTTCCTCAAAGACCCCCAAGCTGGGGGTGAGGTAAGGCCTCCTTCCTCATGGGCCCACCTGTGAGAGGTTGGTGGTGGCACTGGTCCCTAGGAGCTGGCCCTGGTCCGCAATGAGGTAGGCCAGGTGCTTGCGGCGCTGCGTCTCCACGGCCACGTCTGTGAGGGAGCCTGCCAGCCGCATGGCCTCCCCCAGCAGCAGCTCCGCGTCCTCAATCTGCGAGGGGATGTCTGACAGCGTGTTGAAGATGGAGGCCGAGTTCTCGGACTGGATCAGCTCCTCCTCCTGAGCCATACGAGGGAAGGAGTGGGGGGAGGGTGCATCAATGCCGAACGCCAGGCCCGCGAGCTGATCCTGACCGCCATCCTCAGGCAGAACACCAGGAGTTCTGGGCCCTGGGAGAGCCCGCCCCCACCATGGGCCTCTCAGGAGGGACCAGTGCTCAGGCTACAGGAAGCTGAAGACTGAACCCCGCTCGGCCCCAGAGGAGGGGTGCCGGGCATCTGCGTCTGGCCCCAGCAGGGACAGGCCGCAGCAGCACCTTGAGCCGCAGCATGCCCAGCGTGGTCTGGAACAGCACCAGGGAGCCCTCGTAGAAAAACAGGTCCCAGAGGCGCAGCAGCAGCCTGATGTGCACCACGCTGGCGAAGGCCGTGAGGAACCAGTGCAGAGTGATCAGGGACAGCTCTGTGGACACAGACAGAAGACCCCGTGGTGGGACCACGGACAGCCAGAGGGACAGCCTGAAAGGGGGCACGTTCCAGGCACACAAGCTGGGGAGAAGCTGGAGAGTAGCCCCCAGAGAGCAGCAAGAGCCTTGCCCGCTCCAAGGGGAAGGACGAGACAGGCTGTCAGAGAAAAAGAGCACGATGGAGACTGTGTGCTGGGCTCAGGGCTCGGCCATCGTCAGGTGGGCGCCTTTCCTCCTCCCAATGCAGCCGGCTGCCCTATCCCCTTCTGGCTGCATCCAGTGGCCTGAGATTTGTGATATCTGAGTGGGAGTCACAGGACCCCCGACCCTAGAGAAGACAGTAGGTGCCAGCCCTTACCGATGTCGTGCTCCTGGAGCAACTTGTCCAAGCGAGGCAGGTACTGGACAATAAGGTGGCGCAGGACCCGCTGGTCTGTCTGGACCCCCAGCAGAGTGGTGCTGAAGTAGGAGGCAGGGAGCAGGTCCTCGATGATGGCGCACATCATCCAGAAAGCGTCCTCCTCCTCCAGGAACAGCAGGAGGCAGGCAGCCACCTGGCGGGGGCAGGGGGACAAGGGGCCTCTACCCAGGTCTCCATGTGAATTAGAGGCAGCACCCGCCCTGGGGGTCCCATCACAGACCGAGTGCTCTCCTCAGGGCTGGAGCAACATACTTGGCAGCCCCAGCCCTCCGGGGGGGGGGGTGCCCCCATCCAGCCCCACCGCCCATCCTGCTGCCCAGGATGGCACTGTTTGCCAGTGCGGGGACACCCCCACCTTCTGGGCTGTGCTCACCATGCCTGTGCCCTGGCAGTAGCCGATCTCTGGGTAGAGCCAGGCCAGTGCTCGGAGAACCCTGCGCAGGCGGGGCACGCCAATGCTGCTCACGCTGGCGAAGCAGGCGTTGCTGGGCATGGTGCGGAGCAGGTCCTTCTCGATCTGCCAGCAGCCCACCCACAACGAGCCCCCGTGAGATGCAGGCCTGCACCCTGCACACCAGTGACACCTAAGGCACACCCTGTGAGGGAAGCTGGGAGACCTCCGGGCCGGACAAACCCCAGGCAGGCTTCTCACCCAAAATGAGGATGCCTAAAGCTCTGGGTCAAAGTTTATGCGCTTCCCTCAGGATCAGAGCTCCGCTAGTGTGTAGCCGATCCCACCAGATTCACCGGGGGAACTTACAGAAATATAATTACAGATCCCTGGGCCTCAAGCCAAAATTACAGGATTAGAATATCTGGAATGAGGCCTGGAAATCTAGATTAATCTCCAGGTGAAGGGTGCCTGGGTGGCTCCGTCGGTTAAGCATCCAACTCTTGATTTTGGCTCAAGTCATGATCTCACTCACAGTCCATGGGATCAAGCCCCGCACTGGGCTCCATGCTCATGGTGTGGGGCCTGCTTGGGATTAAACAGTTTTAAAAAATAAAAAATCTCCAGATGACCCTAATGTGCACCCAGGTTTGGTCATCTTTTTGACCACTGTCCCTTCTGCCTACAAGAACCCAGGAAGTACGGGCTTGCTCCAGACACACGTCTGTGGGTGGAAGGGCCACCACATGGCTGCCTGCTCTCCTGGGCCACCCCTGCCAAGGACAGAACAGCAAGGGAGGACTCCCATAACCCCAAGCAGCTTACTGCCTGCCTGCAGGCCCACGTGCAGCTTCTGACCAGAAAGCACTTTCTGAAGGGGCCCTGGTGCCGTCCCAGCCTCACCTGTTTGGCAGCAATGGTCTCATCATTGGAGCTGTTCTTCACCATCTCTCGGTAGGACAGCTCGGAATTCCTCTTCTTCTGCAGGGCCCCGGAGAGCCGCATCCACAGCTGAGGGGGAGCCGCCATGAGCATTCAGGGGGATACCTGAACACCTGTGGGCCCTCTGCAGGTGCCTCACAGCCTCACCTGTGGCCTCATGCTGTGTGGGATGCCAGCCAGCACCAGGGAGCGAAGCTTCTCGGAGCGGGGTAGAGAGACGGCAATCTTGTCCCAGGTGAGATCCCCCACGTCGTGGTTATGGGTGAACTCCAGGTGGGCCTGCCAGCGTAGCCTCTGCGGAGGGTCCTCCATCAGAGACACAGCCGGTGGCTTGCCGGAACTGGGGTTGGCACCGTCTGCCAGGAGAGAGCCCAGGGATGCAGTGGTGAGCAGGGGCAGGCCTTGGGCTTTAGGTCCGGTGCCCAGATCTCACCACTGAAATCCAGAGCCACATTTCCAACAGCTTCCTGTGGCTCCGGGTGCATGTCCTGCAGGCATCCCAATGAGTAAATGTGAGCTCTTTAATTGCTCCCCCAAACCTGCCCCTGGCCAGTCCCTCCCAGATCCAAAGACCCCCGTGTCTCCATCCTCCAGATGCTCAGGCTGAGATCTCAGAAGCCCCTCTGGCTCCAGCTCCACCTGCCCCCACATTCAACCCACAGGCAAACCCTGTTGGCAGATTCTCACCACTTCCGCTCCTACCACCTCTGACTACGGCTCTTGACCAAGCCATCAATTTCCAGCTGGGTCACCATACGATTTCCACCTGGGTCACTGTATGGCCGCCTCACTCACCTGGTTCTACCCTGCCTCTCTAAAGGTGTTCAGCAGTCAGAGTGCCCCTTCTCAGACACAAGTTGGACCACGTCACTCTGCTCACTCAGAGAGGCATTACGAGGTTCGGGGACCACATCTCCCCAGCCTGGCCATTCTGTCCTCACCGCCTACTGCTCTCCTCTTGCTCCCTTGGCTCCAGCTATTCCTTACCAATTCCACTGGCAGCTCAGGGCCTCTGTCCTTATTCCCTCCCCCAGCTATGCTCACTGCCTCGCTTCCTCCTAGTCCCCATCCAGATGTCTCCCCTTGGAGAAGCTCTCCTTCATCACCTGACACACAGTCCACCTCCCCTCTTCTCCACAGCCCTGGATTTTTTCATAGCTCTTCTTGCCCCCAGTATGTGTTTGTTTACTGCCTAGGAATTTCACAAGGCCAAGAACACCTCTGGTTTTGTTCAAGGCACTGGGGAGACAGCAGTGGAGGATGGACAACCCTTGGACAGCCCCTGAAATGCTTGCGTGAACACCAACAAAGCTTCTGTGGCCACCAGGCAACACGAGGGCACGTCAGCCTGAGATCCTTGTCCTTACTCATCCTAAAGCCTCGCCCTCAGCCTCAGCTTTCCAAAACTTCACCGTTCGAGAATTTATATACATATAGCAAAGTGCACAAATTTTAAGTGTACACTTTGGTGAGCATCAATAAACAAATGTCTCAATGTGGTCCCGTCATTTCCATTATGCTAGAGAGTTCCCTGTGTTCCTCACAGGCCCGGCTTTTAACTTCCAAGTATCTGCCTGCAAACCAGAGAATGAGGAAAACTTGTGTCAGAACTGGAATAGGCACGTCCTGAAGAGGACTGGTCTCAGCCCAGTAAACTCCCGCATGGCTAGTCCTGGCCTGGGTTCAGGCAGACGGCCTTCCGGACAGCCTGCCTGGGAACCAGCAGGTGTATACAGAATGGAAAAGAGTGGGAATGGCCTAGGGCCCACTTATAGAAGAGTAGTTATAAAATTTATGATAAATCCATTATAATGGCATATTATTCAGCCACTGAAAAATATGCTGTTAAAGAGGTCCTGGGGCGCTTGGGTGGCTCTGTCAGTTGAGCCTATGACTCTTGATTTTGGCTCAGGTCATGATCTCACAGTTGGTGGGTTTGAGCCCTGTATCAGGCTCTGGGTTGACAATGCGGAACCTGGTTAGGATTCTTTCTCTCCTTCTCTCTGTTTGCACGCTCTCTTTCTCTCTCTCTATTGCAAATAAATAAGTAAACTTTTAAAAAATAAAGAGGTCTTAACTAACAGAAGAAATGCTATATGAGCAATATACAAAATGTAGAGATGACATAATTTTAGTTATGAAAAGTATATAAAGACATGTACACACAACCAGGAAAAGAACTAAAATATCAGCAATTATCTTTAGGTTGTGGGATTATGAGTTAATTTGTTTTCATCTTTATACTTTTCTGTGTTTTTCAACTTCACTAAATGAACATTATTGCTTTTATTATCATATGTGAAGATCAATAAAATTAATCTAAATTTAAAAAAAGCAGAGGTTTCCATATACTTCTAACACCATGTAGCTCTGTCCATTCGTGCGCAGGCAGAGCCTGAGTCACAGCTGCACGGTGAGCCGCCAGCGAGCCGCACGCGCCAGCAAGGTCACACTGCAGGGGCTCTGTCCTACCTGCCTTGTCCACGCGGAAACCGAATTCATCGTAGAAGAACTCCGGTTGCTCCACTGACTCTTCCTTCTAGAACCACGATGAGGAAGAATCAGTTGTATGGCCCCAAGTCTGGCACCACAAATTCTGGAAGATGCCACCCTACATTGCTGCCTGTTGAAATTCTACTGGCATTCAAGGCTCAGACTGAAGGCCACCCTTCCTTGAAGCCTCTGTGGTCATCACTCAGCTACGGGGGCCACCACCCTCTCAAACAGGCCTAGCATTTTCCTTGTTCTCTTCAGAGGTCAAAGATAATAAGATCAAGGTAAGAAACAGAGTTTATGCATTTCTGCGTCCTGCTAACACTTGGCACACAGTGCCATACTACTTTTCCTCCAACCTAAGGACTGATTCCCAGAGGATGTAGAGCTCAGATGTCATGCCTGATGGTGGCTTCGGAGCCTGTGTGAACCCAGGGGCGTGGCTACCACCCCAGGAAATCTGACGCAGTAGGTTCCCTTTGACGCCACAGCCTGGGAGCAGAGCTGTACCTGTGTGGCCTTGGCCAAGATCTCCTGGGGCCACATGCTCGGAGTCAGGGCTGAGAAAGGGCCACTGGCAGAAGGTGTATGGCTTCCTAAAATCAAGAAGGACCAGGAATAGGAGATGAAGAAAATGTACAACATTCAGAGGAAAAATTCAAGTTGGGATCTCCCCCACTCTCCCCAACAAGGGCGCCAGCAGTAAAGGGACAGCACCATCTGAAGTGGGATGGTGGGGGAGGGGAAGAGACATAAATGAGCAACTTTCTGGAGGAAGGAAAAGAAAAAAAGCAGCATGTTACGAAACATAACCAAATTTCATCCCCTTGCCTCTTCCTCCACCCAAGTGTGAGGATTTCCAGGAGGGAGGGGAGAGCACATGAGATTCGGGGAAACTGAAGATCTGAGCAGAGAAAAGTTGTGGTAACCCTGGATGGCCGCAGGAGGACCCCCTCCTTTCTCCCACTCTTACCCTCAAAAGTGTCCTGCTTCCACGCCACTGGATGGGCCCTCCCGAGTGAGACCCTCCCCTCCCTCTGGGCAGCGTCTCACCCATCTCCAGCCCAGGGCCTGCCTCCCACCTGACATTGTGCAGAAAGGCAGGGCAATCTTCTGCAAATCCACACTTAGAAGGCCTCCTAGCCTATTATCGTACAGCTGGAGGGCTCCTCAGGCTTCATCTGGTCCGGAAACATCTGCCCTGGTACAAGAGCAGAGGGGAAAGTCAGTCTAACGCAGCCCCTCTCCTGCATCTTTTCCAACCACCACTGTGATTTTCCTGGCCGAGGGGCAGTGAGAAGGAAAAGTCACACTTGGGAAAAAAGCCTCCTACTCTGACCATTTCGTTTGAGAGAGGATACATTCTGAAGAAGCTACAAAACTGATATTCTCAACAGCTCTGTGAGCCAAGGGGAGTGTCCACTCAGTTCCCACAGTTATTAAAGGAGGGAATCCTATATCCACACTTTCTGATGCCCTAGGCTCAGGCAAATATTTCTTCAAAAAGAAAAAAAGGAAACCAGCCAAAACCCAAACCTCCATGAATAAGTTTCCCCGAGTCAGAAGCTTTGAGGAATCATTCAGCAGAACACAAATTAGCTTCTGGATCAATGCCTCTAATTCACCTCAACACTGACATTTTCCAAGTCACCCAGCCGTCCAGCTTTACCACACTTTACCAGCCTTGCAGCTGGGAAACCAGGAGACCGCTATCTAATTTAGATCTCTCCTGCTACCGCTGAAACTCCTACCTCCCTCCCTTTTATTGTTCTCTCAAAAAATGAGGACTCAACAATAAAAAAGATAAATGGGCAAAAGATCTGCATATACCTTTCCCCAAAAAAGAGATGTTAATGGCCAAAGAGGAGGTGAAAAGATGCTCAACATCACTACTCATCAGGGAAATGCAAATCAAAAACCCCATCGAGATACCACCTCACACCCACTAAGATGGCTATTAACAAAAAGAAAAGTGCTGACGAGCACGTGGAGAAAAGTGGAACCTTACACATCACTGGTGGGACTTGAAATATAAAATTGGCAGCTGCTGTTGCAAACAGTCTGGCAGTTTGTCAAAAAGGTAAATAAACATGGAGTTCCCAGGTGACCAGTAATTCCACTCCTACAGTTATTCACCCAAGAGAAATGAAAGCATGTCCACCAGGAAACTTGTACACGGATGTTCACAGCAGCATTATTCATTACAGCCAAAAAGGAGAAACAAGCCAATTGATGAATGGCTATACAAAATGTATGGCCTTTCCATACAACGGAAAATTCTTCAGCTGTAAAAAGAAATGTGAAGTATTGATACATGCGGCGCTATCAACGAAGCCTGAGAACATTATGGAGGTCAGTAAGGAGGCCACTCACAAGAGGATGAATACTGTATGAGTCTATTTAAGTGAAATGTCCAGAAGAGGAAAATCCATAGGTAGAAAATAGGGTAGTGAGTGTCAAGCTTGGGGCAGGGGAGGGGGCAGAGTGACCACAAACAGAGTTTCATGTGGGGAGACAAAACATGTTCTGGAATGGGATAGTTGCACAACAGTATGAAATAATAAAACCACTGAACTGTACACTTCAAAATGGTAAATTTTAGGGGCAGCTGGGTGGCTCAGTCAGTTGAGGATCTGGCTTCAGCTCAGGTCATGATCTCATGGTTTGTGGGTTTGAGCCCCGCATCGGGCTCTGTGCTGACAACTCAGAGCCTGGAGCCTGCTTCGGATTCTGTGTCTCCCCCTGCTCATGCTCTGTTTCTGTCTCAATAATAAATAAACATAAAATTTTTTTTAAAAAAGGTAAATTTTATAGCATGTGAATTATATTTCAATTTTGAAAAATAAGAAAAAGCCATTGACTGGGGTGTCCTCTAAATTTCTAACTTCCCATTTCTAACCCGCCCCTATTAGATCTAAAAAGAATCTGTTATTACTTGAGCTTCAACAGAAATGCAGTTTCTGGAGAGGTTTCTTCAGCCTTTTCTGAATTTTTTTTTTAAATTTTTTATATAGTTTATTTTTGAGATAGAGACAGAGCACGAGTGGGGGAGGGGCAGAGAGAGGGAGACAGAATCTGAAACAGGCTCCAGGCTCTGAGCTAGCAGCACAGAACCTGATGCGGGGCTCTAACCCACGAACTGCAAGATCATGACCTGAGCCGAAGCTGGACACTTAACCGACTGAGCCACCCAGGCGCCCCAGCCTTTTCTGAATTTGAAGCCTTTTATTTCAAACTATGGAATGAAAGGCTTGGACTCTCTGAAATAAGGCAGTAGCAATAAGGAGATGTGGCTGAAACACTTTAGGACAAGCTGCCTTCCAGTTTTTTAAATCATGTTCACTCAGACCCAGACCTAAAAGAAACAGCTGCTTTTGCCAATTGTTCAGGTGCTCACTGCTATTCTGGCCCGCAGACTTCTCCAGGCTCCCTGCCCCAGAATTCTGGAAGGCCAGAGGGTCAGGTGACTGAAAAAGAAGCAAACAAGGAAAAGCGAAGGGAACTTTGAGAAATCACCCCCCTATGGGCCCTTCGCTTGAGCATATGCTCACAGTGGCTATGTGAAAAAAAAATCCCCGTACTCTTCAAAGACAGATCTGCAAATTTGGTGGCAAGAGAGTCATCCTGTAGCGTGTAAGGGCAGCTCAGCTGGCCACTAACGCCACTCCTGCCTCAGGCACACCCTGCCCATGCACATTGGGCCTAAATGCCCAGCAGGAGGCCTTGCTGCCCAAGTGGGAGAGCTGCTTCCAGACAAGCTCCACAGAGAGCCAGATGGCAGAAGCCGCTTCCCTACCAGGTCAGCTGTCCTAGGCTTGCCTGTTCTGTGTAAGGACAGTAACGAGAACTGAACGTCTTCCTTCAGTGTAACAGGTATGTAGGGCCTGGTTTGAATCCGAATCTCGTGCTGGATAGAGCATTACATATTTTTACATTAAAGGGACTGAGAAGTTTTAAAATCATGTCATCATTTAACCCTTATAACATGTGTTGAAGTAGATGCCCCTATTCATTATACAGAAGAAAATAAGCCTAGAGAAGACCCACATACAGTTTTCCAAATAGACTCCAATAATGTAGCCTCCTACAAAACCGTGCTCCCTCCCATCTGGCCTGGGGAACTGATGTCACACAGGCACCAGCTAGATCATCACCGGCATCCTCATCATTGATGCCACGGAGGTAGTGATTTGGTTGTAATTTTCCGGAGGGACAGAAAGTGTGAAGGAAGTAGGTGTTGCTTACAGTGGAGGAAATGAGCTGTCTCTGGCTGTGGAGGACTTAAGAGGACCAGGAAGACAATTCCGACCTTAGCTTGCCTCCCACTCACTCATTCACTCAACAAGCACTTACTGAGCACCACCACAACCCAGGCATGGTTTGTTTGTTTTTTTAAGTTTATTTTGAGAGAGACAGAAAGAGAGAGAGAATCAATCCCAAGCAGGCTCTGCGCTGACAGCTTGCATGGGGCTCATCCCATGAAGCATGAGATCATGACCTGAGCAGAAACCAAGAGTCGGACACTTAACAACTGAGCCACCCAGGTGCCCCCAGGCATGGTTCTAAAGGCTGAGATGCAACAGTGAAAACAGAAGTCCCAGCTGTTACATTAGAGAATCAGACAATAAACATAAAAATAGCTGAGTCAGATCGTGACAACTTCAGTACTGTAAGGAAAATATAGCAAGGTAAAAGTATAGACAGTACAGAAGAGAGGGGCTATGTATGATAAAGTGGTCAGGAAAAGCCTTTTGAGGATAAGGGGACATCTGAGCAAAGACTAAAAAAGAAGGAAAAAAGGGATCCAGGCAGAAGGTACAGCAGGTGCAAAGCCTTTGAGGCAGGAACATAATTCGAAGGCAAGGCAGAAGCAAGGCAGCCAGTGGGCTGGGGACCAGGAAAGAAGTGCAAGAGCAAATGGGTGGGAGACACAGCAGGAGTCACAGAGGGCCTGACAGTGTGCAGACTTTGGATCTTATTCTCGGTGAGTTGGGGCATCATGCATCATGGTAGGGTTCGGAGCAGAGGTGAACCTGAATCTGACTTAGGTTTTAAAACCTCTCTGGCTGCTGTGCAGAGGCAGGAATGCCACTGGTAGGAATGACACTGGCTTTGCTACAGTGGGACCGGCAAGAAATGGTCAAATTCTAGATTCATTTTAAAGAGGCTCTGCAATAATACACATATGCCACATCTCCCGCCAACTGCCCTTGAGTCTCCCAAGTTCCTAGTAGGAGCCGGATATGATATTGCCAAGCTGGGCAGGCAGGTTTTTCCTGCCTCTGGTCGCTATGGCAACTTCCCGAAAGCCATCTGGGAGCTGGTGGAAGCAGCTAAGAACTTAGCCACGTCACCAGATGCCCTGCTGTTGCCACATGGGTACCGAGGCAGAAAGAAACTTTTGAAAAACAGGATCAATGCAAGCAACTTTGAGGTGCCACAGAAGGATTTTTTAAAATTAAATTTACATGCTTAAAGGAATCTTTTTACTCTTCTAGTATATTTCTCCCTAGTTTGCCAATCCTACAATTTCCTGAAAAACAAATTTTGTTCACAAAGCAAAAACTGTCAGATGTCACTGTAAATCTGTGTGTTAGGAAGGGGGTGCTCTTGATACAGATCAAGGAGATTTTATCTTTCATCCACTCTTGACCTTCTATCCTAGTTTTCTTGACAATACAGCAGGGTTGCCACAACTGCAGAGGGGGTCACCCATTTGCCAGGGAACACGAAAACCAAGACAAGCAAAAGCAGAAATACTTGTATTCGAAAGGGGCCGAGATCCTGAAGACTGTTTTTCTCTGTGAAAAAATGATAGGACACCAAAAACTACTGATAACAACTAACTGGGAGGGAGAAGTGCAAGGCCAGGGAAGTCCAAGGCAGGCTGGAATAAGAGGATAATGTAGCCACTATAGATGCTTTTAAAAAGTAAAATCTTAAAGACCTAAATGTGAAACCTGAAACCATAAAACTCCTAGAAGAAAACACAGGCAGTAATTTCTTTGAAATTGGCCTTAGTAACATTTTTCTAGATAGGTCCCCTGAGGTAAGGGAAACAAAAACAAAAATAAAACTATTGAGATTACACAAAATTAAAAAACTGCTGCACAGCAAACAACCAACAAAATGAAAAGGCAACCTACTGAGTGAGAGATGACACCTGCAAATGATATATCCAATAAAGGGTCAGTATCCAAAATATATAAAGAACTTACACAACTGAACACAAAAACGGCAAAATAAGATGAATAATAAATGGGCAGAGGACCTGAATAGACATTTTCCCAAAGAAAACATACAGATGACCAACAGACAAAAGGAAAGATGCCTGAAATCATTCATCATCAGGGAAATGTAAATCAAAACCACAATGAGATATCACCTTACTACATCTGTCAGAATGGGTAGAATCAAAAAGACAAGAAAAATAACAAGTGTTGGTGAGGATGTGGAGAAAAAGGAACCCTCCTGCAGTATTGGTGCAAATGCAAACTGGTGCAGCCACTGTGGAAAACAGTATGGAAGTTCCTCAAAAAATTAAAAATAGAAATACTATATGATCCAGTAATTATACTACTGGATATTTATCCATAGAAAACAAAAAATTCATTTGGAAAGATATGCACTCCTATATTTACTGCATTGTTTGCTAGCCAAGGTAGGCAACCCAGCTGTCCATCGATAGATGAATGGATAAAGATACGCTGAGGTGCCTGGGTGGCTCAGTCGATTAAGTGTCTGACTCGTGATGTCAGCTCAGGTCATGATCACAAGGTTATGATATCAAGTTCCACATCAGGCTCCATGCTAGGCATGGACCTGCTTAGGATTCTCTCTCTCCCTCTCTCTCTGCCCCTTCCCACTCATATGTGCTCGCTCTCTAAAAAAAAAAAAAAAAAGAAGAAGAAGAAGAAGATGTACTGTTCACACACACACATATACACACACACACACACACACACACACACACAGTGGAACACTACTCAGCCATAAAAAGGATAAGATCTTGCCATTTGTGACAGCATGGATGGACCTAAAGGGTATTATACTAAGTGAAATAAGCCAGAAAAAGACAAATATCACATTTCACTTTTATGTGGACTCTAAAAAACAAAACAAAGACAAAGTAGAAACAGACCCATAAATACAGAGAACAAATTGTTGGTTGCCAGAGGTGACGGAGGTGAGGGGGTGGGCAAAATGGGGTAAGGGAATGGGAAATACAGGTGTCCAGCTATGGAATAAGTCATGGGGATGAAAAGTACAGCATAGGGACCACAGTCAATGGTACTGTGATGCTGATGTATGACAGATGGTAGCTACACTTGTGGTGAGCATAGCATAACACGTGCAACTTGTCTAATCACTAATATAACATCGTATGTCAACTATACTTCAATAAAAAATAAAATCAGACAATAAATGATCAGTAGTACATGAACATTTTATTGGAAAATATCTGAGTGCTTTTCTCAAGGTAGGGTATAAAAATATTGGGATTCTTACTGGTTTTTCTCTTCTCTTCCTCAGCATACCTCTAAAATGTATGTGGGCTCCACCCTCTGCCCTTGCTCTCCTTACTCAGAGCTATTCCTGGGCAACCTCATGCACTGTCCAAGCTTCACAACCACTGTTTCCTCTGAGGACACCTATCTCCCAAGCCCCAGACTCCTATTTCCAGCGGCTTCCTACTGCCAACATAATCTTTCTGAAATGCAAATATGATCCCTGATCTCCTGCTTAACTCACACCAGAATAAGGGCCACATTCTCTAACAATACAAGGTCCTACACCACCTAGTTCACCCCCTCTCCCCACATCTCCCTTTACAGTGATGTTGGTCTACTACTATCAGCCCAAATGTCTCCATTCTTTTTTTTTTTTTTTAAGTTTATTTTATCCTTGAGAGAGGGAGACAGAACATGAGCAGGGGAGGGACAGAGAGAGGGAGACACAGAATCCGAAGCAGGCTCCAGGCTCCGAGCTGTCAGCACAGAGCCAGATGCGGGGCTTGAACTCACAAACTGTGAGCTCATAACCTGAGTCAAAGTCGGACGCCCAAGTGACTGAGCCACCCAGGCGCCCCCCAAATGTCTCCATTCTTTAGTGTATAGTGGTCTTCTCCTTATGTCAAGTAGACTCCTATTCATAACAACTCAACTGAAACACCTTGTCACAGAAAGAAGCCTTCTGTAGTAACCAGCCTCCAAGATCGCCCCCAAAGATTCCATCTCCTGGTATTCACACCCTTGTGTAGGTCCTCTCCACGCTGAGCCCCAGCTAACCTCTGAGACCAATCAGTACGGCAGCAGGAACCATGTGTAACTTCCAAGGACAGGCCATAAATGGCATTGCAGCTTCCACCTTGGTCTCTTGTATCACTTGCTCTGGGGGAAGACACCCAAGAAGCCCCGTGGAGAGGCACCAACTTTTCAAGCCACTTAAGTGAGCCACCTTGGAAGTAGATCCCCTGGTCCCAAGCCTTCAGATGACTGCAGCTTCAGCCCAACATCTAACAGCAATGTCATGAGAGACTCTCTCCTCTCATGAGCCACAATCTCCCAATCGAGACGCTCCTGAATTTCTGACTCATAGAAATTGTGAGATAATAAATGATTATTTTTGCTTTAAGCCACTGAGTTTTAGGGTGATTTGTATGCATCCAAGGTAACTAATATACCTTCATGTCTCCCCTTGCCTTTAGTTGAAGTTCTCTCCTGGTGCTCCTATAAAGCCTTGTGAATAAGTCTATCACAGCACTTACCCCATAACATTTTTATCCCTTTTTCTTTTTTGGCCAAATGACCCCACAAAACTAGACTGCATCTCGTTTCCCTCTGTATCCCTGGCACTCAGAAGTCTCTCAATAAACATTTATCTAACGTTAGATAAATTAGACAAATGAATGAACAACAGCAAATGAAAAAAAAGTCACATTTCACAGCATCGTAATAACTAACTGGTATTTTATTTATGCCATATTCTCCCTTCTTCTGGGTGTCTGGAAGACGCCAGTCTCCCTACCACACTAACCCCACACTTTTGAAACTGCTTCCTTTACTCACTTTTTCCAACTACATAGTTCTGGGAAGCTATTTACATTTATGTGACTTCATCTCTCTGAGCCTAGTTGATTGGTTCTGGGTGAACACAGACCTGAAATGGACCAATCATACAACTCAATAGCTATTGCCAAACATGATGAGACCAGGCATGAATGCCTTCCCCCAAATGGCCTAATAAATCTCTTCTTGGAGGTTTTGAATTTGAGACCCAGAGAGCCAAGGAGATCAGACCCTTTGGTGGTGAAAGCATTCATATATATACAAACACACATGAATGTATGTGTGTATATACATATATATATATTTAGGTATAATTATATGTATTTACATATATATGTACATAAACATACATAAATATTTTTTAAGTTTATTTGAGAGAGAGAGCATGAGCAGGGGAGGGACAGAGACAAAGGGAGAGACAGAATCCCAAGAAAGCTCCGTGCTGTCAGTGCAGAGCCTGACATGGGGCTCAAACCCACAAACCGTGAGATCATGATCTGAGCCAAAATTAAGAGATGGACACTCAACCAACTGAGCCACCCAGATGCCCCCATAAAACTGATTTTTACAATATAACACTCAGGGACACCTGGGTGGCTCAATCAGTTAAGCATCTGACTCTTGATCTCATAGTTTGTGAGATCGAGCTCCACATCAGGCTCTGCACTGACAGTGTGAACCCTGCTTGGGATTCTCTCTCTCCCTCCCTCTCTGCCCCTTCCCTGCTCGTGCGTGTGCATACGCTCTCTCTCTCTCTCTCTCTCAAATAAAATCTTTAAATAAATACATACATACATAAATACAATACAATACAATACGCAGGGTGTCTGGCTGGCTCAGTCAGTAGAACGTGTGGCTCTTGATCTCGGTTATCGTAAGCTGAAGCCCCACACTGGGCATGGAGCCTACTTAAAAAAAATAATAATGAAATAAAATACTCAATGCTGGTTAAAACTAGTTTTGTGATAGAAAATTAGTTCGGGGCACCTGGGTGGCTAAGTCGGATAGGTGCCTGACCTGCCCAGGTCATGATCTCATTGTTTGTGAGTTTGGACCCTACATCAGCCTCGCTGTCAACACAGAGCTTGCTTTGGATCCCCTTTCCCCCCTCTCTCTGCCCCTCCTCTCTCTCTCAAAATAAATAAATTAATTTTAAAAAAGAAAATTAGTTCATTCATGAAGTGCTGTAAATTTGTATGTTCCCTTGGGAATGGAATACCCATAAATATTTTCATACTCTTTGATACAGTAAGTATTCTCCTGGAAATGTGAAGAAACAATTCAACAGAAGCAAACAGTATGTGCATGAAAATGTTTACTTCAGCATTATCTATACAACAAAAACATGAAAATAATTTAAATGTCAAACATTAGGGGAATTAATCAAATTTTGGTATAATGACAAAATGTGACTCAATCATTTCATATTCCAACTATGGACTTATGCATCTGGCCAAGACAGTTACAAGGATTGGATTTACTTTCCCAACTTGAACTAAAAGAAAAATACATGAAACAATGATTTTTCAGACATTGGAAGACAGGCAGCACAGGACAGTGAGCCTTAAGACAGAGAAAACAAATAATCACCCCAGTTCCCACCTGGATAGTTTGCCAGCTGGCCCAGGACACAGAGTGGAGAGCTAGAGGAGGCCAAAGTAGAGCAAATACATGGAGAAGGGAGGCTTGCACAGACCGAGAACTCCAGAAATCTGCAGATGGTTCATCTGAATACTGGTCAGAGCATGTGTGTGAGGAAAGTACCCAGGGTTGCCAAAATAAACACCTGAAAGGAACATGAGGAATACCTGAAGCTCACCCCCTGGGTCACTGTGATGCATTCTACCTTTCATATATTGTGGAATGAAATTTGCTAAAACTTTGTTAAGAATATCTGGATCTATGTTGATGAAGGACATATGATATGCTGTTTTCTTTCCTAGTAATGCCTTTTTTTTGTTTTGGCATCAGGACAATATTTGCTATAGAATGATTTCGAAAGTAGTCCCTCCTTCAATTTTCAGGAAGAGTTTGTGTAGAAGCTGGTATTACTTCTTATGTCCCTGGAGTTTTCTTTGTGGAAAGATTTCCAAATATAATTTATTTAATAGAGATAAGGTGATTCAGATCTTTTTCTTCTTGAGTTAGCTTTGGTAGTTTGTGCACTTTCAAATAATTTGTCCATTATTTAAGTTGTTGAATTTATTAGTGAATTTAATGCAAAGTATGAAGAACCAAAAAAAATCATAGATAACAAAGATAACAACAGAAATCAGTGACGTGGAAACAAAAATATAGGGGAAAAATCAATAAAACCAAAATTTGCTCCTTTGAGAAGATCAATAAAATCAATAAACCTTTGAAAAAAAGTGAGAAGACAGAGATTACCAATATCAGGAATGAAAGAAGATATATCACTACAGATCCCAGAAGCAGTAAAAGAATAATAAGAGAATATTATGAACAATACCATTATGACTAAGGGGGATTTACCTTGGGAATGCAAGACATGTTCAATATTTAAAATTTTTCAATGTAATTAAGTGCAGCAATAGACTAAAGAAGAAAAACTATGTTTATATCAACAGATGCAGAAAAAATATTTCCATTCATGATAAAAAAAAATTCTCAAGAAACTAAATATAAAAAGAAACTTCACTTAATAAAGGAGATCTACAAAACTCCTACAGTTGTGGCACCTGGGTGGCTCAGTCGATTAAGTGTCCAACTCTTGGTTTCGGCTCAGGTCACGATCTCACAGTTCGGGAGTTGAAGTCCCGCATTGAGCTCTGGGCTGACAACTCGGAACCTGGAGCCTGCTTCAGGTTCTGTCTCCCTTCTTCTCTGTCCCTTCCCTGCTTGCACTCTCTCTCAAAAATACATTAAAAAAATTTTTTTAATCCTACAGTTAATGTCTCTTTTTATTTATTTATTTTATTCGGAAAGAGAGAGAGTCGGGGAAGGGCAGAGATAGAGGGAGAATGAGAATCCCAAGCAGGCTCCGAGCTCCAAGCCCAGAACCTGATGCGGCGCTTAACCCACGAAACTGTGAGATCATGACCTGAGCCAAAATCAAGAGTAAGATGCTCAACTGACTGAACTACCCAGGCGCCCCTACAGTTTGCATCGTAATGATGAAAGACTGATTGCTTTACCCTTAAGACTGGGAACAAAGAAAGGATGCAACATAATTCCAATCAAAATCCCAGGAATTTTTGGAGAAATAGACAAGCTGATTCTAAAATTTAAAGAAATGGGCAAAGGAATCAAAATACTCAAAACAATTTTCAAAAAGCAATAAGCTAGAGGGGTGCCTGGATGGCTCAGTCTGCTAAGCGTTCAACTTTGGCTCAGGTAATGATCTCACAGTTCATGGGTTCAAGCTCTGCAGCGGGCTCGGTGCTGACAGCTCAGAGCCTGGAGCCTGCTTTGGATTCTGTGTGTGTGTGTGTCTCTCTGTCCCTCCTCTGTTTGTGCTCTCTCTCTCTCACAAAAATAGGAAAAAAGCAGAATGCTGGAGAACTCACGCTATTTTGTTTCAATACTTATTATAAAGCTGCAGTACAATGTGGCATTGGCAAAAGGACAAACATACAGAACAATGGAACAGAACAGGAAATCCAGAAATACACCCATACATATTGTCAATTAATGTTATGGGTTAAACGGTATTCCCCCCAAAAAGCTATATTGATGTCCCAACCCTCAATACCTCAGAATGTGACCTTATTTGGAAACTGGGTCTTTACCAATTTAACCATCTTAAGATGACATCATTAAGGTGAGCCCTAATTCAATATGACTATCGTCCTTATAAAAAGGGGAAATTTGGACACAGACATTTAGAGAGGGAAGACACTGTGATGAAACACGGGGAGAACACTATGTGAAGCAGAGACTGTAAATAGGCTGTAACAAGCCAACAGACATCTGGGGCTACCAGAAGCTGGAAGAGGCAAGGAAGGATCCTTCCTCTACAGGTTTCAAGATAAGCATGGCCCTAATGACACTTTGATTTCAGACTTCTGCCTCCAAAACTGTGAGATAATATTACTGTCATTCTGAATCAGACAGTTTGTGGTACTTTACTATGGCAGCCAGAGAAATGAATACAATTAATTTTCAGCAAAAATACAAAGGCAATCCAATGGAGAAAGGAAAGTCATTGCCACAAATGGTCCTAAAAAAACTGGATAGCCATCTGCAAAAAATTAACCTTAATTTATACCTCACACCATATACAAAAATTAACTCAATATGAATCACAGACCTACATGTAAAACCCAACACTAAAACTTCTATTTTTTTTTAAGTAAACTCTAGGCCCAACACAGGGTTCAGACTCATGACCCTGAGACCAAGAGTTGCATGCTCTATAGACTGAGTCAGCCAGATGCCCTGAACACTAAAACTTCTAGAAGAAAACAGAGGAAAAAAATGTTTGTGACCCGATTAGACAAAGATTACTTAGATTTTACTCAAAAGGCATGATATAGCAAAGAAAAACTTTGACAAATTGGATTTGAACAAATCAAAGCCACAAATGGTAGGAAATATTTTCAAATCACATACCTGTTTAAGGACATATATCTAGAATATAGGAATTCTCAAAACTCAGTAAGCAAAAAACAAGAAACCCAATTTAAAAAGGGAGGGACAAAGATTCAAACAGAAACATTTTCAGGGGCACCTGGCTGGCTCAGTTGGAAGAGTAGAAGACTCATCTTTTTATTTTTTTAAAATTTTTAATGTTTTATTATTTATTTTTGAAAGAGAGAGACAGAATGCAAGCAGAGGAGGGGCAGAAGGAGAGGGAGACACAGAATCCAAAGCAGGCTCCAGGCTCTGAGCTGTCAGCACAGAGCATGACACAGGGCTCGGACTCATGGACCACAAGATCATAACCTGAACTGAAGGATGCTTAACCAACTGAGCCACCCAGGCGCCCCCTGAGACTCCTGATCTTGAGGTCACGAGTTCAAGTCCTATATTGGGTATAGAGGTTACTTAAATGAATAAAAATAAACATTTTCAAATTACATATACAGATGACAAGTATATAGAAATATATTCAACATCATTACTCATTAGGGAAATGCAAATTAAAACCACAATGTTACCACACACATATTAAGTGACTAAAGTAAAAACAAAAACAAAAAACAAAACAACGCTAAACACTACCACCACCAAAACCTCACCATATCAAGTGCTGATGAGGATGCAGAGCAACTAGAAAGCCCCTACATTGCTGGTGGGAATGCAAAATGGAACAGCAATTTTTGAAGAGGGTTTGGAAGTTTCTTATAAAGCTAAACATAACATCTTACAACCCAATTATCCTATTCCTAGGTATATTTATCTAAGTGAAATAAAAATTTTTGTTTATCAAAAAAATCTGTATATAAATGTTTACAGTGGCTTTATCCATGATTGCCAAAATCTGAAAACAACCAATGTCTTTTAACTGGTAAATGGGTAAAGAACTGTGATACATCCACATAATGGATTACTAATCAGCAAAACAAACTACCGACACACTCAACAACAGATGAACTTCAAATGTACTATGCTAAAGGAAAGAAATCAGAGTAAAAAAGATACATACGGCAGGATTCCATCTTTAGGACATCCTGGAAAAAGCAAACATACAGGTACAGAAAACAGACCAGTAGTTTCTACAGGATGGGGGTAGGAGGAAGGGTTAGCTATACAGCTACACAGGCTAATTTGTGGGGTGAGAGAAATGTTCTGTATCTTGATTGTTAGTAATTCCATGACCGTATGTATTTGTCAGAGCCTGCAGAATTGTACACTAAAAGGAGTGAATTTTATCATATGTAAATTATACCTTAATAACATAAAAGAAGAAAAGAAACATTATGCTTAGTGACAGAAGCCAGACACAACAGTATAAAAATCCCAATTACTGGGATTAAGAAATACAGATACTATTTATAATCTAACATTAAGTGACAACGTTATAAGGCAGGATGCACACCCAGAAATGTGTAAATTCTTCAGTCATTCACTCCCTAAATATTTCTCCAACACATATTATGTGCTAAGACAACAATGATTTACAGTCTAGAGGGGAAAATCAAACACAAAAGAAACAGATGGACAAATAAATAAGAATTCCCAAATGTGGGAGGCATTCTGAATAAAACAAAAGGCTCATGTGATATAGAATCCAGGGAAGGAATCTCTGAAGTACTGTTTGGGTTGATATCTGAAGGACAGGAAGCTAGGCTTGCAAAGATCTAGGAGTGGAGAGTCATGGACAGAAGGAATGACAAATCCAAAGGCCAAATCTGAGGTGGGTAAGACCTTGGAGGGACAGAAAGGAGCCCAGGGTAGCTGAAACATGATGAACAAGAGGGGCAATGTTAAGAGGGAATGGGAGAGGGGCACCTGGGTGGCTCAGTCAGTTGAGCGTCCGGCTTCGGCTCAGGTCATGATCTTGCGGTTCGTGGGTTCAAGCCCCGCATCAGGCTCTGTGCTGACAGCTAGCTCAGAGCCTGGAGCCTGTCTTCAGATTCTGTGTCTCCCTCTCTCTCTGACCTTCCCCTGCTCACACTGTCTCCCTCTCTCAAAAATAAATAAAACATTTAAAAAAATAATTAAAAAAAAAAAGAGGGAATGGGAGAGGTCTACCTCTGTGCTGACAGCTCAGAGCCTACAGCCTGCTTTGGATTCTGTGTCTTTCTCTCTCCCTGCCCCTCCCTCACTCATGCTCTCTCTCTCAAAAATAAATAAACATTAAAAAAATTTTTTTAATAAAATAAAAATAAATGTTTCTTAGAGATCCAATTGGAGACAATAAGTAGGTAACTGGATATACAAGTGTACACTTCATGGAGCTGTTGGAACTAAAGAGATAAATTTGGGAGTCTTTCATTCATCTATCCAATCAACAAAAAAATTTTCTGAGCAACTACTATGTGCCAGACACTGTTCCATGTGCTAGGGATATAGCAGTAAAACAAGATAGACAAAATTCTCACTCTTGTGAACCTGCAGTTTCCTTATGTGTAAAAGGGGATGACAAATGAGAAAATGTAAGTAAATACTTATCACAATACCTGGCACATAGTATGTGCTTAATAAATGCCAGCTATTAATATTAGTGACAGAACACAGACAGCAAATAAATGAACAAGATAATTTCAGAGTAATAATACATACTATGAAAAAAAACCCCACAGAATAATAGGTTTCAGAGTGACAGGAAGGAGCAGATGGGCTGTTTTTGAGGAGTACTCAGAGAAAGCCTAAGGAGATGACATTTCAGCTGACACCACAGAGATGACAAGGAACTAGTTCTGCAGAGACCTAGAAGGGCAGCCGAAGCAGAGGAAATGGCTTGTGCAAGGGTCTTAAAGAACAAGAGTTAATTGCACTGGAGAGATAACAGACTAGTGTGTCAGAGGCAGAGTGATGAGGGGAAAGTAGCAGATAGCGCTAGAGAGGCAGATAGGAACTAGCTTACAGAGGGCCTTCTACCCATGGCAAAGATCTGGATTTTATTTTAATGGGAAGCCACTAGAGAGTTTTGAGCAGGGACATGACATGGTCTGACTCATGTTTCAAGAAATCACATTGGCTGCTGTGTGAAGAATGAACCACTGAGTACTTAAGGATGGAAGCTATTATAGTTACCCAGGTAAGAGATAGTATCTCGTAATAAAGTAGTTGAGATGGTGACAAGTAACTAGATTCTGGATATAATGCGGAGGAGCAGAGGTAGGTAACAGAAATAGTCAATGACGACTCCTAGGTTTCTGACCTGAGCAACTGTGCAGGTCCCATTAATCAAGATAGAGGAAGACAAGGGGGAGAGCAAGTTTCAGCTTTAGAAATCAAGAGATCTGCTTTGGTCATGCTAAGTCAAGATGCTTATTAGCCCTCTAAGCGGAGATGTCAAGTAGGCAATTGTATATATGAGTAGAAAGTTCACAGAAGTCAGAACTACAGGTGTGAATCTGGGAATCAAAGGGAGTAGCTGTCATGGCCAAGGAGAGAATGCAGAATAGGGGGCCTAGAACCAAATCTTGGAACATTCCAACACTTAGAGGTTAAGCAGGAAAGGGAACAGGAAATAGGATTTGAGGGGTGGCCGGTGAAGTAGAAGGAACACTAGTACTGTGTAGTGTTGTAGAAACCAAGAGGAGGAGGAGATCACCAGTGTCGTGTACCACCTAGAGGTCAACTGGTAAGAGGACAGAGAATGGGTCGCTGGTTCTGCAAGCTGCAGGTTTTTGGTGATCTTTGACAAGAGTTTTAAGTTTTAATGGTGAAGGTCACAGTCCAATTAGAGTGAGTTGAAGAGAGAACTGAAGAAAAGTGGAGTCATTAGCATCAAGACAGTATGTGACTTAAAATACGATACTGGGGTGCCTGGGTGGCTCAGTCAGTTAAGATCCGACTCTTGATTCCTGCTCAGGTCATGATCTTCCAGTTTGTGAGATGAAGCCCCATGTCGGGCTCTACACTGACAGCACAGCACCTGCTTGGGATTCTGTCTCTCTCCCTCTCTCTCTCTGCCCCTCCCCTGCTCATGCTCATGTTCTTTCTCTCTCAAATAAATAAATAAAACAAAACAAAAAGGTGGGAGATGAATTTTTTTAAAAAGCTTAAGTGGGGGAAAAAAGGTGCAAACTATTAGAAATAGCTGATCTATAAGTGTGAAAAAGATCCTCTTCTCTTCTCATTTGTAGCTAACACTTTACTAACACTGCTCAGCATGAATCTGACATCTTAGCAACCTGTGAAGTCAGGAACTCCCCAAGCTGCTAACAGGCAAGTCTGTCATTTTTCAAGTTACTGTAACAAGTTTCCCCCCAATAGTCTAAGTAATCACTGGAAAAATAAGTGACAACACTTTTAACAGTCAGGTTTCCAAGGCACCATTTTTCCTTGTTCTTGTTTTGCTTTTTTTTAAAGCCTAAACCAAATCCCCAGGTGTGACTTCACCTGGCGCTGTAGTTGCTTTCTATTATATTCAGGTACAACACTTTCCAAAGGAAATACCACCGAAAGCATTTTAGTGATTTTTTTCAAGTTTATTTATTTTGAGAGAGAAAGCGTGAGCAGAGGAGGGGCAAGAGAGATGGAGAGAGAGAGAGTCCCAAGTAGCCTCTGCACCACCAGGGCAGAGCCTGATGAACCGTGGGACCACGACCCGAGCCGAAACCAGGAAGTCAGACTGACTGAGCCACCCAGGTGCCCGCCATCACTGAAAGCATTTTAAAGCCAAAAAGATGCCTATAAACCAGGAGACTAGAAAAATACAGCAATCTTAAGGTGGGCTGTAAGGGGAAAATGCTATTTCCAAATCCAAAAACTTTTACAGAAATATTTCCCTGTCCCCTGACTTTTCTCCACAGCTCACACGCCTGGTCCCCAGCCACAACTTGAGCTGGGGCCTGGTGGGACACTGGTTGTTAGAGCCCAAGGCTCAGGAGAGCTTCTTTTCAACACCTCTGGGCACTCTGCACAGGATCAATTCTTTTCCAATGAGAACACAGTAAGATGCCAACACAAATGATAAACTTAAAACTGTAGCAGGATAAATTTGGGTTCCAGGTCAGAAGAAAATCTCCAGAGTATAAACACAGTCACTGGGTTTCTCTTGGGAAGGAAGTTCTGCACTCTTCTCTGATTTTTGTACTTATGCAACATTAATGAATATCAAAATTTTAAAAAATTCTGTCAAAATTCAGCCACCCTAATAAATCACTTTCCTCCCTTCTATGTTCTCTTTTCGTCTTTCTATATATATGCACAGTTCTAAAAATACAGATTTTAAAATATTTTTCTCTACTTAACACTAAATTATCAGCATTTCCCCCAGTAACCAGAGCTTTTATAGCCATATAATCTGTAATTGACTGATCTAGTCATCTGTTGTTACATTTAAGCACCTAACAGCAATATCTGCAACAAAAACGCTGTGAGAAACTCTCCCTCTGAAAATTGTTTAAATAAAATTAATGAATCTGTCTCATTTGGGAGAGGATTTGGACTTTTGAAAATCTGCCTTTTCTACTTTAAAGTGTCAGCTTTTGTATTACAAATGTGTAATCATCAAGACAGTATGGTACCGGCACAAAAACAAACACACAGATCAATGGAACAAAATAGAGAACCCAGAAATGGACCCACAAACGTATGGCCAACTAATGGCTGACAAAGCAGGAAAGAATATCCAAAGGAAAAAAGACAGTCTCTTCAGCAAATGGTGTTGGAAAAACTGGACAGCGACGTGCAGAAGAATGAACCTGAAGAACCAGAAGAAAGAACACTTTCTTACACCATACACAAAAATAAACTCAAAATGGACGAAAGTCCTAAACGTAAGAGGAAGCCATCAAAATCCTCAAGGAGAAAGCAGGCGAAAACCTCTTTGACCTCAGCTGCAGCAACTTCTTACTTGACATGTCTCTGGAGGCAAGAGAAAACAAAACCTAAAATGAACTACTGGGACCTCATCAAGATGAAAAGCTTCTGCACAGCAAGGAAAACAATCAGCAAAACTAAAAGGCAACCGAAGGAATGGGAGGAGATATTTGCAAATAATGTATCAGATAAAGGGTTAGTATCCAAAATCTATAAAGAACTTATCAAACTCAATTCCCATAAAACAAATAATCTAGTGAAGAAATGGGCAAAAGATATGAATAGACACTTTTCCAAAGAAGACATCCAGATGGCCAATTGGCATATGAAAAGATGCTCAACATCACTCATCATCAGGGAAATACAAATCAAAACCACAATGAGGGACACCTGGGTGGCTCAGTTGATTAAGCCTCCGACTTTGGCTCAGGTCATCATCTTGCAGTCCATGAGGTAGAGCCCCACATCAGGCTCTGTGCTGACAGCTCAGAGACGAGAGCCTGGAGTCTGCTTTGGATTCTGTGTCTCCCTCTCTCTCTCTGCTCCTCCCCCATGCTGTTCCCTCTTTCTCTCTCCCTCTCTCTTTCTCAAAAATAAACATTAAAATTTTTTTTAAAAAACAATGAGATACTACCTCACACCTGTCAGAATGGCTAAAATTAACAACTTAGGCAACAACAGATGTTAGTGAGGAGAAAGAGGAACCCTTTTGCACTGTTGGTGGGAATGCAAACTGGTGCAGCCGCTCTGGAAAACAGTAAGGAGGTACCTCAAAAACAAAAACAAAAAAACACCAGAACTACCCTACTACCCAGCAACTGCACTACTAGGTATTTATCCAAAGGATAAAAAATGCTGATTTGAAGGGGCACATGCACCCCAATGTTTATAGCAGTACCATCAACAATAGCTTAAGTATGGAAAGAGACCAAATATCCATCGACTGATGAATGGATAAAGAAGTGGTGTGTGTGCGTGCGTGCGCGCATGCACACACACACACACACACACACACACAATGGAATACTACTTGGCAATCAAAAAGAATGATCTCTCGCCATTTGCAATAATGTGGATGGAAGTAGAGTGTACTATGCTAAGCCAAATAAGTCAGAGAAAGACAAATATATAATTTCACTTATATGTGGAATTTAAGAAACAAAACAGATGAACATAGGGAAGGGGAGCAAAAATAAGATAAAAACAGACAGGGAGACAAACCATAAGAAACTCTTAAATACAGAGAACAAACCGAGGGTTGCTGGCAGGGTGATGGGTGGGGTGATGAGATAAATGGGCAGGGGCATTAAGGAGGGCACTTGTTAGGATGAACACTGGGTGTTATATGTAAGTGATAAATCACTAAATTCTACTCCTGAAATCATTATTACACTTTATGTTAACTAAATTGGATTTAAATTTTAAAAAATAATAATAAAGTGTCAGTTTTGTAAATAGAAATCAAAGAGATTAGGTTAATAACAGATTATAGGTATTAGAGTTTAATATGATGCGATATGAAGCAGGGTAAATAACCTAATGACCCCTACGCTTAAAATTTTACAGTATTATAATTATAGCACAGTGAGGAATTACTATTTTAATAGTTGGTTCCAGAATGCCTCCCAGAGTTGGCGGGGGCGGCAGTTAATCTTTGTTTTAAAAAATACCTTGATAATCTCCACACCTTCAAGTGGAAGGTAAACCTTGAAGGCATGGAAGAAAGGATAGATCTATCAATTGCCAAGCAAAAGAAATGAATAGAAATTTGGAGGCAGGGGAGAAGAGAACTAGAGGTGGCCTGGACTATAAAGAGGAGGGGAAGAGAAGTCCAAAAACAAGGTGAGGAGCTGCATCCTTTAGAACAAAGTGACCGATGAGACATTAACACTCAGTGTGCCTGGGGGCTGGGGGATCTGGAGGGTGAGGACAGAATGCCTCTTCAGGAAAGCATAATCTAAAACCCAAGTGAAGTTGTGTTACTGCAGGGTAAAACTCCTTTACCATCCCCTATCTTCAGTAGAGCCTGCCCTACTCATAAGAGCCTCGAAGGTGGTTTGGGGGGAAAACCAAAGAAAAGATCTAATAATAGGGATAATAATTCTTACTTTATAGAGTTGTCATGAAGATTAAATGGATTAAATTTGAAAAATCTGGGGGAGGGTGTTGGCATTCTCACATAATATGGGCTTAAAGAGCTCGTGACCATTTTATTAAAATTTCAAGATAAGTGATTTCAGCTGATTATATAATACAAAAGTTTTATCTCATTTCCTTAGATTGGTATATAAAATAACTACTTTTTAAAAATACAGGGCCGCCTAGGTGGCTCAGTCGGTTGGGTGTCTAACTTCAGCTCAGATCAGGATCTCACAGTTTGTGGGTTCGAGCCTCGCATCGGGCTCTGTGCTGACAGCTCAGAGCCCGGAGCCTGCTTCAGATTCTGGGTCTCCCTCTCTCTCTGCCCCTCCCCCACTCACTCTCTGTCTCTCAAAATAAAAGACATAAAAAATTAAAAAAAAATACAATGTTGTTCCCTCCCTTTAAATAACCTCAACTAGTGGTTCTCAAACTGTGGAGTGCATCAGAATCATCCAGAGGACTTTAAAACCCCAAAAGCTGAATTTCTTTTTTTTTTTTTTTTTTTAAGATTTTAAGTAATCTCTACACCCAATATGGGGCTCAAACCTACAACTCTGAGATCAAGAGTCATGTACGCCACTGACTGAGCCAGCCAGGTGTCCCGCATAAAACTAAATTTCTGCATCTGAAGGTCTGAGCAGAACCTAAGACTGTTCCTTTCTTACAGGTTCCCAGGTAATGTTGATGCTGTGGTCCAGGGAACACACTTTGAGAACAACTGAGCTAAACTGCCTTTTGACCATTCTTTCGAATTCTAGCTCAGATGCAACCTCCTTGAACACCTTTCCTTCCAACCTCCATGCCCTCTCACCCACCTCCCTTCTCTGATAAAACTAATCATGGTACCTGCTCCTGCTGTTTCTTATTTCATAGTATACTATAATTTACATACGTACACATCTGCCCTGTATCTATCTGGTACCTAACCCAGTGCCTGACCCGTGGTAGGTGTTGGCTGAGGAGGGGATACCAAACTCCCGGAAGATACCCACATACAACAAACTCCTTTGTAAGTTCCTGTGCTGGGCTGCTTCTGCTCCCTCTGCTTCCAGCACCCTCCACTTTACCTGACTTCTCATTCTCAAGGCTTAGCCCAGGCATTTCCTCCTCCAGGAAGCCTCCTCTGACACTCCCTCTGCTTCAGGTTTATGTCAGGTGCCCCTTTTCCTGTCTGTCTGTAACATATCATACAACATATTCAATATACTATCTATAACATATCTATCTATAACATTTATCTTCGTAACAGCTACCATTCACTGCAGGCTTTCTAAAAGTGCCAGGAACTCTAATAAGTAGAGCTGGATTAAAATCTTTGTAGATCCTTCGGTCAGGCAACTCTCACTTCTGGAAATTTATCCTACACTTCAGCAAAATGACTCCTACAGAAACACACTCCCTACAGCATTGTTTGTGATAGAAAAATATTAGAAAACCTCAATATCCATTGGTAGGGAAACTGGTTAAGTAAGTTGCAGTCCATTTATATAATGGAACAGTGTGCAGCTGTCAAAAAAAGAATGGATCAACTATTTATGTACTAGTAGGGAATGATCTCCAAGATACACTGCTCAGTGAAAAAAGCAAGGAGCAAAACAGTGAGAAGAATGGTAAACATCTGTATAAAAATGGGGAAGTTTTCACATTTAGATTTAGAAGGCTGTCTATGAGAGAAACTGGGTGCAGAGAGACTTTTTACTTAAATACCCCTTTGTATCTTTTGAATTCTGAACTATTTGAATGTACTATATATTCAAACAAGCATGAAAAAAAATTAAAGACCTTTAGAAAGCGGTAGAATAGAAAGGTTAAGGTGGTCCCCCCTATTTAATCAATATAAAAATAAAAATGAGTATGAGGAAATCTAACAACATTTAGCTTTTTTCCAAGATGACTTTTGCTATTTCTATGAAATGTCTAATGCCAAGTTATTTCCATTTCCTCTTTGCATTTTGTGTCCCTGCTTTATTAGCACCCTCAGCACGTGACTGGTCTACTAACGGTCAATCTACAGCAGACGTTCATTAGATCCCGACAACACTCTAGTTCTTCCCGTACAGGGTGTGCAAGGGTGGTGACCCTCTGGTTTTCCCCTGGCCTTGCTGGCTGCTCCTCCCGAGTCCTTTCCCAGTTCCTCCCCTGCCGGTTCTTAAACTGCTGTCATGTTCTGTCCTAGATCCTCCTCTAGTTCCCTGCACTCTCACAGGCTCTCGAAGCTTCATTTCCCACCTACAAGCAGATGATCCAGTTTCCATCCCACAGCATATTTCTCTCTAAATTTTAGGCCGGCACATCCAGCGGCCCAGGGGACCACTCCACCACACTCCTTGAAATGCCATGTTCTCAAATGAAGTCATCATGAACTCTGCCCCCCTCCAATGGTCCCTATCTGAGGAGACTGGCATGACAACCTATCCACCACTCTCTCCAGCCAGAACCGGGCCTCATGGTTAACGAATTCTCCTTCATCTTCCCACCTCCACCCTTCAAGTCTTAGGCCTTTCCTAATGTTTTTTTGAAATTTCCTTTTTCTCTCCAACCTTTGCTACTTCCCAGTTGGGGCTGTCATCATTTTTCACCATTGTGGTTTTTGGTTTTTACAAGTCTCTCAACTGGGGATCTCTGCTCCCGTCTGGCCCTGTGCCCCACACCCCATCTGTACTCTGCAGCCAGAGAGATCCTTTTAAAATGCAACTCATCATTTCCTTCTCTTTCAAACCTTTTTGCTTCCTTCTGACTTTAGGAAAAAGTCCAAGTTTGTTAACTTGGCTTAAAAGACCTATAAGACCCTGCATGACCTAGCAGTCCTGCTCACCATTCCAGTCTCATTTCTCAACATGCACCTCTCACTCGCCCTCAACACATGCTCCAGCCAGAACATGCTTTTCTCAGACCTCAGAACCCCAAGATTTCTCTCAAAGCATGCTACTAAATGAAATAATTACTCTGCAGTATGTAAAAAAAAAAATGTCTTGAAATGTGGGCCCCAGCAAACACCATGATAAGGCAGCTGGTGGTGCTAATCTTCTAAATTAGCTCCATACTCAATCATCCTTGTTGAAAACATGTTTATTATTCACTCACCCTTTATCTCCCGTAGTGCTGAAAACATGTGAGGTGAAGATCCACTATCTCATCTACGTGTGTCAACTGCCTTCCCCCAAACTAGCATCAGGAGAAGAGTGGTGACTTCAGTCATCAATTCTACCTTGAGCTGCACTCCTGCACCCATAGGCTTACAGCTGGACTGCTGTAATATTTTTCTGTGGCCAGAGAGAGAGGGTGCTCCTTTAGGCAACAGTTAGGTGTGATTGTGCAAGGCAGAGCACAGACTGTGGAAACACAGAGCAGGAAAACAGGAACCTCACCCCAGAATTCCACACGGCAATTCCAGTTAAATCCAGCTCTCCTGTGCAGACTTCTGACCTAAACTCAGCTGCTCTAGGTTTTTCCATAAAACAATTAATTATCCGAGGCAGTCTGGTCACTTCCCGGAGTCCCTGCCAGAAGCACTCCCCTAAGATTTACAGCCTGGCAGTACCCAGGATGGTGATAAGGAAAGCAAAAGCAAAGTACTACACGAACTTCTTCTCTAAGTCCCACTATGAGGGGCAGGGGGGTGGGGGTGGGGGGGTAACAAACACTCAAACACTATCTGCAACTCAGGCAGCTCTGAAAAACAGCAGACATTATTTTTTAAGGAAATAAAGCCCCTGGAGGGCTGTCAAAAAAGACTCCTGAAAAATTTATATTTTAATTGTTATATTAACATAGGAGCATATGGCACTTAAAAGGAACAAGACAGTTAACCAAAGTTCCTAATCCTCATATAGTTAAACCGTATAGGTCAACAAACTGCTTTATCTGGGTTTGTTGTTTTAGAGAGACATCGAGCGAGCATGGGAGTATAGCACCAGGGGGAGGGGCAGAGGGAGAGAGAAAGAGAATTCCAAGCAGGCTCCACGCTAACTAGCTAGCTAGCTCGCTCGGTGAGGGGCCCAATGTAGGGCTCGATCTCACAACTGTGAGATCATGACCTGAGCTGAAATCAAGAGTCAGACACTTAACCAAATGAGCCACCCAGGCTCCCCAGCAAACTGCTTTATCTTTAAGTCATTTATTTGGCCAGACTATCAATATAATTACTGGGAATTTCTCATTTGCAGATGTGAAAATACCTACATAGTAACTCTAAAGTATGGTAATCCACTCCTATTTACTTTGTGGCAGGGAGTGGATGGAGATATTAAAAAGGAGGTACCAATGAAAGAAGGAATGATGTATTTATTGAGCATTTACCATACTGCTAAGAAACCAGAGAAAACCAGGGCTCAGGGAGGTCAAGCATCTTGCCCATGTCACACACTGAGTCAGGACTGGGCGCTAAGCTGTCCCTTTATTCCACAGTGACCAGCACAGTTGTCACTGACAACTATGCAGCACAATCTCCAGGGAAGACTGTGAAGCTACTTGTGGGTGTGTGAGAACAAAACATCTTGGCTTGGGGTATGGAGCCTAGGGGACATGAAGTTAAAACATAAGCAGCTGGATTAAGAAACATCAATTTTGGGGCACTTGGGTGGCTCTGTCACTTGAGTGTCCGACTTCAGCTCAGGTCATGATCTCACAGTTCATGAGTTTGAGCCCCGCATTGGACTCGCTGCTGTCAGCACAGAGCCCACTTTGGATCCTCTGTCTCCCTCTCTCTCTGCCCCTCCCCAGCTCACACTGTCTCTCTCTCTCAAAAATAAACATTAAAAAAAAAGGAACATCAGTTTTTGTGAAAATTCCAAATTAAGCAGATAAATCAGGAGTGAACTCCCATATTATAAGAGCAAATGAATGTCTCCAACAGATCTGCACCTATATTTAGAGATTAGCTTCTTTTTCAATACCGGGTACAGGACAAAGGCACTTAGCACAGCCATGAACCACAGTCATGCATGATATAGTTAGAAGGATCTTTTGAGTTCATGTCCCTCTCGTTTTTTGGTTTTTTTTTTTCCAAAAAAAGAAACGGAAGCCAAAGAGGTCAAAAGTCTGATTTAAAGCCATACAGGGGCGCCTGGGTGGCTCAGTCGGTTGGGCGTCCCACTTTGGCTCAGGTCACGATCTCGTGGTTTGTGGGTTCGGGCTCTGCGTCGGGTTCTGTGCTGACAGCTCGGAGCCTAGAGCCTGCTTCGGATTCTGTGTCTCCCTCTCTCTGCCCCTTCCCCATTCATGCTCTGTTTCTCTCTGTCTCAATAACAAACAAACATCAAAAAAAATTTTTTTAAAAAGCCATACAGTGAACAGGTAACACAGCCAGACCAAGTTAAGTCTCCAATTTCCACTATTCAAAACTAAAATTGAATCAAAAACTTGGGGAAAACATGGGAACAAGCAGACTGGATCACACTTAGACCAGCATCATTTACCAAAAGAAATCCCAGAAGAGATGTTACGGGAGGCTGTCCTCCTGCTGTTGTAAACCTTCGGATTAAGCAGACTATACGTGTGTGTGTGTGTGTGTGTGTGTGTGTGTGTGTGTGTGTACACCTACCTTCCATTAGATAATCTACTTTTTATTAGCTCTTTGTATATCATACTTAATAGTGCTGATTTAAACAATCAGGTCCACACACTTAACTTCTACACTGTCGGAGTTACTGTACCATTTGAACTAATCACTGAAATTCTTGCCTCATCCAGCCCCAGGTAAATTCACATTGCTCTCTCTGCTCATGTTACTCCAGGAAAAAATTGGGTAACAAGCCCCATGCTATTTATCTTCACTATTCCTCAGCGACTTTCATTCATCTCTGAATGACTTTTTTTTTTAATATTTTTTAATGTTTATTTATGATTGAGACAGAAAGAAACAGAGCATGAGTGGCGCAGGGACAGAGAGAGAGAGAGAGAGAGAGAGAGAGAGAGAGATTCCGAAGCAGGCTCCAGATTCTGAGCTGTCAGCACAGAGCCCGACACGGGGCTCAAACCTATGAACTGTGAGATCGTGACCTGAGCCAAAGTCAGATGCTTAATCGACTGAGCCACCCAGGCGCCCCTCTGAATGACTTTCTATCATGTTCCCTTCAGTGCTACATTCAAGCTTTCCTCCCATTTCTTCAGACCCCCAACTGTTCTCTGCTGCCACCCACTCCCTCCCAGCTGATGACCTGGTTTCCACTTTAATGAAGCTGAGATCATTCAGCTAAGGCATCCTCAACTTCCTCCTCCTCCTGTCAAAGCTGCCCCATCTTTGGGCACCTGGGTTGCTCAGTCGGTTGAGCGTATGACTTCGACTCAGGTCATGATCTCACGGTCCGAGAATTCAAGCCCCGCATCAGGCTCTGTGCTCACAGCTCAGAGCCTGCAGCCTGCTTCGGATTCTGTGTCTCCCTCTCTCTCTGTACCTCCGCTGTTCACAATGTCTCTCTCTCTCCCTCCCCCCAAAATAAACATTTTTTAAAATTAAAAAAAAAATCTGCCCCATCTTTTCACTGTTTTCTCTTTCCACCTTCCTCCCAGAAGAAGACGCAGCCTGCTTCCTTCGCAGGCTAAGTCCTCCAGCCATAATGACCTTCCACCCACTTCCACAACCACATCCCCAGTCTTCCTCTCTGCTGGTTCCGTGTGCAGTGCGTACACTGAGATCGCCCTCATCCTTAATTACAACAAACCCAAACAAGGCAACCTGGATCCACTCAAACCTCCTCCCTTTCCAGCTCTCCTTCCTCTGCCTCCCTGCCACGTTTTCAAAGGCAGAGTCGAATCATGCAACCATGCCTCCTCAGTCAACTCGCTCCTTAAGCTTTTTCCAAACAGCTTCCCCTCTCAGCACCCAGACTTTCAGAGGTCTCCAGTAGCTTCCTTCTCATATATGGAGTCCTCATTTCCTTAAACTCCCTGCAGCATTTGACTCTGTTGACTTACCTGGGTTTCTTGAAACTGTTCTATGTGGTCAGGGCACTGACCACACTGGTTTTCCTTCTCTACTTAACTGCTTCTTTGCTGACTCCGCTTCTTCCCCAGACCCCCCAAAAAAGACATTCCCCAAATAGGCTTCTCTTTTTTAATCTACTCCTAATGGATTCCTACTGGGGAATCCATCCCTGTTGCTAAGGGGGACTTAGCTATCACTGCTGTACAGATACACCACAAGTCTCTACCTCTAGCCATGGCAACGCTCCTGATATTTCCAACTTCCTGCTGGATGGCTTCAGCTGACTTAATCCATTACACACCAAAATCTGCAGTTTTCAAATGAATCTATTTTTATTCCATCTCAGATGATTCTTTTTTATTTTCCTATTTCTTCTTCTAAGACACTCAGACTCTTAAGCTTTTAGGATAATTTCTGGCTCTCACATTTGTCTTATTCTCACAGTGAACAGCGAATCAGTTGCAAAGTCTATTGATTTTACATTTAAAAGTATCTCTAAGCAAGTCTATCTCCACTGCCTTGACCCAGACCCTCACCACCACTTTTCTGGGCCACTGTAACAAGTTTCCATGCCTCCAAGACTCTCTTTCCATTCATGTTAAATAAACACTAAATCTTTACTGAAGCACAGCTCTAATTTCAGGATTCACTCCTTCAGTGGTCCTCAATCTAACTTCTGAGTCAGCACTTATTTTCTCTGCACGTACCCTATGCCTCAGCTACTTAGACCACTCACTGCTATCTCAACATGTTTCTGGATCTTTTTTCATACTGTTTCCTGCTTTGAAGGCCACCTCCCATTTCTGAAAGTCCAGATTCTACCATCTTTCAAAAGTGCCCAACTCAAATGCCACTTTTGTGAGGCTTTCCCTAGTCCTTTCTCTCAACATTTACTTGTACCTATCAAATGCCACATACATACTTATATTTATCTCATTTTTAACTAATGTGTCTACTTTATCTCTAATAAACTGGAAGCTCCTTTGAAAGTCTGAATCCTCTTCAGCATTTAGTACTTACTAGGGATTTAATAAATGTTTTTCAAGGGACTAAGCTAATAATACCTGTTTTATGAGGTACCTATATGAATACACCTTCCTTAGTATTTTTGGATTTGGTGAAGAAATCTATGTTCACCTAATATACATAGTATAGCAAGAGCAAGAAGTCCTGGGTTTGACAACTTGTTCAGCCACTCAACTATGTGGACTTTGGGTAAAATATTTCATCTCTCAGAGCCTCAGTTACCCTATCAGTAAATTACGGTGTAGTGCCTACAGATTAAAGTACTGAGATAGTATCCAGAACCCCCAGCACAGGTACATATACTTAGCGTAGAGACAATATTTTCCAAAGCTGGGCCACAACAATATAACCTATCCCACATGCTCTTCTTAAAATGTGACACTGACGCTCCTTCCACTGAATAGTGGGGTCTATGTTCCCTCCCTTTGAACCCAGGCAAAGCTCTGTGACTGCCTCAACCAAGAGAATATGGTGGAAGTGACACTATGTGGCTTCTGGGGATATGTCATAGAAATGCCATGAACTTTTACCTTGTTTCCTTGAAATATTAGCTCTTGGATCACAGGTGCCATGCCCTGAGGTAGGTAAGGTCACATGCAGAGGCCACATGTGGGTGTTCCAGCCAGCAGCCTCAACTGAGATCCAGCTGACAACCACCATTGACCCCAAGATACGTGAGTGAGGCAAATTCCCAGATGACTCCAGCCCCAACTCCAGCTAACTGCAATAATTTGAGATACCCTGAGCAAAACCTGTTTGGTGGCAGGGCACCTGGCTGGCTCAGTCAGTAGAGCATACAACTCTTGATCTCAGGGTCAGGAGTTTGAGCCCCACCCTGTGCACAGTTTACCTTTTTTTTTTGTGAGAGAGAGAGAAAGAGAGGGGGAAGAGTACAAGGAGAGGAGAGGAGGGAGAGGGAGGGAGGGAGGAAGAGAATCTTAAGTAGGCTCCATGCCCATCTTGGAGCCCAACACGGGGCTTGATTCCATGACCATGAGATCATAACCTAAGCTGAAATCAAGAGTCACATGCTTGGGGCACCTGGGTGGCTCAGTCAGTTGAAGTCTGACTTCAGCTCACGTCATGATCTTGCAGTTCCTGAGTACGAGCCCCAGGTCGGGCTCTCTGCTGTCAGCCCGTCAGCGCAGAGCCCACTTTGGATCCTCTGTCCCTGTTTCTGCCCCTCTCCTGCTTGTGCTCTCCCAAAAATAATAAATAAATAAATAAATAAATAAATAAATAAATAAATAAAAAGAGTCACACGCTTAACCCACTGAGCCACCCAGGTACCCTAGAGTTTACTTAAAAACAACAACAACAAAAAATTGCCTAGTGGAGCCGAGTCAACTTCTGAGCAAGAGATAATAAAAAATAATTATTGTCATTATTTTGAGCCACTGACTTCTGGGGTGACTACGACACAGCAATAGATAAACTAAAGATCTGGTGCCCAAAGCATTCAGCTATTGACACAATGCCACTGTAAATCCCAGTTGGTTTCCTCCCAGCCCTTACTTTTTCAAACTGACAGACCTCATTGTTTCACATTAACCTCACATGGCAGGCATCATTCTTTCATTTCATATAAGGAGTGCTGACCAGAGGTCAGACCCCATTTTAGCCTCTGGGAGACAACAATGAACAAAACACAATCCCTGCCTTATGAAGCTTTCAGTCTAGTCGGGTAGAAAGAGGGCCAAAGGAATCCATAATGTCAAATACCAATTATTAATGTAATTTAATAAATTACATAGTAACTTACATACAATGTTAGGTAGTGACAAGGGTGATCTCTCAGGATTGTTATTTGTCCTTTTCTAGAAACTAAAGGAATCTATTATTCTACCACAAAAACACAAGTATTCAGAACCCTCTCAGTTTAAAATAAAGGATGTCATATTATTTTCTGTTTTGTTTCCAAAACACTTCTGAACAATGCCTCACACATTTGTTGGTCTTTCTGGCCACAGTGGCCAAGTGGAAAATCTCTAAACTCCAGGTCCCTTCATTAGGTCATAACCATTCATTTTATCAAAGTAATTTGGAATTTTTTGTGTGTCACTGAGCCTCCAGATTTACCTTTTAAATTTTGTATAATAAATTAACATAATATTTTAGTTTGTACTTTCTAGTTCTTAAATACAGTATCTTGTGTTGTTAAAATTCTTGTGCTTTTCCTAATCGCTTATATCGATTAGTAAAATTTTCCTGTAACTTTTCCCTAAGCACTTGGTTATATGAATTAATGTGAAAAGAAAATATAACTTACAAAAATAAAAGTTGCAATAACCTTTAAAGAATATACATATTCATAAAATACACATGCATTCTGTAACATACATCTATTTTTAAAAATGAACTTTAATTCACTTCCAAAGTTTACCATCTTGTTTCTTTATTTGCCTATAGCATTTTCTCAATTTCTTTTTTAGTGTTTATTTATTTTTGAGAGACAGACAGAGACAGAGCACAAGCAGGGAAGGGGCAGAGAAAAAGGGAGACACGGAATCTGAAGCAGGCTCCAGGCTCCGAGCTGTCAGCACAGAGCCTGAAATGGGGCTCGAACTCACAAATCGTGAGATCATGATCTGAGCCGAAGTCAGACACTTAACCAACTGAGCCACCCAGGCTCCCCATAGCATTTTCTACCTATTCTTGAATCTCAAAACAAAACTAAACCACACACACCAAAGAAAAAAAATCACTCACACAAATCTACTAATATTTTTTCTGGTTATAAAAGTCATAGATACTCACTGTGGAAAAGCTGGAAATTTTATAATTAATGAATGAATAAAGAAATGAATGCCCAGAAGTGCCTGGCTGACTCAGTTGGAAGAGCATGTGACTCCTGATCTTGTGAGTTGTGAGTTCAAGCCCCAAGCTGGGTGTAGAAATTACCAAAAAATAAATATATAAACTTAAGAAAAAAGAAATGAATGACCAAATGTTTACTGATTACTTTTAAGGAATGAGGATAAATGTGATTATTTAATCTCTCTCTCTCATACATACACACACACACACACACACACACACACACACACAAACTGCATAAAGAAAAATGTTAACAATCATGCAAAAACATTTCCATTATTACAGAAAATTCTACTGTGTAGCGTTTCACTATTACACTGACTCCCAGGACTGGGTATTTTTTTTTCTTCTTTTTCTTTTAGAGAGAGTGAGAGCAGGTGAGGGGAGAGAAGCAGAGCAAGAGGGGCAGAGTGAGAGAGAAAATCCCAAGCAGACTCCACACAGAGCATGGAGTCTGACACAGGGCTCGATCCCATGACCCAAGCTGAAACCAAGAATTGGATACTCAACCAACTGAGCCACCCAGGCGTCCCACAAGACTGGGATTTGTAGTTAGGTCTCTTGTCTATGGGATTACAATTTCATTGACCAGGCAAATATACACACATGAAATGGTAAATAAGACAAGGCCAGTTAAAAATAAGAGAACTACAAATATTATTGAAGTTCAAAGAAATAAAGATAACTACAGGTTGATATGGAAAAGCCTTCATAAAGGAGACAGATATTTATTTATTGACTTAATAATGCATTGAAGGATATGTATACATTGCAATAGGCTCTATAAGGGCCTGACCTAAGCAAGATTTAGGGGCACTACAGTTTAACTGTCAATCACCACCTTTCCCTCTATTTCTGTCATTAATGAACTATATGATATTGGGATCTCTAATCCTTATGAAGGGGATGATCTCAGACTTCTAGTCTTAAAGTGCTGTGATACAAAGAGAAGAGGAAAAGAAAAAGGCACCAGAGAGTAAGGAAAGCAACAAAAAGAGATCCAAAGTTGAGAGAACGAGCGGTGCTCCTAAGATAAGATTACAAAGCAGAATGAATGGTGATTTTGTGTTGAGGAAATATTCACACATTCAGTATATATTTATTGAGTGCCTATTTTGTGCCAGGCACTGTTCTATAGTAAATAAGGATACAACAGTGCTCAAAACAGATAAAAATCCTTTGTTTCTAGAATCTGGCATTCTAGGGGGGAAACAACTAATTAAAAAATGAAAAAGAAACTATATTGTGGGGCGCCTAGGTGGCCCAACTGATTGAGCATCCGACTTTGGCTCAGGTCATGATCTCATGGTTTGTGAGTTCAAGCCCTACATTGGTCTCTGTACCGACAGCTCTGAGCCTGGAGCCTGCTTCAGATTCTGTGTTTCCCCTCTCCCGCTCATGCTCTCTCTCAAAAATAAATAGACATTTAAAAAAATTAAAGGAAAAAAAAAAAGAAACTATATTGTATGCCAGGTGCTGATGAATCCTATAGAGTAAAAGGAAGCAGGAACGGGGACAGGCAGTTTTAGGAAGTAATTATTTAAAAAAATTTTTTTAAATGTTTATTTATTTTTGATAGAGAGAGCATTAGTGGGGGAGGGGCAGAGAGAGAGAGAGGGAGACACAGAATCTGAAGTGGGCTCCAAGCTCTGAGCTGTTAGCACAGAGTCCGACATGGGGCTTGAACTCACGAACCAAACCGTGAGATCATGACCTGAGCCAAAGTTGGACACTTAACCAACTGAGCCACCCAGGCACCCCAGGAAGTAGCTGAGGGGTTCAGGGAAGGCTCATTGTGAAGGTGAAATTGACTCAAGACCTGAAGAAAGTGAGGGGCTGAGTGAAGCTCTAGGTCTGTGGAAGAGCAAAGAGCAGCATATAGATAGGCAGTTATATAGGAGACAAGGTGGCAAAGTAGGGAAAGGCAAGAATGGTTTGTTCTAGACTGATCTCTAGGTCTCAGAGTCTGGAGACATAGATTTCAATCAGAAAATCATTTTCTCAGAGTGCCTGGGTGGCTCAGTCAGTTAAATGCCCAACTTCAGCTCAGCTCATGATCTCAGTTTGAGTTCCGCGTCAGGCTCTGTGGTGATAGCATGGAGCCTGCTTGGGATTCTCTCTCTCTCTCTCTCTCTCTCTCTCTCTCAAAATAAAAAACTTAAGAAAAAAAAAAAGAACCATTTTCTCAGAATTGAAGAGAACTTTATCAGTCATTCAGTATAACTACCCATTAGATTATTAAACCCCTATTACTTCTCCCAAGTGACCAACTTGGCTTGAACTATTTTTTCTAACTTTATTTACTTACTCATTTATTTAAAGTAAGCTCTATGTCCAACGTGGGGCTTGAACTCATGACCCTGGGAGCAAGAGTTGCATGCTATACCGACTGTACCCGAGCCAGTCAGGTGCCCTGGCTTGAACAATTCTAGTGCATCAGATCTACCTCCATAGACCAAGACAGCCTGTCCATCCTTCAATAGCCCTGCTTTTACACTAACAGTGCAGAAATCTGTTTCCTAGTAATATCTACTCTTTATTCTATTTTAGGGACACTTTGTACACCACATGCTTCAGATATTTGAAGATAACCTTCAAGTCTTCTCACAGATTTCTCTTCTCTTCAGGTTAAAGTTAACCAGTTGTTTTAACTCTTTTTTAAGTGACGTGGCCTTATGCTTTGTAACAATAAGTTATGAGAGTCTCAACTGCAGGCCAGAAAAACTGACTTTGGATAACTTACATTATGAAGCATAGGATTTATTGGAAGGATATGAGGTAGGGCACAGAACTGAGGAAGAGCTAAAGAATCACGTCTTTGGGAACAGATACAGAACAGTTCCAGTATACACATATTAGGAATTAATGGTTGCGATGAAGGAGACTTGTCACTGTGTCATTCAACCTAACACTCAAATGAAGGAGGAATACATCTATTTGCCTAACATCTATAGGCTTAACCTGGGTCACATGTCCACCACCTACTAGGTCAGGGATGGACTGTTTCCTCAAAGCAAAACTGAGCTGCTATTCCCTGAAAAACCTACACTGGATGCTGGGCAGGCCGAAGCAACTATGTTCACTAAATTCTCTCAGAATGTGATACTCCAAACCAAAGTAAGAACCCAGGTGCGGAGGAGGAGCAAAGCCAGGGTATAGCCCCCACATTTGCTGTATGACCTTGTGCAAGTGACCGTACTCTCAGTTCGTATCTTGTGATGGTCACAACACTTTACTGTACTTGCAGCAACCAAATAAGAAAATGTATGTGAAACACTTTATAAACTCAAAGCTAACTACAGTAGCCAACACTTACTGACTGCCTGTTAGACACTTTACATAGATTATTTTATGTAATCTTCAAAACAACCCTATGAAGTAGAAGGCTATGAGCACGAACTCTGGAGTCTGACTACCCAGGTTCAAATCCTGACTCCATCACTTATTTCTGAAACCTTGAACGAGTTACTTAGCTTGTGACTGTTTCCTCACCTTTAGTGGGCGTAATTCTAACAATTGTGATTGTGAAGACCGAGGTAATATAAGTAAAACTCTTAGAACTGTGTCAAGTATATAATAAACACCCAACGAATATTAGCTATTACTATGACTTGTGGTAGTAGTAGTCGGTATCCCAATTTTACAGATGAGCAAAATGAGGCATTGGGAAGTTACATCACTTGTGTTAAGTTTTCAAAGTTTAAAGTGGTAGAGCTGAATTACTCCACACACTTTCAAAGTGGAGGGGGAAAAAAAAAAGTGGTATTTGGACTTTAACCCTAACTTCAAGTCACACAAATTAAGGATATTTACAAATGAAACTCAAACACAAGAAGAAGGAAATGAACTGCTGATACATGTCTTTAGAATGTTAGCTAGAAGGCTAATCAGATCTCTAGAGAAAACCAGGAATATTCATATTATTTTGTTAAGGAAAAAAATGTCTTCTCTTACCTCTATTGGAAATCAGCCCCTTACCAAGGTAAGCTTTCTGATTAGTGCTTTCAATAGAGTTTCTTTCTTTTTTTTTTTTTAATTTTATTTTTTTTATGTTTTATTTATTTTTGAGAGAGAGAGAGAGAGAGACAGCGTGGGCAGGGGAGGGTCAGAGAGAGAGGGAGACACAGAATCTGAAGACAGGCTCCCGGCTCTGTGCTGACAGGAGCTACCTGTCAGCACAGAGCCCGATGCGGGGTTCGAACCCATGAACCATGAGATCATGACCTGAGCCGAAGCCGGTCGCTCAACCGACTGAGCCACCCAGGTGCCCCTAAAGATTCTATTCTTAAATAATCTCTACACCTAATATGGGGCTTGAACTTTCAGCCCCAAGATCAAGAGTCGCATGTTCCACCAATTGAGCCAGTCAGGAGTCCCTCAATCTCATTTCTAATGTTTATTTTTTTATTTTATATATATATATATATATATATATATATATTTTTTTTTTTTTTTTTTTTTTGAGAGTGAGAGAGCACGCACGAGGAGGGGAGGGGTGGAGAAGGCAGGCACAGAGAATCTGAAGCATCCTCTGTGCTGACAGTACAGAGCCCGATGCGGGGCTCAAACTCACGAATCATGAGATCATGGACTCAGCCAAAGCTGGACACTTAACTAACGGAGTCACCCAGGTGCTCCCTCAATCTCATTTCTAACGTTACTCTTATTGACAAAGTTATTTAATAATTCCAAAGAAGTTAACTTCCCCAAAACAATTCACATTAGCAGAGAAAAAAACCACACATACCATACCTGCATCACACTTAGAAAAAGTAGGAATGTGTTTATAACTGAGAGGCATAATGTCAGAAGATGCAGTTAACTGTGCCCACCAAAAAAAGATAAACATCTCTCATTTATGAATTATGACCATCAAGGACCCTAAAGGTTCAAAAAGAAGGGGAGGTAATTGTATGTATACTATTCAAACAATGGTGTCTTCAAAATCAGTTCCTAAAGCCACACTAAACGTAAGCTCTGTTATTTGTACTCTGAGTACTACTCAGAGTACTACTGTGTTCTGAATACAACATCCTTTGAAGTATTCAGTCATCGGATGCTTAGTGATCACCTACCACTATTCTAGAAGATAGAAGGGAAGTGGTGAAAAAGACAGAGGCCATACTCTCATGGAGCTTACACTGTAGGTAGGTATTATAAAAAAGAAATTGAGGCTCAGTTTCCAGGACTGTCAGACTCTAAAACCTACACTATGTATTTTAACTGTATCATCACTCACTGGCAAGATACAGCTTCTCCTAAAAGTCTACACCTAACCATGCAATCCTGACAGCATGGAACAATTTAGAGTTTCTCTCTGGTGGCGGTCCCAGAGTCACTTTCTCAGTGAAGTGTTCTTCCCCCAACTCCCAAGAGCAAAGATTGTTTGGTCAGTAGTTTAACAAATTACGTTGACATGTATAAAATTCTTTTTCTTCTCTCATTCGTCCCTAAACTCCCTCAGGGCAAGGCCCATGTCTTAGCCTCTTTATATGTCTAGAAGATGGTACAGCAGATACTCAAACAGCTGAGTGGACACGCTCATGAGAGCATTTCAACAGAGTAGACAGTGGGAGCCAGACTGCAATGAACCAAGGAATCAAAGGAAATGAAGGGCATAGTGTTTGCTCTTCAAGAAAGGAAAAGGAGGGAAATGGAAGTAATTTGAAGAAGAAATGTGATCACAGATAGGTTTTATATTTTTTAAGAATAAGCAAGATTTGAACATATTTATTGGTAAGGTAGTACAGCACTGTTAGAGCAGATGGGGCAGCTGGGTGGCTCAGTCAGTTGCATGTCCGACTTTGGCTCAGGTAATGATCTCGCGGTTAGTGGGTTCAAACCCCGCATCAGGCTCTGTGCTGACAGCTCAGAGCCTGGAGCCTGTTTCAGATTCTGTGTCTCCCTCTCTCTCTGCCCCTCCCCCACTTATGGTCTCTCTCAGAAATGAATAAACATTTAAAAATTTAAAAAAAGGGGCGCCTGGGTAGCTCAGCTGGTTAGGCAGCAGACTTCGGCTCCGGTCATGATCTCACGGTTCGTGGGTTCCAGCCCCACATCAGGCTCTGTGCTGACAGCTCAGAGCCTGGAGCCTGCTTCAGATTCTGTGTCTCCCACTCTCTCTGCCCCTCCCCAACTTATGCTCTGTTTTTCTCTGTCTCAATAATAAATAAAAAAACATAAAAAAAATTTTTTTTAATTAAAAGAAAAAAGGAGATGGCAGAGTCAGATAGGCTTGAATGTGAAGGCTGGCCCCATTAAGGCAAATCACTTAATCTCTGTACTTCAACTTACACATATATAAAAAGAGAATGGAGGCAGCCGGGTAGTTCAGTCAGTTAAGCTACTGACTTCAGCTCAGGCCATGATCCCAGTTCGTGAGTTGGAGCCCTGCATCAGGCTCTGTGTTGAACGTGCAGAGCCTGCTTGGAATTTCTCTTGCCTCTCTCTCTGCCCCTCCACAGCTTGCTCTCTCTCTCTCTCTCTCTCAAAAAATAAACATTTAAAAAAAGAAAAAAAAAAGAAAAGAAAATTTTAAAAAAGAGAGAATGATAATACCTACACCTGAATGTGACAATTACACTTGGCAAACAGAAGAAATCCAATAAATAGTTATTGACAATTATCATGCAGACGCCTGGTCTCTGGTGTTCTAACCCCTCCTGCATAGCTTGTGCTTCAGTCTGGATTTCCTATCTCAGTCTATGTGTTACTATGTGATGGCGGGGCACCTGGGTGGCTCATCCAGTTGAACATCTGACACTTGATTTCAGCTTAAGTCATGATCACAGTTCGTAGGTTGGAGCCCTGTGTCAAGCTCCGCACTGGTGGCGCAGAGCCTGCTTGGAATTCTCTCTCTCTTTCTGCCCCTCCCCTGCTCATGTGCAAGCATGTGCGCACTCTCTCTAAAAATAAATAAATACTTATTTTAAAAAATTGGTGGGGGGCGCCTGGGTGGCTCAGTCAGTTAAGCGTCCTACTTCAGCTCAGGTCATGATCTCACAGTCCATAAGTTCGAGCCCCGAGTTCAGAGGCTGGAGCCTGCTTTGGATTCTGTGTGTGTGTGTCTCTCTCTCTGCCCTTCCCCCACTCACATTCTGTCTCTGTCTCTCAAAAAATGAATAAATGTTAAAAAATTTTTTTAAATTTTTTAAATGTTTATTTACTTTTTGAGAGAGAGAGAGAGAGAGAGAGAGAGAGTGTGCAAGCAAGCGGGGGAGGGGTAGAAAGAGAGAGGGAGACACAGAATCTGAAGTAGCCTCCGGGCTCTGAGCTGTCAGCAGAAAGCCCAACATGGGGCTCGGACTCACAGGTGCGAGATCATGACCTACGCCGAAGTCAGACACTTAACCCACTGAGCCACCCGGGCGCCCCAAATAAATAAACATTTAAAAAATATATGTATGATGGCAAGGAAACAGGATCCTTACTTCTTCTGTGTGTACCACCCTCTGTGCTATTCCCCGTCCTTGTGACAGTCTGCATGAGCTCGTGAATGGCTGCTGTGGAAAATTACTGATGTCACCAGCTGAGGAAACAGAGACAACTTGGAGAAGAAGCCAATGAAACTGATGTTAAATCATCAGATGTACAAGATTCTGGGCTCCTGCCAAAACCCATTGAGAACTAGGAAGAGAGAAACTGAAAACACAAGCATACAGGACATTGTTTAACTTCCTGAGCCAACAAGGTGTTCCCGGCATCCACCCCAGGCACAGAGAGCTGGCTGTGTGATAAAAGAGATGGTTCTCTCCAGAGCTCCTGTGTCAACATTTCACCCTAATGTCAGATTCATTTCTGTCCAGGTGCTACTCCAGTTCACCAACTTTTCTCCAAATTCACAAGGTTAGTATGCTTCTTCTTTTCTTCGATATTTAAACAATTATTGTTCACAGCCTTTTAAAGCTGATGCTCTAGTGCTTGCTTCGGCAGCACGTACACTAACTAGAGGTAACGCTCTGCTCATGGGATGTGTCACCTGTTACTCATATCAGATCAACAGAAACACCTCTCACTCTCCCCCCCTCAACCAGATCACACATCTCCATGCTCAAGAAGAGGACTAAAGCCCAGGCTACTGTGACAACTTTAGTAATGTGGAGGCTACATATTCCTAGGATTATTGGAAGACAAGAAAGATACTGACCTCCATTCAAAATCAATTACAACTTAATCATGGAGAACAGAAATAAATATAGTAAACAAAGACGATAACTCTTACTGATTAGAGTTCGGAGAAAACTGCAAGATGAGGAAGAAAAGAAGTAGGAAATATATCTCAACAAACTTAATCACAAACATGATCACAAAAGCTACAAGTAATCAGGTCAAGGCTGAAAATCCAGCTTTTGTGAACTGGGGTCTGATGAGGAACTTGAATTTACCAAGAAAGAATAAGAAAGAAGGGTAAAGAATATTCCAGGACACCTCCAATAACCCACCCAAAAAGCCAGCAACCCACCACGGATTTCACTTTCAGTGCACGAGACCGGAAAACACAGCAGTCACCTGTCACAGGAAAAAAAACAAAACAAAACAAAACAAAACTTTAAAACACCTTTTTTCCCCCTTCATATAAAAAGCATCCTGGATCATTAAACTAAGTATAATTCTGGGAATTCCAATCCTAACCACGCTGGGTGATCCTGGCTAATACATGCCTCAGTTTCCCCAATGTTAAAACACAAACACAGGACAGTGTGTAACGAGTCTCGGCCTCAACGAGCCTGTGTCTTGACCCCGGACCTGAATCTTCGACGGAAAATCACAAGTTCAAGCCGAGAAAGAGCTGGCAGCTTAAAGGTGCCCAAGGCAGCTTTAAAAAAAGAAAGAAAGAAAAAGAAAAAAGAAAAAGGGTCCCCGGGCTCAGGTGCGGTTTCTTCTGAGGGGGATGTACCGGGCTCGAGCCCCCACGGCACCGAGGCTCCGGCGCCCGCGGCCCCGCTCCCGCTGGCGGGGCCCGGAGGCCGCCCCCGCCCCGAGCGGGGACGCTGGGGCGCAGCCACTGGCGGGTCCGAGCCCAGCCGCCGCCCCGCAGGCCCCGCACCCGCACCGCGAGCGCCCGCGCCCTTGCCCCCGGCCGGCGTCCCACCCACGCGGGCACCTGCGAGGTCCGGCCCCGCCGCTCCCCCCGGCCGCGGCCGGTGCTTCTCCCCTCGTCGGCCCCGTCTGCCTGTCAGTCCGCCGGTCAGTCTGTCCACAGCCGCCCCCGCATCCCCCACCGTGAGGGCAGATGTGGGCGCCAGGCCCCGCAGACCCAGCGAGTCTCCGCCGACCTCTCCCTCCGCACTCACCTGCGCGGCGCGGGATGTCCAGCTGCCCGGCCGCCGCCAGTCCCCGCCACCTCAGTGCCAACGCGGGTCGGGCTCACGTCTCCGCGGCTCAGCCACTCCAACCCAGTCAGACCTCCGTGGCGCCACCGCGCACGCGCACTGGGCCGAGCCGGGCGGGGGCCAGGAGGGGTGCGGGGGCCGCGGGGCATAGTGGGGACTGTAGTCATCTGCGTCCGTTGGGCTGCGGCGGTGGCGCTGGGGTCCGCGCGCTCCCCGACCCAGCACCCCAGCCTCCTTTCCGATCTGAGCCTCGGTCCCCGGCGGGCTGGGGCACAGACGACCTTAGAAGCCCAATTGTAGCTCAGCTATACCCACTGGCCTTCCGTCTGCACTGCAGCCCGAGGCCCTCAGGGCAACATAGAGTGGATCAGCAATAGGGATGCGCGATAGGGGCGGCTGGACTCTGGAAGGAAGCGGCCCTTACTTGATGTTCATTTTCTAAATATTTAAGTGCCTTCTTCACAAGTGTACAGAACCAGCCCTAGACCAGCCCGATCCACTTTTACACAATTCATAAGCCCTGGAAGGAGCCACAAATTGGAACAAATTTGGTTGAGGGCATGCTGGAGAAATTCACTCTCTGGGGATGTATAATGCAGTGGGTATAGTCAGAAGCCTGCGTTTGAGTCACTCAACCACGCTAACACTTAGCTCATCCATAAAATGAGAATGTGAATTTATGGTTGTGAGCACTAGGTGCTGTTTGAGAAAATGTTAAGCACAGTACAAATGAACAGTCCAGGAAGGTAGCAGGCCCCGTCTCCATTTGATACCCAGGTCCTAGCAGACATCAGATTCTATCCTGAAACAAACAATTTCAGAAATTGTATTCCTAGAAATTTCACGCTACTCTGAAGAGATCAATTTCGTTTCAGAGCTGCTTATTAACCTAAGCATAGGTGACTAATGGTGCTCCAAGAGGGTGGTGTTGGGTCAATGGATTGAGCCACAGGTGAAGTCTACACACACATCAAGGCTGTCTCAGTCCTGACCTCACTGGTATTATGTTCATCACTGTGCAAAGCAATTTCATGTTACTTACAACATCCCTGTGAAAGCTGGATGAATTTCATCATATGAATTTTACACAGTACCCAATCAAACTAATAAGTAGCAAAGATGTGAATCCAGTTTCTGGAGCCAAATTCACCTTCCTTCCCAACCATACGACTCTTTCGAATTCTGCTTTCTTAAACCAACTAAACTAAACCCTCTGAAACCCATTGCCTAAGAGCAATGAATTCCAGCCTTTTTAGTTGTGGTAACATCTCATGTCACAACTTGCAGGGGCTATATTTCTTAAGTTTATCTTTATGGGAGAACACAATTTCTTGAGATAGTTATCAGGTCAGCTGAGGAGTCAAAAATCAATGGTTAAGTAATGCTAGCTTCGGCGCCAGCCCCTTAGGGTTTTGCAATAAACCATTAGCATTTCATTTTTACCAACTTTCCCTACAGACTTAATAGGGAATCAAGTAGGACTTGTCAACACTTGCCAAACAAAGCTTCTAGCCCTCCCCTGGCATTCCAGTGGAACATTTATCAGCGATCAATACAGCGCAGGCCCAGGGGAAACTGGCTGGCTCAGTCGGTGGAATACACAACTCTTAATATCGGGATCATGAGTTTGAGCCCCATGTTTGGTGTAGAGATTATTAAAAAAAAAAAAAAATACTGGGTAGGTCCAACAGCCACAGGAGATAGAAAAACAGTATTTCCCTTCTAAAAAATGGTGGACTACCTAACAATTCTATGAAATTTTCTTATTTGTAAATGCTGTGTAAGAATTCTTTTTAATTTTTTTAATGTTTATTTGAGAGAGAGAGTGAGACAGAGTGCAAGCAGAGAGAGAGGGAGATCTAGAATCTGAAGCGGGCTCCAGGCTCTGAGCTGTCAGCACAGAGTCCAACACAGAGCTCGAACCCACAAACCTCGAGATCATGACCTGAGCGGAAGTTAGACGCTCACCAAATGAACTACCCAGGCACCCCAGTAAGAATTCTATATACACATTTCACCTCCATTGTTCAGAAAACAAAATATAGAAAAATGCCACATTCTTTTTTTTGTTGTTTTAATGTTTACTTATTTTGAGAAGTGGGGGAGGGACAGAGAGAAAGGGAGAGAGAGAGAATCCCAAGCAGGCTCTGCACTTGAGCCTGATTCAGGGCTTGATCTCATGAAACGCAAGATGATGACCTGAACCAAAATTAAGAGTTGGATGCTTAACCAACTGAGCCACCCAGGCACCCTGAAAAAATGCCACATTCTTAAAACCTTCCTAGAATGCCATTCAAGGCAAAGCCCTTCTCAATTTGTGCCACAGAAGGGTGGATGGAACCAGGTGTATTGAAGAAATTCAGCCAAGCACCGAACCAGGGGAAAGGCAGCATCTGTATCATGTCAAAGGGTAGATTACAAGATGATGAAACCAAGGGAAGCAGTCTGGATTTGTTGAAGTTACATCCCAAGAGCACCTTTTCTCAGCGGTGCTTGAGGAACTTTACATGTTTTCAAATGTTAAACTGTATACGTCCCATTATTGAGGAGTCACTCAGCACTTTGTGTAGTTCTGCTTCTTACACTGGAACCAAAAGCTCCAGGAGGCCAGACTGGTGTTCACTACTGTATTCCCAGGACACAGTAGGGCACTGGAAAAAAAAATGTGTTAACGAAATCTGGATCAGAAACAAAATATTTTATAAATGCTTATTTCCTCCAGGTTGTTACCAAAGAAATGCTTCCTAAATATAAAGTATAATTTAACCCTTTTCTTTCTTGGAAGAAATGAGGGGCACCTGAGTGGCTCAGTCAGTGAAGCATCTGACTCTTGATCTTGGCTCAGGTCTTGATCTCAGGGGTGTGAGTTCAAAGCTCCTCATCGGGCTCCCTAATGGACATGGAACCTACTTAAAGAATAAAATGAGCAACTTAGTTATTTAAGGAACTATGGAATGAATCCCTTTTTCTTTACGTTTGCATTTCTGCTTTATATATATTTTATTTTTTAAAATATTTTATTTTTAAGTAACCTCTACCCCCAATGTGGGGCTCGAACTCACAACCCCGAGATCAAGAGTTACATTCTCCTTTATATATTTTAAATAAACTTGGCCTGAGCTCTTACAACCAGCACTATCCTAATTACAACTTTAAAAAAAAATTTTTTTTTTAATTTTTTATTTATTTTTGAGAGACAGAGAGAGACAGTGTGAGCAGGGGAAGGTCAGAGAGAGAGGGAGACACAGAATCTGAAGACAGGCTCCAGGCTCTGAGCTAGCTGTCAGCACAGAGCCTGACGCAGGGCTTGAACCCACAAACCGTGAGATCATGACCTGAGCTAAGTCAGACGCTTAACCGACTGAGCCACCTAGGTGCCCCCTAATTACAACTTTTTGAAGTTTCAAGCTAAACTACTAGTTAACAATTAGCATTTAAAGCCATGATTTTAAACTTCTCAGGACCCTAGAGCCACCCAATGAAAGGCTAGATCATTCGTAGATGGAAATGAACGCTAGGCATTCATTCATTTCCCTCCTGATCTCACATGTGGCCACTTGAAACTACTATTCTACTGGACTTTACTTCCTAAGCAATCCCTTGTGGGGATTAAGGAGAAGGGGGTCTGCAGTAGTTTTCAAGGATCCCTTCAAACTCTTTCCACTCTAGCTTGGCCTGGGTTGTTACTTAACCACAATTTCTGGCCTACTATCCAAGAGGAGGGCCCAGTATATGTAACAGAACATGCGATACCAAGTAAGGCATCAGAATCGGAAAGGGCAGGCCATATATGGTTTTTGTTAAGGCCAAAGGGCCTTGTTTATGAGCAAGAGAGAGAGGGCCTCTTGTTTTCATCTACCCAAAAATCCACTTCTCATTTAACCTTTTGTCCAAGTAGTCTCCTATAGATCATCATGTCATCTGAAGTGCTCATCTTGAAATCTGGGCCAGAAATCCAGATCAGTTTCTTCCTGAGTTTGGACTTTTCATGAAGGTAAAAATTACCACCCATACTCACTACTCCATTTTTCCAAAAAATTTGTCCTCTAAGAATTTCTCTATACACAGAGAATTTTCTCTGTACCTAAGGAGGTAAAGAATAAAGTCATACCTGATCCAGAACGGAAAACCCAAATTCTGCCTTGCCTCCTAATATTCCAGATTAGTTAGAGCTAAATTTTGTGTTAGACCACATCCCTGATAAAGAACATACCTTATAAGTAATATATATGAATTCTAGTACTTAAAATGTTATAATGACTAAATGTAATTTGTCCTAGATGGGATCCTGGGCCAAAAAAAAAAAAAAAGGAATTAGCTAAAAACTAAGGACTTTATTTGATGGGGGGCCTGGGTAGCTCAGTTCGTTGAGTGTCTAACTCTTGATTTCAGTTCAAGTCATGATTTCATGGTTTGTGGGTTTGAGCCCTGCACCAGGCTCAGTGCTGACAGTGCAGAGCCTGCTTGGGATTCTCTCTCTCTCCCTCTCTGTCCCTCACCTGTTCTCTCTCGCTCTCAAAATAAATAAATAACCATTAAAATAAAAAAACAAATGAAAAAACTAAGGACCTTATTTGATAATGTATCAGTATTGGTTGTGACAACTATACCATACTAATGTAAGATATCTGTGAATAAGGGACATCAAGTATGGGGTATATGGGAACTCTGTACTATCTTTGCAATCCAAAACTATTCTAAAATTAAGTTGAAATAGGGGTGCCTGGGTGGTGGCTCAGTCAGTTAAGCATTCGCCTTCAGCTCAGGTCATGATCTCATGGTTCATTGGTTCAAGCTCTGCGTCAGTCTCTGTGCTGACAGCTAGCTCAGAGCCTGGAGCCTGCTTTGGATTCTGTATCTCCCTCTCTCTCTGACCATCCCCTGCTTGCGCTCTCTCAAAAATAAACAAACATCAAAAAATTTAAAATTTAGTTGAAATAAAAATTGTATTAAAAACTTGAGATACCACCCATTATTTCATTATATAGCCTTCCAAGCTTTTTTTTTTTTTTTAACTTTTTACTGTCCATCTCTTTCAAGTAAGCTCTATGCCCAATGTGGGGATTGAACTCATGACCCTGGGATCAAGAGCCACATGTTCCACCGAGTCAGCCAGGTGTCCCAACTTTTATTTATTTATTTACTTAAATGATTATTTATTTTGAGAGAGAGAGAGGGCGAGAGGGTGTCTGAGCAAGAAGGGGAAGGACAGAGAGAGGGAGAGAATCCCACGCAGGCTCCATCCCCGGGGCTTGATCTCACAACTGTGAGATCACGACCTGAGCTGAAATCATGAGTTGGACACCTAACCTACTAAGCCACCCAGGCGCTACCTTATTTTTTATGCTGACTCATTCCTCATTCTTTGGTTGGTTCAAGTTCCGGATGTACTCTTTTCGATGGCAGGCACACCAAACCAACAGCATCCTCCTTAAATTTTAGCCTGCCTGCTGACTGGTTGGCGAACTCTCCCCGGCTCAGAAAGGAAAATGACACTTCCTGAGTACCTTTGTCATGTCAGATCCTATGCTACACAATTTCAGTCAGCTAGTCCTCACATCTAGGATGTAAATCCAGGATTTACATCACCATTCTGCTGGCACCTAACCTCTGTGCTTCTACTTAAGGACAGGAGTAGAGTCTATCTTGGTTATCAAATGAAATCTACCATCAGCCAGGGGAAGAAAGCAGTACCTAGGTGTCTGACTGCAGCTGAACGGAAGCTGGTTATCCCACAGTCTGCCCCAATCCTGATTTTGGGATAGTTCAGATCCTGGAGTTTAGATCACTGGGTAACTGAATTCAATCTAATCTTCAAGAAGGCATGAGCGTTCTCTTCTTAGCCAACCTGCAGCTCACCCAATGCCCTTAATTAAAATGTTAAATGGGGGGCACCTGGCTGGCTTGGTTGGTGGAGCATGTGACGCTTGATCTTGGAGTGGTAAGTTCAAGCCTTATGTTGGGTGTAAAGATTACCTAAAAAAAATAAATTAAAAAATAAAATCTTTAAAAAAATGTTAAATGGGAGGGGTGCCTGGCTGGCTCAGCTGGTGGAGTGCGCAACTCTTGATCTTGGGGTCTTGAGTTTGAGCCCCATGTTGAGTGCAGAGATTACTTAAAAAAATTAAAAAATTTTTTTCTTAAAAATGTTAAAGGGAAAATAAGAGCAGATAATAAAATTACACTTGATAGTGTAACTTAAGTATATACACATAAAACCAAAAGAGAATAGAAAAGTAAAGAAGAAAGACAATAGGGGCACCTGGATGGCTCCAGTAGGTTGAGCTTCTGACTTCATTGTGGTTCAGGTCATCATCCCAGGGTGATTGGCTCAAGCCCCATGTCTGGCTCTGTGCTGAGCATGGAGCCTTCTTAAGATTCTGTCTCTCCCTCAGCCCCATTCCCCCTTTTTCTCTAAAAGAAAAAAGAAAAAAAAAACCCACCCAAATAGCCTCGGAAGAAAAACCAGACAAACCACCAATTATTAGAGATCAGAAGTCTAACAATCATCCTAAGACTGTTATCTTATTTCCTTATTTTCTAGGAGGAAATGTATTTATTTTTAAATGTTTATTTTTGAGGTGGAGGGGAGGGGCAGAGGAGAGACTCTCATGCAGGCTCCATGCTGTCAGCTCAGAGCCCAATGCAGGGCTCGGTCTCACAGACCTGAAGATTATGACCTGAGACAAAATTAAGGGTCACTCAACTGACTGAGCCACCCAGGCTCCCTAGGAGGAAATTTAACTAAAACCCACAGTATCCAGGGGCACCTGGGTGGCTGAGTCAGTGAGGCGTCCAACTTTAGCTCAGGGTATCTTGTGGTTTGTGAATTTGAGCCCTGCATCAGGCTCTGTGGTGACAGCTCAGAGCCTGAAGCCTGCTTCGGATTCTGTGTCTTCCTCTCTCTCTGCCTCTTCCCTGCTCACAGTCTGTTTCTCTCTCAAAATAAACATTAAAAAATTTTTTTAATATAAAAAAAAAATCCATGGTATCCAGTATCCCCAGTGTGTCTGGTGTATAATAAGTAAGTTCTCAGACTACATATACAGTGATAGGAGCTGCTTTCTCTTTGGTGGTCCATACAAGAGAAGGAAGTAGATGGAATGCCTGATCAGAGCCCAATGATTTAACTCCTTTTGCTACACCTAGCAGTTTCAAACATCCCAAGATTCACACAGGAGGAATAAACAACTGTCTACAAGAGTTGAGATGTCCTAAGACTCCATGCTCTCCAAGGCTGCTGCTACATTGAACTGAATTTAAAATTCAGTTTCAAGGATTGTCTCCTATTCTCCAACAGATTGAGCTCTTTACTCCCGACTACCTTTGACTGTCTATGGTTGGAGTCAACTCAGTCTCTCTTCTCTCTTCCATTGCAACATTCCGGTTCCTGACAACTAGGTAGTCTGGCTTCTGATGGAGCTGAAAGGGCGGGTGAGAATCACTAACTCATAGTAGCTTCAATCCTGGGCCCAAACCAGCCTCAGACTCTCAACAATGGCTATGGGTCTCAATTGTGTCTCTTGGGGCAACGAATGCCTAAGTCGCTCTTCCTCCTCACAGGGGTATTTGAAGCACTGACAAATTTACTCCTACAGGATCGAGTGCCCGGACATTCCTTCACCACTCCTCATAGGACAAGGTCTTCTTTGGAGGTTAGCTCTCAAGTTTATCTCTGTTCCTCAGCCTGGGTGTCCAAAATGGAACATAATGCCACGAGGTGGAAGAGTAAAACTACAGTGACTTTTATGGACACTATACTACTACTAACACATCCTAGAACTGTCTTATCTCATTGGCAACCATTTCTGGTTCATACTGAATTTAAGCTTAACTTACATGTACCTTAGTTTTTTCTTCTTAGTTTTGGCCACAGGTTGGATAAAATCTTAGTTATTTTACCAAATGCATGTATTGATTAATTGTCCTAGTTTTCTGTTGTCTGCAAATCTGATAAATAACTATCTTCGTTTTCATCTATGCTCAAAGTGTAGAATGAGACAGGGCTAAGGATAGAGGCCTGTGGACTAACGCCAGTGCTCTCCTTCCAAGTGCAGGACAGTCTTAACGCTCTTCCTTGGCTAAGGCTGGTTCAATCACCTATCAATCTGTGTAACCAGGATTAAAGATTGTTAAACATCCTAATGAAATCAAGAGACGCAATTAGCATTTCCCTGATATGTAAGCCTTATCATGAGCTCGGGTACAACTTGAGCTGAGTAAGCCTGAGAATGTCCTGTAGCTCTGAATTTCATTATTTATTCTGGCCAAACTTAACTGGATACCAAAGATATCCAACCATACTGAATCAGAGTCCAGGTGGTTTTGCTAGACGCAGATGAAATTTACCTTCAGAAGAGTAGACCAGGAGTTTGCTGACTCCCTGACAATCACATGAGCGTGTAAAACAACTACACTAGCTAGACATGCCTGAAACAACAAACTAGGAACTACAGGTTGTGTTGCTGTAGGAAACAGAGTCCAATTCAACATAATTTATTTCTGTACTGCAAATGCTGAGAAATGTAAAAGCGCCATGCCAACAAGAAAGTGCTCTATCAGTTTTAGGTAACAGGTCCTGAGGTAAAATAAGGCACTAGACTGACGGTTTCCATGACTAGGCAATAAAAGTTAACAAGGCCAACGACTTTTTGTTTAATTCTCTCCCAATGCTACAGACATAGCTCTGCTTTCACTTTCATTACACTTTCATACGGTTTTAGCAGCGGATACACCTCCTCTTCCAAGAATCTCTGCACCTGCCAAAAAGGAAAGCAAATGTAAGACAAAAAAAAGTGAAGATAGAAGTTTTGCTAATACTTTTTGCAATGTCAGTTTATATCACTGAGACCTAATTTGATAAAGTTTTTACTCCACCACTATTTTTCATTTCCAGTCAGAAATCTGTCCCTAGACAGAGGCAGTTCAAGCCACCCCATAGCCCCACAAACCAGCCCAGCCTGTGCTTTCAGTTGGTCTCACCATCATCCACCCAGTTACCCTAGCTGAAATCATCACTGCTTCTTCCCTCGTCCTCATTCAACCTGCCAAGGCTCTAACGTCCTGAAGAGCCCTCCGATCTCTCCCCTCATCTGCAGCTACCACTGCCTTGGCTCAACGCCCTCATCACCTACTGCTTGGCCTCCTGCAACAGCTTCCTTACTGGTCTCCAACCTCCAGTTTAAGTCTTTCAAATCCAAAACACCAGTGTGATCTGAGTAGAAATGACAAACTCTTGTCTATCTCCAACTTTAAATCCTGTAACTACTTCTGGGTACTTGCTGCTCCAGCAACGATCAAACGATTGTAGTTTCTCTCCCATGTTGGACGTCTATGTATTTGCCAACTACCACTTTTCCCTAAGATTCAGCTCAGATGTCAAATCTTCGGAGAGTCATTCCCAACCTCTCCTATTCTCCTTTGTGATCCCCAGAAAGGATGCTTCCCTCAACTCCTAGAGGTACTGCTTGGTATAATAACCTCTTTATAAGACTTCACTACTAAGTTTTGAGCTTCCTGAAGATGAGGATTATCTTTAAAGCCCCAGAATGAAGCACAGTACCTGATACATACTGAGCACCTAGTCTGCCTTTGTAAATGTTTTTGAATTAGCTCCTGCAGTCTCCAAAAGGCCAAGAGGAAAAATGACACTGAATACCTACTATGCACCAAGCACTGTGCTAGATCTTTTAATTCATATAACCACGACTCCATGAGATGTGTATTTTGTTTTTAAGTTTATTTAATTATTTTGAGAGAGAAAGAAAGAGAACACGTGTGTGCGCAAGTGGGGAAGGGGCAGAGGGAGAAGGAGAGAGAGAATCCCAAGCAGGCTCCATGCTGTCAGCCAAAGGCAAAGACCAACCCCAACTGTGAGATCATGACCTGAGGTGGACACTCAATCAACTGAGCCTCCCAGGTGCCCCAAGATGTGGATTATCCTGTCTGCCAGTGAAAGTCAGAAGTCAGGAATGAACCTGACTGATCTGAGGGTAAAACCCAATCTTTGACCATTATACCACATGCTCTAAACTATAAGAGAATTCAGAGAAATCCACAGGGGGAAATACTTAAGGCAGTTCAAAACAAACAAACCTTCACATTTTAGCCTGCTCTGAATTGTTGTTTTTTTTTTTAAGCCTGCTCTGAATTCTTTCCAACTAGCCTCATTTTTATTAGACCTCTTTTGAAATAGAAGATAGTACTCCAGGTTCTGTAGCCCAGCAGTATAAAAAGAGGGCATTTGGGGAAACTTCTAGCACCACAGAAGTGTTCTGGTGCTTACCTGTTGAGATGCACGACCTGTAAAAGAAGAAGGATCCAGCAGACGGTCCAACTGGGAATGAATGGGACTGAAGTAAGCATCAGCCTGGATTCGCTCTATGAGGTCATTGTCACCTCCTTCTTGTTTGACCACAGCAGCTGCCTGCTGGGAAAGTACTCTAATTTTCTCATGGCAATCCTAGAAGACAGAGGGGTATTGTTGATTCACTTACTAAGAGGCATTTGAACATCGTAAGTGTCATCCAACACCATATCCATGCTGTCTCTCTATGGCTGTGCACAAAGCCCCCCTCCCCCGCAGGACTTGAACTCACAAACTGTGAGATCATGACCTAAGTCGAAGTCAGATTCTTAGCTGACTGAGCTGCCCAGGTGCCTCTTGTGCTGGCTCCTCTAACGGCTCATGTGTTCTTGTGTCGTGCCCACTTCCCATCATTTCCTATTACAAATTCAGACCTTAATCCTTTGCTAAGAGTGAACCTTTCCTACAAGTTATTAAGTGATTCATGTTTAACCAACCAAGTTCACCACAATCTCCCTCCAGAGATGAGTATGGTCACTGTTCTGTACCAATACCATGACTGAGGGGGATGACAGAAATGCTTTCATTTTTCTTAAGGGAGGAAAAGAGGACTAAAGGTGTGCTCTCAATTTATTCAAGAGTATAAGAGATTAACAAACCTGGCGGTTTCCCCCAGCTTTCACCATGGCCATGATGATGTTCTCTGTGGCCATGAAAGGCAGCTCTTGCCGAATGCGCCGTTCAATTACCTGGAAGAATGAATGAAGGGCTAAGATGCCTCACAGTTACAAAGTCACACACACAACTTTGTGTGAGATCAACTGTGACCAGCAAAATACACATATGAACACAAACTACCATATCTATGAAGACAGAAAGTAGAATGGATCGTTTTAATCTACATTGGTTTCTCCAGTTTTCTTTCTAATCTAAAGTATTATTTTGACTTAAAAAAGGAAAACTGATTTAATTAAACTTTTAAAAGTTGCTTCATTGGAAAGATTTCTAAAACCCCAACTTTGTTAAATTTCAGTGCTGAACCTCAAGAGCCAAGTATATAATGAAAACGAACCCATCTGCCTCAGGTACTTAAAAACAGGCAAAGGAAATCATCTACTCTGCCAGTCACACCAGAGCTGATGACTCATGCTCATAAACAGTTTAAGCCAAAGGAAAGTATTTCCTTTTCTCTCTTTTATACACGTTGTCTATGGATTCCAGAGTTAGGTCTCTAGAGTTTACGTCACAACCTGAAGAATGAGCTCTGGTTAGGAACAACTCCTGCTGGACTAGAATGCAGATCCCCAAACATACTTACTCTAGAGCAGATTATACTCACCCTCCCACATTCCAACCCCCTTCCCCAAATTTTGCTTTTTAATTGAGGCTTCTTACTTTGGGGTACACCACCAATCCTTCAGAAATGTTCTGCAGCGTATTCAATATAGTATCTGCAGTGAGAAATGCCTCAGCCAAACAGATACGTCTAGAAAACAAACAGCCAACTCAGTTATCTCTTTAAGCAAATATCAATTTCAGTGAAATACAGGGTGTGTCCCAAAAAGCTGCCATACCGACTTCTCATGCCACGTGTACTACTTTAAACAACTTCCTTTAATCTCATGACTTTGGCTACCCCCAATAACCTGATGACTCTTAAATCTATCACCCCTTGTCCAGACCATCTGCCTAAAAGCCACATCACATACCGAACTGGAGAAGCTCCACCTGGTTGGTCTGTTGGTACCTCAAACTCCAAACTGGATTCACCCACTTCTCCACTGCCCCCTGCTCACCATCTCATACCTACTCTTCTCCTCCCTGTGGCTCTGGTCTCAGTAAATGGCACTAGCACCCCACTGCTGATCTTAACACTCACTCCTATCAGCCACCAAAGGCCAGTCAATCTGCCACCTGATTTTATACCCATGTACTTCCTCTCTTATCACATGGCCATCGTGCCAGTATGGACTTGGATTTTTAAAAACAGCCCCGTAACTTCTCCTGACCAGATCCATGTCCCCTTAAAACTGATTCTACAAATTGTTGCAGGGTGTTTTAGGAGGCACATCTGATTAGGTCACACCCTGCTGAAAAACATTCAATGGCTGACTTCTGAATGAGTTCACATGTCTTATTTCCATAAGTGCCTTATTCTCTGGATTATACTCAGATCCCAGAGAACTAGCTTTAACCATATATCCTTTCCCACTCAAATCCTAGTACAATGCAAGTAAACCAGAGTAACGTGAATCTACTTTAAATAAGTATATACACAGGGCACCTGGCTGGCTCAGCTGGTGGAGCATGTGACTCTTGGATCTCAGGGCTATAAGTCTGAGCCCCACGTTGGGTGTAGACATTATGTAAAAATAAAATCTTGGGGCGCCTGGGTGCCTCAGTCGATTAGGCGTCCAACTTCAGCTCAGGTCATGATCTCGTGGTTCATGGGTTCGAGCCCCACGTCGGGCTCTGTGCTGATAGCTCGGAGCCTGGAGCCTGCTTCAGATTCTGTGTCTCCCTCTCTCTCTGCCCCTCCCCTGCTCATGCTCTATCTTGCAAAAAGTAAACAAACATTAAAAAAAATTTTTTTAATAAATAAAAATTTAAGTAAGTATATACATGAAGCAGAAAACCATGTGCATGTTGGTACCTTATTCACAGCTACAGATTACTTCTGACCCATCTCATACCTAACCACCATGTAACTGTGATAAGACGTCACAGCTGACACCTCACCTACCTCCAGCACAGTAACTCAACTCCTTTTCAGGGCCTACAGGGACCTTCATAAACCAGCTGTGATCCATAATCGTGTTTTACCTCATCCGTAGCCACACAGACTTCACTCCCCCGTGCTACCTGACTACCAGTAACTCCCTGTTCTTTCTCCTGCTTTTATGCTTTTTATATATGCTTCCAATCTTGTCTTCAAGGTCTTTTAAAAATGCCTAGATTTCTTGATTCTTAAAGCATCACCTCCTCTGTGAAGCCTTCCCTGACTCCTGCACCATGACTCCCCCTTCAGCTCCCACAGAGAGTATCTCATACACACTTTGTTCCTAACACTCATCACACTGTTCTTTGTATATTCTTGCCTCTCTGCTAGACTCCACACTCTGTGGGGACAAGGAGGAAATGCACAGATGTTCAAAACATCCTTCTGCTTCCAGACTCCTCCTCTGGTCCTTCCCACAACCCACTGTACGCGGCATCCCCATTCTACTGACCGATTGGCACTATCATCCAGCGTGCGCTCGAACCACTGCACAGATGCCGTCTGCAGGGGGTCCATGACAAGGGTCATGAGGTGACGGGCGAGGCTGCAGCAGCGCTCTGAGCGCATAGGGTTCCGCTTGTACGGCATCGCACTTGAGCCTGCCACGTACGAGGACGAGAAGCAAAGGCAGAGAGACTTTAGAGGACAATGAGTGCCCGAGCACACTGCTGGGCGAGCTGTCAACACATGCCCACGAGCTCCCCGGCATCTCTGTGGGGCTCCCAGGTCTTCACACAACACTCACCAATCTGCTGTTTTTCAAAGGGTTCCTCCATCTCCTTGAGGTTTGCCAGGAGTCGTATGTCGGTACAAATCTGGGGGGAAAGGGCTACGGTTGGTGTGCAAGAGTCTGGGAGCAGGGCTAGGCTGATGGAAGTTAGCTTATCTCTCCAAGAGGTCCTGGAAAGTATCTCACTCAGACTTCTCCAGGCTCCTGAAGAGCGGGGAGAACAAGTAAAGGAGCATGGAGACACTTCTGTGACACATGGGTGAAGACAACACGGAAAGACAACGCCAGATGAACTTTAATGAGAATGCAGAAACCAGTCCTGTCCTTTAACACACCTTAAGAGGCTTCACCCACAGGCCCCAGACGGTGGGAAATGAAGTTTGACATCTCTTGAGAGATGCGACTGAACAAAAGTCTGAGGCCAACTCCTTTGGTTTGTGCCAAGCTCTCATCCCAGCCCCACAAACTGCTACCACCACTCACCTTGTGCACAGATGCCCCCAAGCTAGCCAGCACAGACAGCACCTCAATATCCACTTTTCGTGTATAGGTCTGCCCCGTGATGATGAAAGCCCTAGAAATAAATTGAAAAGAGCTGTATGTGAAAATATTTCAAGATGTGGCTGTGTCAAACAAATGAGCAAAAACTGACCCTAAGCAAGAGCTTGGTCGTACTGGCATGCTGAGTCACATGGAGCCCAGACGACCTCACTGATAATCTGTTCCTGGAACAAACTGCTCTTCCACCCATTTTATTAACACCCATACCCAAGATGGGAGGGCGGCCCTATGTGCCCGTGTCCTGCCACAACCAGATGAAAATGCCTTCAAGAAGGAGCCATGGGGGAGCCTAGCGGCCCTCAAGGGAAATGGTCAGATTCAGATGACTCCATCGGAGGCCTCAACATGGGTAAGACTATTCTAAAAAACTCAGAAGTAAACACTTTCCTTTTTCCTTACAGATTATCAAAAAACAGAATCTAGACTACACAAAAATAAAACCCAGGCCAGAGATAAAAGGAAATGGGTAGGGGCGCCGGGGTGGCTCAGCCGGTTAAGTGTCTGACTTCGGCTCAGGTCATGATTTCACAGTTAATGAGCTTGAGCCCCGCATCAAGCTCTGTACTGACAGCTCAGAGCCTGGGGCCTGCTTCAGATTCTGTGTCTCCTCCTCTCTATGCCCCTACCCAGCTCATGCTCTGTCTCTCAAAAATAAACATTAAAAAAAAATTTTTTTAAAGGAAATGGGTAGAACAAAGGAAGAAACAGGGTCAAATTTAGAGGTGCACTGAACACAGGCCTTCTACCACTTAACAGGGAAGCCAACACTCCCCATTTACCTACCTTTTAAATCCTGCCTTTTCTGTCACCATCTTGTCAAGCTGCTCTACCTGGGAAGAAAAAGACATCCTTACAGAAATCCAGGTGTGACCAGCATGAGACTATCTCAACATCCTGCCCTGGTTTCGATCCTTGGTGTCCCTTTCAGTCCAAAGACTCGACTCATCCCAGGGTCAATCTCTCCGCCCGTCCTGGAGGTCGGCTTTGTCTTTGGTGCCCTCACCCCTGAGCTTCCACGTCCCCCAGCTGCTCTCAGAATACCTTCTGATCATCTCCCTCGAAGAGCTGCAGGAAGCTGGCCTGAGTGCCAGTGGTGCCCTTCACTCCCCGGAAACGCAGGTCATCTCGGACACGCTTCAAGTTCTGGAGATCCATGCAAAGATCCTGAATCCAGAGACAGCAACGTTTCCCAACTGTGGTCAGCTGAGCAGGCCTGAAAACGACCCAAAAAGGACACATAAAAGTCGCAAACCAAGGACTTACTTCATAAAAGCTTCACCACTTCTTCAAACAATCACTGCTTCCCCTGGAAAGGGGAAGAATTTAGGTTAGAGACAGAGAGAGCAGTGTAGACAAAACCAGAGCTAAGAAGTTTGAGCAATAATAGTTGAGATTCAATGTCATTTATAAATATTCAATGATTATAAAACTAAGATCTCCTAATATAGTTCTCTATCATCAAGAGGCAACATAAAGGCAGGGACATCTGTTTCATTTGTCCCCAGGCTTTGGCAAGTCAAATACATTCATGTAACAAACATCTGCCAAATAGATAATATGTTCTTGGCTTTGAAAATCCTATGAACAAGGGACGCCTGGGTGGCTCAGTCAGTTGGGCAGCCGACTCTTGATCTCAGCTCAGGTCAAGATTTCATGGTCGTGGGATCAAACCCCATGTCTGGCTCTGAGCTAAGCAAGGAGTCTGCTTGGGATTCTCACTCTCCCTCTCTGTCCCTCTCCCACTCATGCTCTGTCTCTCAAAATAAATAAACTTAAGAAAAACAACAACAAACAGGACAAGGTTCCTGTCCAATGGAGCTCGCGTTGTTGTGGAAACAAGTAAACAAAGCGACTGTTATTTTATCAGAAATATGAAAAAATGATGAGGACACTGGAGAATGCCACTCTAGACTGGCGGTAAAGGAAGGCCTTTGTGAGGACACAAAGTTTGATGAGGAGTCAGCCGTGCCATGAGGAACAACTCCAAAACACACATAACCCAAGGACTCTAACGTAACAGCTAACGGCTCTGCTCCCTGTCCAAAAGCATAATAATGAACTGCAATGTTTTTTTTAAAAATATTTTTAATGTTTATTTTTTAGAGAGAGAGAGAGAGAGAGCACAAGTGGGGGAAGGGCAGAGAGAGAGGGAGACACAGACTCTGAAGCAGACTCCAGGCTTTGAGCTGTCGGCACAGAGCCCAACGTGGGGCTCAAACTCACAAATTGTAAGATCATGACCTGAGCCAAAGTTGGATGCTTAACTCACTGAGCCACCCAGGCGCCCCAATGTTGGGAGTTTTAATAGATGACCTAGCTTATCCCAGATGGACTTTCTCTCCTATCAGGCTAACAGTACGAACAGTGGGCAACATGAAGGCACACCATGAGCCATGATATATTTCCATATTAATTTCATGGTAGTTTTCTGGCTAACTTTTGCTAACAGATTACTGGTACAAGAAAAGAAATGAACGGATGGATCTGCACTATTTGTTCACAGCAGCACTGTACATAATAGCCACAAAATGGAGACAACCCAAATATCTAGCAAACTAAAGAATGGACAAACAGAACTTGGTATATCCACTATTTTGGCTATAAAAAGAAATGAACATGCTATATGCTACAATATGGATGAACACTGAAAACATAAGTGAATGAAGCCAGTCATAACAAAATAAGTATTTTATGATTCCATTTAAATAAAATGTCCAGAGGGGCACCTGCCTGGCTCAGTCGGTTAAGCTTCTGACTTCAGCTCAGGTCATGATCTCATGTCATGGTTGAAGAATTTGAGTCCTGCATTAGGTTCTCTGCTGTCAGTGTGGAGCCTGCTTCGGATCTCTGTCTCCCTGTCTCTCTCTCTCTCTGCCTCTCCCCTGCTCGCTCGCGCGCGCTCTCTCTCAAAAATAAACACTAAAAGAGTTTTTTAAGTAAAATACCCCAAAGAGGCAAATCCATAGACAGAAAATAGATCAGTGATTGCAAAGGGCTAGGTAAGGGGGGAATGGGAGTGACTACTAAATGGGTATGGGTTATTTGAAGGGTGATGGGAATATTCTGAAATTATATACTGGTGACTGTAAATATGCTAAAACCCGTTAAGTGTACACTTAAAAAGGGTAAGTTTTATGGTATGTGAGTTCTATCTCAATAAAGCTGCTTTTTTTTTAAGTAGGTTCTACACCCAATGTGGGGCTTGAACTCACAACCCCGAGACCAAGAGTTGCATGCTCTACCAACTGAGCCAGCCAGGTGCCCCAAAGCTGCTTCTCTGTAACTGCAGGGACTGACCCATACTGACGTGATCCTATGCATCAATACCATTTTCTGAGTGCCTAATGCCTGCTAACTGTGGCAGCAGATACCTCTCATCACACTACCCCCAGAGGCATACTGGGAGGCCCGCATTCTCTGACACTCTCCAGTACTCACAGGAGAGGAAGAGCAGTTGTAACTCACGTAATGCTAGGGAGCCAGCACGAGGCGACATTTGTCATGGCCAACTGCACACTGTGCACTGACTCCTCATGGACAATTTCTTCAGATTTCTGCGACCAATAAGTGCAGGCCCTAACTCTGAGGAAGATTAGACTCAACAGACTTTCCTGAATTTTAGGTGATAATATCTTTGTCGCCATAGCAATACCCCATCAAGATGTAAGGCAGATGCTAACACACAACTGCTCAAATATCATCACTTGAAACTTGCTACTAGCATTCCAAAAATGACATTATCTGCTTTGAAAAGGATTTTATTTGGTAATTATAAAAATACTTGCACATTTTACACATCAAAATTACAATTTAGGGAAAAATTCAATCATCTTATTACCTCATAAACCACAGTAATTAATATTTACATCTTGGTGTAATTTCTTCCAATCCGTACAATTCATATGCTGTCTTTATCCCAGAACATTCACCTAAGCACATTTCCACGATATGAGTCTTATAAGCAGCATTTTAATGGTGCATATTATTCCAGCCTGTGAATATACTATATCTTATTTAATTTTTTTCTTCTTGTGGACAGCTAGGTTGTTTCCAGTGCTTACTATCATAACAAAATTTTAACAAAGATCTTTGCACATAAGACTTTTTGCATAATTTAGATTACTTACTTTGGTAAGACTCTCAAAAATGGAATTACTAAGTCAATGAGCATGAATACTTTCTAAGGCTCTTGACCCATATTTCCCAATGTTCTCCAAATGAACTCTCACCAGTATAGCTTTTAAGGTAGGGGCCGGTTCATTCCTCATAAGCATCCTAAGTTATTTGCTTAAACTATTTTTTTGGGGGGGGGGGCGGTTTATCCATTTTTGAGAGTGAGAGAGAGACAGAGAGCATGAGTGGAGTAGGGTCAGAGAGAGAGGGAGACACAGAATCCGAAGCAGGCTCCAAGCTCCAAGCTGTCACCAGAGAGCCCAACATGGGGCTCGAACTCACGAACTGTGAGATCATGACCTGAGCCAAGTCAAACACTTAACTGACTGAGCCACCCAGGTGCCCCTTAAACTATGTTTTGAGATTCTTCACCTCCAGCTTCCATGGAGAAGGGAAACTGAAGGAAGAAATGAAAGCCAAATGCACACAAACAAGCCCAAGTCCCGAGAAGTAATCATATCACTTACTGGAAATGTGTGAAACCTAAAGTAGGAAGGCCCGCTTGTTCCTTAGCAAAGTCAGCAAGCCGAGAGATCACTCTGGCAAGCTGTAAGAAAGACCATGTGACAGAAAGAGCGTGAGTTCAGGGTGAGCTCGTTACATAATTAGGAACTAAACTTTCAAACGATTTAATATAAAATTAGATTTCCAGCCAGTGGAAGGCAGAGGCATTATCTTTTTATCTTTGTATCCCAAAAGGCCTTGAAGAGTTCAAAGCAACCAACGTTTGACAAGTGAGTTGACTACCTAAAAAGTCATGAACTTTTTCTGCACAATTTTAGACCACTAACATGCTCATACAAGAAAAACAGGGCAAAATCACAAACCTGACCCACATCTGACCCAATGTCAACAACATGCTGCTGGTTAACTTCCTTAATTTAAAGACTATGTTTTGTTTTTTAAAGGTATTTATTTATCAAGAGAGAGTGTACGAGGGGAGGGACAGGCGGAGAGAGGAGAGAGGCGAGAGGGAAAGGGAGAGGGAGGGAGAGAGGGAAGGAGAGAGGGAGGGAGGGAGGGAGAGGGAGGGAGAGAGAAAGGGAGAGAGAGAGAAAGAGAGAGAGAGAGAGAGAGAGAGAGAGAGAGAGAATCCCAAACAGGCTCCACACTGTCAGGGCAGAACCCAGCGTGAGGCTCTATTTCACGAACCCTGAGATCATGACCTGAGTTGAAACCAAGAGCCAGACACTTAACAACTGAGCCACCCAGGTGCCCCAAAAGGCTGTATTTTAAAAAGGATTCGCTTAGAGTATTTTAGCCCAAAAAGAGACAATTAGAACTACAGATGAGATATAGGATCATTCGCCTGACTGAAGAATAATCTGTTTATGTTCACATTGTATAGATTTATTCATAAGTGGTGCCCATCTGCTATCATGGGGAATCCAAGGCTGGCAGAAAACTTCTGCCAACTCCTTACCTTTGGCAAAAGCAGGTCAAATGCATTTCTAAGAATAATCAGGTCCTACAAAGGAAAATGCAGTGGTCTCACATTAAACAGCTTTGCTCAAACAATATTATTACACAACACTTTTTGGCCATCACAACTGGGTTTCTCAGCTAGGCATCTACCTCACTATTAGAAACCCTCTGTGCAACTCAAAAGATGCCAATAGAAGCTGTTCTTTTCAGAACAACTGTTTTAAAAGCACATCAACCTAGAGAGCAGTACTTCTGGGATCTCTAAGGAGCAAAATCTTTACACGCCTAAAGGCCAATTTACGTGGTATCTAGTGGTATCTAAAATGACTGGAAAACTGTTATGGGGCAAACCTTCATCCTGAATACTGTGAAGATGTCCAGATCAACAAGCTTTCTATCTTTCCAAAGAGGAGTGCCTGAGTGTCTGAGAAGGTTCCACGGGGCACATTCCATTAGCCTTCCCTCCTTTTCCCACATCTACCATTGCTAACAACAACAAAAAAGACATGAACCAGAACATCAAAGTTTAGGAAACTTAAAGTTGTTCTTGAGGGAAATAAGAGATGTATTTCAGGTAGCTCCAATACGTGCTGAGGAGACAGTTAATTGCTGAGCCCAACTTACATACTGGGTACTTAAAAAAAGGTATATTCCATGTGAAAGGATTGTTCTTCTATTATTTGAGTTACCAATTACACACAGATGCCGCTTATTATGTACCACTTGAGACTAAAAGCATTTGGGGCAACTTAAAAATCAGTGGCTTCTTTCTGAATTGGAAGTGTATCTGGAATCGAACTTCTGGTCCCATGGGCGCAGTGTGATTAAGGGCACAGCTTTGGAGCCATTCTCCCTGGGCTTGATTCCTATCTAGCTGTGTAACATTAGGCAAGTTCTTCAAACTCTCTTTAAGTATCCACATCTGTAGAGACAGGGATCATAAAGCCAGATCCCAAACACTACATACTCTGATTCCATTTCTGTGACATTACCAGAAAAGGCAAAACTACAAAGAAAGCAGATCAATGGTTGTTTGGGTTGAAAAGCAGGAGTGGGAATTAACTGCACACAGGCACAAGAACTTATCAGAGTGAGGGATGTGTTGTAAAACTGCAGCATAGTGAAGGTTGAACTGCATAAATTTACTAAAACTCATTGAACCGCGCTTTTTAGGCGGGTAAATTTATGGATTGTAAACTGCACCTCAAGAAGCTGTTTAAAAATAAAAGGACCTCTTTTATGGTTCTTGTGAAGAATACATGAAGGAATACATACAAAGTGCTCAGAATAGTGCCAAGCACTTAGTAAACTCTTAGGAAAATTATTACTTTTCATGAACAGTATTACTTTTTCATGTTTGAGAATAAGCTGCTTCTGCTAATTAAAAGTTTCATTTAAGAATCATCATGCAATCCTTTCTTTTCAGAAGTTACAGCAAAGAGTTATAAAAGACTTTGGAAAAAAAATCACTCTGGAAAATTTGCCACTAAAATACTAAAACCTTGGCTTATGCCCAACCAACCAATGCAGAAACAGTATCTGCGGGTCTTATTTTATGGAGGTCATGAGGGGCTTACAGTTTGGATTGGAAGGATAACAAAAGCGAAAAATTCCTGAGCGTTAAGATACCCCTAAAATTAAAGATTTATGGAGTCACTTCCTAAAACTAGATAGAATTAAATAAAATTTATAAATCCATTACGAAGACCGAGTCCTAAGTAGAAACAAAACAACACAGGTTCCTACTGTATTGTCTCCAACGTAGCAGGAGGTAGCACCAAGGTGAATTATGGCGGCAGCTTTTGGGCAGCAGTGGCCAAACGTGTGCACGTGAGCCATCACATCGTGTCGTAACTGCTTCTCTTCCTCAGCTGCCATCTTAAAGTTGATGTTGTCCAGGTTTGATTTCATCTCCTGGATTTGTTCATCTGTGATAGGCAAACCCAACATCTGCAGAATAGGCAAAATAAAACAAAATACCTCAAGTGTCACAATGGCTTGAAGTGAAACCGAGAAATACATTGGTTCATGTTAGCATTTTTGTCCCACCTCCCAATTCTTAAAATTTGGGGGCAACTAAAAGTACATGGGTGGTGAGGGCACAGTTTTTTAAATAAATCATGGTAAATTAAGTTCTAAGTAAACACCAAAATACACAACAATGTATATTTTGTATATTACGTATATTACAACAATGTAATTCTGACCTTTGTTCCCCCTGCCCTTGTGTCTCTTCCTGGCTCGCACATTCTGGTCTCTGGGCTCAAAGAGGCCTTTCCTGATCCAATGTGAAATAGCCTTCTTATATGTCACTCATCTATCCCTTTAGCCTAACTTTACTTAGAGCAGTTATCGCCACATGACATTTTTTACAAATGCATTAGCCTGTCCCCTCCTCCCCCGCGCCCCCAGAATGTATACTCCATAATAGAAGAGCCTTGTTGTATTTATTGCTTACCCCTTAGTGCCTGGCATGTAAGTGCCCCAGGTGTGAGATCCAGGCCACAGCTTTACATTTGACCCAGATGGATTTACTTAGAGAAATGAAAATTAAGAGCGTTGTAAGTGGTTTTGCCAATAAATTGTGTACAGCAAATTCAGTAAAACTGAAAGCCTTTGCAGGATATTATCGGGAAAATAAACATATCGAGAGCTTACTCATCCACATCTCTGGAAAAATCAGGGCGGCAGAAAACAGCCTGCAACCCACAGGCAGCTCAGAGCCCTGGATCCAAGTGCTGAACATACAGGCCGTTGAAATGTATTCAAACCTCACTTGACATTTCCAAGCCCTGGCCCTGGGAAAGATCTTGCGTCTCAGACCTGTCTTGTCCGAGATGGTAACTACCTGCCGGATGTGGCTACTTACATCTAAAATGATTAAAAGTAAAAAGTAAAAATTCAATTTCTCAGTCACACTAACCGCATTTCAAAAGCTCAGCAGCCACACCGGGCAAAGCTGCCTTGGAGTGCCTGTCAGTCAACAGACAGCACACCTCAGGCCACAGCAGCAGGGGGCAGTGTGGCCAAACCCCTTCCCACCCCCAAGCAATGCATCTCGGTCAAAATTCTTCCCCGACTCTGGCTTTTCTGCACTCCTCCTAATCTCTTATTCCTCAAATTCTTGTCTCAGCTACTAAATTATTCTGTCTCTTACGCCAACTTTGACACCCTAAAAGATAATCCAAACACAAGAGATTATACTAAAATGGTATGCATTTCAGGCAATGTGCGCGCTGGGCAGAGGAAAGACACATATTCAGACACTACATTTCAATTCCAGCTTCACTTACTCGCTGTGGTGATCCTGCAAGGCCTTTGTTTTTTGCTTTTAATTTTTTCAAATGTTTATTTATTCTTAGGAGACAGAGTGTGAGTGGGGGAGGGACAGAGAGGGTGACAGAATCTGACGCAGGCTCCAGGCCAGCACAGAGCCCAATGCGGGGCTCAAACTCACAAACCGTGAGATCATGACCTGAGCCAAAGTCAGACCCCACGGCCTGAACCACCCAGGCGCCCCATCCTGCAAAGTCATTGAACGCCACTACCTCATCTATTTAACGGAGTATCACATGAAATGGAAAAGAGTACAGGACGTGATACATCGCCGCACACTGTTAATGTCCCTTTCTACCCATTATTATTGTCTGAGCCAACAGTTTATGAAGTCTCTCTGTGCCTCCAGCTATCAACTGTAAAACATCTGTAAAATACAGTACAGCGTTTTGAGGATTAATGAGCTATTAGTATGCCAAGTCTGAAGATGGTATCTTAGCACGTATGATAAAAGCGTCTATTATTGTCACTTAATTTCCTTGAGCACAGAGATGGCGAAGGGGAAAATCTAGGAAGGGTTCCCTGTTTGGGGAGTTCCGTTGTACTTGGGTCCTAGGCACGTACTCAGTTTGTTTCCCTGTTTACTGATGCCCTTTGAGAGGGCACTGCCATCTGGCTTGTGGCATTTTCCTCTGAAACTTTATAGCTCTCTGGATCATCTTCAGTTTTCTTCAACTCCTTTGGGAAGGCCCCTCTGGAGCTATTTCTGAAAGCGTTGGGCCAAATAGCTCTTACAAGAGACACGCGAACACCCGTCTAATAATCCTCTACCCCGATTCTCCCTCCTTAGAGGCAAAATGTAGCCGAGTGGAGCGGAAATCGTGGCCTAGGAAACATGGATTTTGCAGACAGTCCTGCCATTAACTACACCGTGGAAAACACGGCGGCTAAGCTCTCACGCTCCGCATGGAACCCAGGTTCACACCCCGGGTCCGCTATTAATGATTCGGAGCAAACAACGCGCTTGGCTATCACTGAGGCTTGATCTCTCCCGTATAACATGGGAAAAGCACCACCTAGTTTGCAGTCTTTATGGGTTAAACGGGCAAAGATGTGTATGTAAAGTAGTCAGCACGATAGCACGTTAACGAGCGCTCAGTGTCCGTGTTCAACAGTGTATCCCTGCAGGAATGGCTACGATAAATCCCTAAAAAACAGCGTGCCTTTCTCGCCGCCTCCTCCGCGTCTCTAACCCTCCGTAACTCAAAACAACGGAGGCAACAGGTGTCGACTCCCGGGCTTCCTGCCCTGACCTTCCTGGGGCCACAGCGCCTCAGAAAAGGGACACCCGGCCGAAAATAGCGAGGCAGCTGCTCCTGGGGGCCAAGCCCCGGCGCGGCGCCGAGCCCCGCACGTGCTGGGGCGGGCCCGCTTCTCCCGGCCCGGCCCCCCTCATCCCGGGGCCCGTTACCTGCTCGGCCTCCGCCAGCCACAGCCAGAGCTGCCGCCAGGTCCGGAATTTGTACCTGTCGCTAAACACGAAGCACATCTCCGGGCTGGCGTAGCGGGAGGCAAGCGGCGAGCGGTAGCTGTCGTGCCCGCAGGCCTCCTGCTGTCCGCCACGGTCGCCTCCCTCCGCCATTCCGAACACGCCTCACCAGCAGCGCAGGCAGGGCCAGCGAGGGCGGGAGCGGAAGCCCGGGGACGGGACTTCCTCCAAGCGGGGCGGAACTTCCTCCAATTGATCCCGCCCCCGGGCTTCCGGGGGACCTGACCCTTCAGAGTTGTCGGGTTTCCGATGCTTGCTCTTGAGGTTTGCCAAGTTTATCTTCGTGTACAAGGAACGTCATTAGTGCCTCATAAGTTACTTAGCCGCTCTGTGCCTCAGTGTCCCCATCTGAAAAAAGGTACATTAAGACCTGCCTTTAAGATTGCCGTGAGGTTAGAGTGTTAGATCGATGCCTGGGACACTCAGAAAACCCTGGATGTGTTTGCTATTATTAATTATGGTTGTCGCCCACCCCAGCTTCACTGCCACTCCTATCTGGCACCGCGCGTAGTTCTGAGGAGAAATGCGCATTTGTTGAGTTCCAAGTGAGCCCCTCGCACGGAACTTAGGTAAAAATGGATTTCAGCCAATGCTGGAACTGAGACTCCCAGAAGCAGAGTGTCTTGCTGAGGGTCACCCAACTAGTCCGTGGAGCCACCCGTCTTCAGATTCTACAGTCTTAGTCACTACGCTGTAGAGTTCCCAGCACACGCCATGCCCGGTCACACCACGATTTGGTAAAGGCATTTCCCCCGAACTCCCGACCTGGAGCACCTGTGTCTTTTCTCAGTACCTCCTGTACTGAGTACCTCAGTACTTTTTTTTTTTTTTAATTTTTAACGTTTTTTATTTATTTTTGAGAGAGACACACACAGAGCATGAGTGGGGGAGGGTCAGAGAAAGGGACACACAGAATCAGAAGCAGGCTCCAGGCTCTGAGCTGTCAGCACAGAGCCCGACACGGGGCTCGAACCCACGAACTGTGAGATCATGACCTGAGCTGAAGTCAGACACTTAACCGACTGAGCCCCCCAGGCGCCCCTCTCAGTACCTCCTACTTAAGATTCAGTCCAGAAAATGCTCCCTAATGATCCTGCTCTTTTCTCAGGTTGGCCAATAATAACAACCTCTAACATCTGTGGAGGTCTTATTAGGTGTCAGGCACTCGTTTTTTCACACATTATCTCATTTAATCCTGAGGCTCCTTAGTTGCTCAAGTATTATTAGATGAAATAATACAAGTAAAAGGGCGCCTGGTTGGCTCCAGATTTGTACGTTTGAGCCCCACATTGGGTATAGAGATTACTTAAAAAGAAAATCTTTAAAAAAAAATACAGGGAAAGCTCTTGGTGCAATGCACAAAGTCTCAATAAACGCTAGCCATTATTATGATTCCCATTTTGCAGGTAGCAAAACAAAGGCATGGGCAGGTTGATTTTCTTGAGATTGTTCATGTGGAAGGGGGAAAGCCAGGAGTTATATGCAGGCAGATAGGCTCCAGACACCTGGTTCTTAGCAGCTCCAAATGTTCCCCTTCCTTGATGCTACAGTAGCAGGCATTATGCTGCTCTGAAACACTTCTGAGTTCCTCAGTAGACGGAGACCTCCCAGGAGAATTCCATTTAGAATTTCCAGCTTGTTTGCTGAGGTGAACTCCCCTTTACCAGTAACCATGATACTTTAGGGATATTAAAAGTTGCTGATTAGGGGCGCCTGGCTGGGCTAGCCAGTATGCAACTCTTGATTTCAGGGTCATGAGTCCAAGCCCCACTTTAGGTATAGAGCTTACTTAAAAAAACAAACAAAAAACCAAGTTGCTGATTAGATCCCAAGGCTTTAACATCGTGCTTTGGACAATAATTTTTCCTGTTACCTGTCCATTTCTGCTTTCATTTATTCACAGATTCACTCGCAGCCCTATGGAACACACTTCTGGGATCTCACAGATGATGAATGCCCTGGCTTCTTACAGGCCTCTCATAACTCTAACCAGAGTTCAGTGTTTTTTGCTTTCCCAACTAATGGCAAACTTGGTGGGGGCGGAGATCACATCTGTCTTGGTCACTGTGTCCCTGGCACCTAGCACAGGATCTAGCACAGTATAGGTGCTCAGTAAGTGTTTCCTGGATGAATGAATGCTTTCTAAAGGAGTCTAGCACAGAGAGAGAAATGGGTCCACAGTAGCCAAGATACAAGTTAGACTACACTTCTTCTTTTGCCACCTCTCACATTTCTTGTGTCCTCATTCCACGGATCCTTCAGGCCTCCACCTGGACTCCAGAATTAGCAGCCAGAATTGACTGCTGCACCAGTTCCAGAATACCTTGGCCATCAGAGAAGCCCATCAGTTGGGATCCTGGGCTCATCACTCAGGTCTTCTATGTCCCTCTTGAACTGTAGAGGCTCGGTGTTGGGGGAGAGGGCAGATGGTTCTGGGAGGATGAAGAATTTATTTCCTGGAACTTCCCACTCTTTGCAGAGTGTGTCAGTGTGGCTACAGCATTGATGTGCAGTGACGAGCTTCCTATCCTCACCTTCCACTGTGACTTGAGAATACAACTGTCTCCTCAGTCGTCCAGCCCTCACTCCTGCCTCTGCTCCACTCCACTGTCACTCTGTCTCTGCCATATAGGAGTTGCTGCCTCCAGTCTTCTAGATCCTCATTCAGGAAAGGATCTTGCTCTTTCAATTATTTTATGGTGAATCTTTTTTTTAAAGTTTATTTATTTTTGAGAGAGAGAATCCCAAGCAGGCTCCTCACTGTCAGTGCAGAACCCTGCGTGGGGCTTGATCCCACGAACCTCGGGATCATGACCTGAGCCAAGAGTCGGACATTTAACTGACTGAGCCACCCAGAGGCCCCATTATGTCGAATCTTTAATCTCTCTAGTACTGCCTCCCTTCTTCTGATTTTAAAAAAAAATGCATAGGTCTCTTCTACTATAGAAACATCTCCACTTGCTCTGTTAGCTCCATAACCTCTTTCTGGCTGCCTCTTTTTTTAAGTTTATTTATTTATTAAAAAAATTTTTTTTAACTTTATAGTTTATTATCAGGTTGGTTTCCATATAACACCCAGTGCTCTTCCCCACAAGTGACCTCCACCATGACCATCACCCCCCTTTACCTTTCCCCCTTCCCCTTCCCCCCTCAGTTT
>CM053571.1:7878572-8118705 GCA_028646485.1 Cryptoprocta ferox
GGGGGTTTTATTTTAAGCAGTGGAAAATCACTAAAAGGCTTTAGATTGGATGGAGAGTGACTTAATCAAATTTGTCTTTTGAAAATATGCCATCTGTTATGTATGGAATGGATTGGGGGCAAGGAAACTGGGGTGAATGACAAGTAAGAAGGCAGTTGGGCTAATGCTGTGGACCAGATAAGACCTAGGGTCATAGGGGATCTAGCTTGGACAAGAGAAGTAAGTGCAGAGGAAATGAAGAAAGGGAAGAGATTAGGAGGTACACTCAGTCCATCTTAGTGATGGATTAGTTATGGGGAGTAAGGGATGGGGCAGAGTCAAGGATGCTCCTAGGTCTCTGGCTATTATCATTGAATGGATGATAATGCCATATACCATGGTGCGGGAGGAGGGGCAAGCAGGCAGGATGGTCTTCTGTTATGGATGCATTGAGCTTGCAGTGCTGTTAAGATATCCAGGTGTTTTGGGGCACCTGGGTGGCTCAGTCGGTTAAGCGTCCGACTTCGGCTCAGGTCATGATCTCACGGTTTGTGGGTCTGAGCCCCGCGTCAGGCTCTGTGCTGACAGCTAGCTCAGAGCCTGGAGCCTGTCTTCAGATTCTGTGTCTCCCTCTCTCTCTGACCCTCCCCTGCTTGCGCTGTCTCTCTCTGTCTCTCAAAAATAAATAAATAAATAAATAAATAAATAAATAAAACTGGGTGGCTCAGTTGGTTAAGGATCTGACTTCGGCTCAGGTCATGATCTCGCAGTTCACTCGCAGTTCATGGGTTCGAGCCCCGCATCAGGCTCTGTGCTGACAGCTCAGAGCCTGGAGCCTGCTTCGGATTCTGTGTCTCATTCTCTCTCTCTCCCTCCCCCGCTTGTGCTCTTTGTCTCTCAAAAATAAATAAACGATAAAAAAAATTTTAAAAAACATAAAAAAAAATATCCAGGTGTTTTGAAATGCTGAGTAGATGATAATACATACAAGTCTGGAGCCCAATGGTATGTGCTGGAAATATAAATTTAACAGTCATTAACATATAGATGGTAATTAAAGCCATAGGAGTTTTAGGCCCTGGAGCTGATGAACAACACAAAAAAGAGTCTTGCCTTGGGGCACCTGGCTAGCACACTTGGTAGAGGGTACAAAGCTTGATCTCAGGGTTATGAGTTCAAGCCCCATGTTGGGTCTGGAGCCTACTTAATTTAAAAAAAAAAAAAAGAATTCTACCTTTTGAGTGGTGCTTACATTCCAGTGAGGGAGATGGATAATAAAGAATAAACAAGACAGTTTTAGAAAGTGGTAAGTTCTTGGAAGAAAATATAGCAGGACAAGAGCATAGAGTAGCTTAGGGTGGGGATGGGGGGTGGTGACAGCTATTTTTTTTTAAATTAATTTACTTAGGTAATCTCTACATCCAACAGAGATCTCACAACCTGGAGATCAAGAGTCACATGCTCCTCTGACTGAACTAGCCAGGCACCCCCCTGATGACAGCTATATTTGAAAGGATCATCAGGTTAAGGCCTCATATTTGCCCAGAGACTCCACAAAGATGCAGGCACAAGACCAGTCCTGGCAGTGGAAAAGTAAACATGATGGCCTTGAGGTGGACATGAGTTTGGTGTGATGAACAGGGGTAGTCTAAGATTGAGATTGGGAGAATCCTAGGGAATGAGACTGAGTGCAGGGTTTGTGTACTGTGGTATAGAGTTTAATTTCAAGGAGAAACCCCAGGAGGGTAGTGACATGAACAAACAGAGAAGTCTGGCATGAGGCTAAGCAGAGGATGGCAGCCACGGGTTGCTGCAGCAGTGGCCGGACCCTGGTTGGGGTGGGAAGATGTGGACCTTGTGCAGACGTATGTTTAGCACAAAACAGAAGGGCTTCCTGACAGCTAGGAAGTGGTGTGAAGAAGCCAGGTGTTTGAACAGTAGTGCCATTTACTGAGACGGTTAAGACCAGGGAAGTAGATGTGAGTAGGAAGGTGGAGGGGTTTGTCCATTACACTGGGGAGGAGACAGGCAGGCAGTCAGTTGGATAGACAGGACATTAGAAGGGCCAGGGTGAGAGATATAATTTGGGAAGGATGGGGGCATGTGTTGTACTTAAAAACATAGGGCAGGTTGATCTCATCCAGGGGGAGCAACGTTGACTAGTCAGCAAAATTTAGGAGTGGGCCTGAGCCCAGGGGCACTGTAAGATTTACAACTCAGAGGAAAAAGGGGACTAAGAAAGAAGGCCAGTGAGGAGGACAATACCTAGGATGTTGGCATAGAGAACAAGGGAGGGCCTGGGGTTGAGCACAGAGGAAATCAACATTTCCTGGCCAGGCAAAAGAGGCTGCAGGAGGTGGAGGAGGTAAAGGACCACATTAGAGCAAGGAAGCAAATCCAGGAGCTGTGGTATCAAGAGGTAAATGGTTGCGTCCTCTGGACTAGGGAGGATGTTAGCGACCTTAGAGCCAGCTCTCTTACAGGAACGACAGAGGCAGAGACCCGGGAGGGGGAGGAGAGAAAATGTCTCTGAGAAGAAAAACGGGGCAGGGGCTGGAACGTGGGCCCGTAGGAGGATGTGTACCATGGCCTGGACTTGGGCACGCTGACCGGCCAGGGGCCAGCTGAACAGGTGAAGAGAGAATGGACGGTGGAGAGTTAAACGTACCCAAGAGGGCAGGAAGGGGAAGGGTCCCAAACACTGGAGCCAGCAGCACTTGCAAGGGAAGGAAGCACCTCTCTCTATTATACTTTGGAAGCAGGAATTTGAGGGCTTCTTCTGACACCTCTAATTTTCTTTCTCCATGTAATAGGACGCTCGATACATGGTGTCAAGGTCTCATTGCTGGTTGGTTACAGTAGATTTACAGGAGTCCTTATTTGACCCATAATGACTTTTTTTCCTGAACAACGCTGCTCTTGGGTACTGGCAGAAAATAGAGTCGGGTTTCCAAAGTGGGGATTTTGTCATGTGGGTGTCAAAACAGGAGGGGCAAGGGAAAATTTAGAGATGTTAGCAACCGTGTTCGTGAAATTGTGGGCTATGACATCTAGACTGGATTAGGAAGGGAGAAAAAAAGAGAGGGCTGGTGGGCTGGAAAAAGTAAATAGGTCGGTGTCCTGGAGTGGCTGATGTGTTTTAAAACACAGCCAGAGAGGAGTGGGAACCAGTTGGGACACGAGGTTAAGGTCAAGGATGCTGAAATTACAGGTTTTGGAGGGGAGCTATTTTGGGTGAGTATGGGAGTGTGTGGCTGGGGTGGGGGGTGGTGTGCTGGAGGAAGGTAGGCAGAAGGCTGGCTGTTAGGGTGGATTTTCCATGTGGACACTGAAGTCACCCAAGGTGATGGCAGGGCATGCAGGTGTGGGGAGGGCCGAGTCAGATGCTAAAGTCTTAACCACCACCATTCTAAAACGTGCCAACCACCGCCCCCCACTTAGCCATCTATGCATTTTTAAAATACCCAAAATTTAAAGTCAAGTCTTTGGTGATACAGGTCCTCATAGTTTTGCAGTCATCTCTTTTCCTCAGAAATCGTACTTGCTTAGAATAGGCAGGCCCTCGAGGTGCTCGCCAGCACCTCTTCTCACACTTGCCAGCGTTTACTAATTTGATGAAACAAGAATTGGATGGCATATGGCCTAGCACTTTGTACAACAGACTTGCTAGAACACTTGCTCAGAAATCCACGCGTTTCTCGGCAGAGGGCATTCTGGCATGCTAACTTCGGAATCCTACCTGGGTTCCTATTATGTGACTGAGACAAGTTTCAATCAAATGGGTGAATGTATGTGGCCCACTTAGAGTGGTGGCCAGCTTACAGTAAGCCATCAGTGTTCCCTATTATTAGCTAATGATCCTGAGATGGTCTCCTCACGCACTGTCACCGCCATCTGTTTGGCACAGCATTCTGAGAATTAACTCAGACAACAGTACCTGGGAATTAGCGCTCGTTTCCTCCCATTCTTCCCCTTTGCCATTCTAAGAGGTGCTTCACGGCCACAGAGCTAACAGGTCTGTGTTTTAGCAGCTAAAATAACCATAAATAAGAAACCGCTGAGATGGGGCAAACCTCCTGAGCCATGTGACAGCACTCAGGGCGGGGCGGGGAGTGGCGAGCCATGGGTTCTGGCTGCTTCTGGGCCCGGGTGCAGCGCGGTCCTCCGCAGGCGCTTCTGTCTGCTCTCCAGGCTCCCACGCCAAAGGCACATACGGGATTCAACAAGACAACAAAAGCTAGAAGGAGAAAGTTTCTTTTAGAGAATGGGGAGCCCGTGCTGTGGGCAGGCAGCTAGGAGCACAGACCTGACCCTGACGCCCCCAACAGCTAAAACATACAGGACAAGAGAGACAAGACGGAGGCCCGGCTGGGATGCGGCCTTTCAGGAGAGCTGTGTTTGGAGCAGGGAGAGGGACAAGAAGAAACAAAACAAACATTCGACAAACTAGCAAATTAAACCGGCAGAATGAAACAGGAAACCACAATAGATGCTTAGCAGCCAAACACATTTATTAGTCTTTTTTCTCTTTTTTTTTTCCAGGAACCCAAAAATATTTTGTAGTTATAATGTAAGCAACTGAGTTGCACATAATACAATCATATCTTTCCAAAATAAAATAAAATAAAAAACTAAACAAAACAAAAATAAGCTGTTTAAAAGCCCAAAAAAACCCTTCAGAAAACTCTTATATATGCATTACATCATCTCTCAGTTTTAATGAAATGACGGCGACTTAATTCCTTAGTACTCAACCTGTCACAATCCAACGAAACACCACCCTTGAGTTTTTTTTGTTTTTGATTTTTTTTTAAATCCAGCATGAGAAATACAGTACCTGCTATGGCAAAAAATACACATAAAATGCAACTTTTCAGCTTATTTGTACATTAGTAGAGTTTAACATTTTATTGTTTGTTTTTTTTAAGTGAACCAGTGATTTTAAGTACCACTATACTAAAAAAGTAAAATAAAATAGAGAAAAGGGGGGCCCAGCCTGCCATGCAAGTGCACCTCTAAAGTGCCTAGTTTCTGTGTCCATGTAAAACCAGTAATATGAGGAGCAATTTCAACAAATGGGAGTTTGATTAAACCTCTATGTTTAAGAAAAAAAAAAAGACAATGCCATATCCTCCCTTTTCTCCCCTCAAACTTCCTTAAATCCCATCGTCCACTTTCTCTGTTGCCCACCAGAAGAGAGAAAAGAAAGCCACCAAAATAACATTGTAAAAGCTACTTCAAGTATAAGAAAAACAAAACACTTCTAGGTAACTTGCAGAGAGCATCGCTATGTGCAGCTATGTAGTCATGTTGGTAGGTTTTGTTTCTGCTGAGTGTTTCAGATGAGAGGATTTTTGCTGTACCTTCCTGTTACCTGTTTGTGTGCAAAGTTGGAAAGCTGCCTTTGAAAACTCCAGCCTCTTTCTGATGCCCTTCTCTGCACCTTCTGTTGAAAGGGGGCAAGGAGAGAAGTGAAGGGAGGAGGAAGGGGGGGGAAGGTGCCAGTCATTAAAATGGCACTCCTCCCATGGCCCCCACCCCCAAATCCCCACACTTCTCCATCAGCGACCAAATTAGCTCTCACGGCAGAGATTCCCATTCTTATTTCCTGATTTGGTAGGATATATTTTACTATGTAAACATAGCCCCTAGGATTATGGAACCCAAAGCAGCATTTATATCTCCATCTAAATGGAGAAAGATAAAATAGTCCAGAAACCTCTCCTCAGGTTGCTTTTGTTGTCTGTTTTTGGTTACTCACAACAGGGGTGGGGTGGGGTGGGCACAGAATTAAGTTGTAGGCAAATAGTAGAGAGAGTTAAGAGTGGGCACAATTGAGCTGTTGTGTCTGCTTTTTTTTTTCCCCCTCCCAGAAGGGTTTTTTTCTTTTTTTTTTTTTTATAACCTGTTAAAAATGTTCCTGCACCTTAAGTCATACAGAGGTTAAGGCCAAGGGTGCAGAATCTTGTGCACGTGTCTCTGTGAGCACATTCACGGTGCATGCACCATTTTTGATGTCTTCTGTGAGATCACTGGACACACTTTGGTCACTGGTGTGTGCAAAGGGTGGTGGTGGGGGAGTGTCCCGGGAAAGAAGTGCAGAGATCAGCAAAGCCCTTTGGGAGCATTGTGGTGGACAGAAAGGCAGTAAGGACTTATGGGGGAACCAGAGGAAGGAGACTGATAGAAAAGGGGCTTCCAAACAAACAACAGAAATAAAACCCAAAGGTGGATAGTGCCCCAAATCAGAAGGTGGGTGGTGAACATGTGCGCATTTATTATCAAGCTTCTTCCCCTCAAAGGAAATCGTCACTATACAAGATCAGTGAGCTCAAACTAAAAGGACTTCTAGACAGATACAGGGTTTATCTTTAAGATGGGGGGAAAGGGGGTGTTTGTGAAGAAGTGATTCGAAATGATCCCTTCTGACCCTGCCTCGTGGGTGGCCAAACCTAGGAGAGCAGTAGCTGACAGATCCCTACGAGCAGCGGCATTTGTCAAATGACCTTTCCCTCTACCTACTGTCACCTTCAAGCCTCACAGAGAGGGGAACAAGAGGAACGTCTTAGGGTGCCCACACCTTTCAGGGAGGTTGTTGGCACGTCTCAGGTGAATTTAAGTAAGAAATCAATCTATTTCCAGAGCGTCGCAAAGTGACAAGGCTGTTGAGTTCCATAGCGCCAAACTGAAATGTCAGGGACTAATTCCCTCTATTGAGCTACAGAATGCTACTGTGGGGCTCAAAAAAGTGAGCCCATGTGTGAAGCAAGAAAGGTTGCGAGCTCAAGGTCTCAGGTAAAAACCATTCTGGAGTGCCTGGAGGGGATGGGTCTTCTGAAAGAGAAATTCAGACACTCCCCACCCTGGAAGTAGATCTGGAACAGATGGCATCTATTCGAAACAGGGTTCAGACACTGGTCGGCTGTCACTGTGTATGGGAGGCAATGGAGAGACCACCACCCTACAAATGTAAGTCCGCTCCCCTGACCTGTCCTTCTTTCTCTTCTTAAGCATGAAAGAAGATCTGAAACTTCAGATGGCTTAACAACAACAACAAAAAAGTAAAATATCATATTTTAGGGCTACTTTCACAGCAAAGGAAAAAATCGTAAAAGTTATCCTGCTATTTACACATTCATATTTTAAAAAGGATAACCCACTGGTGTGTGTCAGAAACAGAGAGGGGAGTTAAGGGTCTACATTGCAGGGGAAATGTACCTCGAGGTATTGTTTTGTGTTAGACAGTTGAAACGTCAGGATTTTATTTTTTTGTTTTCTTTTTTTTTTTTGTTTTTTGTTTTGTTTTTGTTTTTTTGTCTAAAGGCAATCTAACAGATTGGAACCCTGATAAGATCGTGCCTGTGCAGCCCTGCACGGCACGAAGAGACTGTGATCAAGTCTGTTCCTCGTTACAGTACTGTGAACGTCAACAACAAAAACTTCTGCCTGGAAACACTGAACGTGGGCAGAACAATCTCTGGCTTATGATACTGCGTGTTGCAAAGAATGCCTAGACCAGAGTGTGCAGGTGCCAGGACTCACCACAGGAATTCCGTCAGGACCAGGAGGAGGCTCTAGGCTCTCCTGTGGGCAGCACCTCACCGCTCACTAGCTCTCTAGCAGAACAAATGGCAAGGAAGCAGAGAGGGGACGTTCGGCTGAGGGGCAGTGGGTGAGGAAGAAAGAGAGTCCTTTTTTGCCTGCCAAGCAACGGGCCCTCTTCCCCACAGAGCAAGACAGTTTCCTCATAAATAAGTTCACTTAAAAATGATGAATGAAAAACGAAGAAAAATTAAAAGGAGCGAGGAGGAGGAGTTTTGGAGATCGACAGGAAGATGAACCTTAAGGTCAGCACGAACGAGGCATGGTTTCCTGAGCTTGAAAGGGTTCTGAATTCAGGAAAGGATGAGTACTTTTTCCCAGAGAACGCGAGGGCCTTTGGGGCCTCCGCTGTGGCCCTGGGCTAACACTGCTCGGTTGGGGTGGAGGATCTGGCTGCCAGCAACCGCAGGCCCCCAGGACCTCGGGAGGACTCCGCGTCTCTTTCTACCTCACCGTGCCGCCTTTCCCGCTGCTGGCTCTCATTCCCCTTCCCCGCCAGGACGTGGGGATACCATGGACACAGAAACCGTAGAACAAGGATGCAAAGCCACTTCCTTCCCCTTTCTGCCCTCCCCAGCCCCCCTCTGCAGAATGCATAGTTACAATTCACGTTACAAAATAAAGAAGCAATGATGACCACATATGGGACCTTTTTTTTTTTTGAAAAAAAGAAAAAATCCAACAACCTCTTCTTAAATTCAGTATCAAAATTCACATTTGCATAATAATACATTTCAAGGCCATTAGAGAGGAATGAGAGAGAAGCCCAGAAAGCCGCATCTCTCCTCCCTTTGTCTCCTGAATGAAGCTGAAGGAATCTTGCGGGAGGGACTGTTTTCCTCTTTGGGGAGTTCTGAGGAATTATGGAAAATGGCCCTTAGCATTCACTTGCGGTTTCTTTAGAAGATCGGGCATGGGGAGAAGAGGTGGAATCGTTGAAAACAAACATAAAAAATGAAGAGACACTGCAGATTTCTACGTTTAACTAGAATAGTTCTGAAGAAATATTATTTCAGATCTTTCTCTTTTCTGTCTCAAACACTTCTATCTTACTCTTTCAAAAGCCTTTTCCTCATGTGTAATACCCTGTTCGCATAAACAGCAACATTACGGGACTTCCATTTGGGAAAATAATGGCCTTCTCAGGACAGACTCAAGAGGGTGGAAGCGCGCTGCCCGCCCCGCGCCCCGCGCACGGCGGAAGCTAGAAAACGCCTTCTTGTCATGCACGAATGTGTCACAGACATCACCATATTTCAGTTCTCCAGTGCTTACAGAAAAACGAAAACTAAAACGGCCACGGCCACGCGCGCGCACACACATACACGCGGGGACTTGGTACTGCAGACAGAGAAATTCAACCTGCGCTCTTGGACTGACCCGGGTCTCTGTCCTTGCGCACCATCACCTCGTTCTCCCGCCCGAGCCCCAGGGTCTTTTCCACACTCCTCTACACTGTGCAATAGGGGTGCTAATGAAAACTCTACGGCTGCCCCCTGGGACTGCCAGGAGAATCGCGGACTTCCCTAAAGACTAAGCTGACCGCCTTTCTGTTTCATCCCCATGATAGCTTCCTCCTAAAACAGATGGTCTCTGTACTCACAAAGGCACATTCAGAAACACTACACTTAATTCCTTGGACAAAATTAAAAGGGGGTAGGGGTGGTGTTTTAAACACATTTATTCTAACATCCCGAAATTTCTGGCAAGAAGTGTCATGCTGGATGCATCACTTGGTGAGAAACTATACTACCTTTAAAAGGTATGTAACTTCTTGAAAGGGTTCCAAAGGTTTTTGCTTTGTTTAGTATAAGGATGCCCCCCCGCCACCTTTTCAGTTTTGGCGAACACATTTAGGATATACGTACGACCTTCCTGCCCATAAAGCTCTGTTGGAAGGCTAGTCCTGCCATAAGGCTGCTCCAGCTCACTGGAGTGACCTCTCACAACCCAGCCCTCTGAGAACTGCACACCTTTTGGGAGCCGAGGGAGAAGGAAAGCCAGATTCAGCGTGAGGCCCAGGAAAGCAGGGGAGAAGGGAAAGAAAAGCACTTCGTTTCACATCTCAGCTACAACAACACTGTAAACTACCTTTACAATTTTGCTTTTGCTGCTCCCCACTAGCAGTAAAGAGGAATTACACTTTTTTCTTGGGGGAAAAAAAAACAACAACAAAAAACAGTCCCAAACGTATTAATCTTGGCTCGAGATGGGTCAATGTCGATTGAGAATGGGCTTCCAAAGTGGTGACTCACAGAGTGAAAAATGAACTGAGGCACAAAGTGCTTTACGGAAACATGATTTCTTTTTTTATTTAAAACAGAACACTTCTTGCCTTCATCTGACCTTTCCTTTCCCAGGGACAAAACAAGTGTTTGTCACAATGAAGACCCCATGACTGAATCTTGCAGAGACCCTTCAGTCAGGGTGGTACCATTTTTCCTGCTGTGCATAGTTTCTTGTTAAAAACACGAAATTCAGGTGAATAGCTAAGTGAAAAGAACTATTTAAATTCTGTGAGGCAAACACTGGCAGCTTCTGTCATTTTTTTTTTTAAGTGGTGTTGGTAGGATACAATAGATTGGCAGTTCAAAAACCACTCAAATGTTCGAATACTTGGTAATTCCTTCAGATCTAGTCTGAGTGACCACACATATAAAAGGATGGCAGGAATGCCCAGCTGGTGGGGAGTAGCTCTGTTTCCTGACCAGTATTCCCTTCACCATCCTGTAAATGTTCGTGGCGGTACAGGCAGCAGGGAGGCGTTGTGGGCAGGTTAGGGAGGGTCAGTGTTCTATTTTTATTCCATTACTACTGTGCTCATAGATTCTTGAAGTTGAGAACTATCTTAAATCTAAAAATGTGATGCCAGTACCTCCTTTATCAAATTCAAGGTCAAGAAAACAACACCATCATTAACAAGTGGGGACCGTCTCTGAAAATACACACACCTTTGGCACTGGCCATAAACCTACAGAGCTTATGACAGAGTATGCATGAACTCTGGAAATACAGAGAACATTCTATGTTTTTTTTATAGACTGTTGATGTTCTTGACAACATTATGTCTATTTGCCTGTTTCTAGACTGTGTGGACATCCTAGAGTTGTAGATAAGAAAGCTAAGAAGGTGTGGTGCTGTGTGCAGCAGAGGGTGAGGGCACCCTATTTTCTTAAAGAGTGCCGAGGTCTACAGATTGACACCGAGGCTGGAATATTCTCATCTGCACCATCACATGCAGCCTTAGCTGTACACTCACAGGAAGGAAAACAATTCAAGAATAACGTTTCTTTTTGCAGTAACACTAAGAAGCATAGTTAATGCACAGACATGAATGAAGTGTGACAAAACTTGGCAAAAACACTGAAGGAAAAGTTTTGTTTTTTAACCAGCTAAACATGTGTCTCTATGCTTCATCAAAGACCCTATAGATAGTTAAAACAAGAGAAAAAAACCCAAATCCCAAACAATAACCTACAAAGTGTTATATATTGAATTTGAACTCTGAGGATGGGGGAGAAGGGGACCTTTTCTACATAAAGACTCAATTGTTCCCTAATCTTAGAGAAGGCGGTTATAGCCAAGTCTGCTGAAAACATCTTATTTACACTGCAGAGGAAAACAGGCTTGGCTTAAGCGTTTTTCTCAACACAGAGATATCTTCATTTTGTTTAAGAATCATGATGGCAAAATATAAAAAAGTAAAATTAAAAAGTACACAGCATCTGAGGTCGATATGGAATCTGGCTGTTAACCCTACAAAAACTGCCCCTCCCCCCCCGACAAGTGGCAAAAATTCGAGTGAATCTTTGCAACAAGTCAATAGCCCGTGAAATGTTAGTTTCTGCTAGATATATTAATAAAAGTTCTTCCAAATTCTTAGGAATTTCTTTTCCTCTTTTTCTTCTTTCTTTCCTTATTTATTTGCGTATCTTGGAAACCACATTCAACCCACAGGAACTTGGAAGAACCAACTGCTAATTTATGCTACATTCATATCAGAAGAGGTGGCAAAGTTCTTAGAACAGGAGCCATCTGATTAGAAAATTAAGCTGCTATGAATAAAACTGATCAAATGGCAATCAATGGATAATTATTTACTGGGGGATACTGATGAAAGAATCTGGTTTGGAACCTTGACATGTCATCATTGCTAAGTTAACTTCTGTGCATGTTGTAAATGCAAAAAGTCAAGGGCTAGGTATGGAGGAGTCAGAGACGCCACGTGGGCCATCCATTTCTTCACAGTGTCTCGGAGCTCTGAATTTTGTGGGGTTTTTTTTTTGTTTTTTGTTTTTTTTTTTTGTTTTTTTTTTAAACACCTAAAATTAGGTCATGGCACTGGATTTCAATTGCCAGTAGAGGTCTCCAGTCTGATGGAAGACATCTCTTCCCCATGAGTGCTTTTTTTTCTTTTGGCGACTCATGTGATAGACAGAAACCAAGTTTGTGATGTTTGAAAGATGGGCACCTCCAGCCACTGGTAATCAAGTGTTTAAAAAAATAAAGGAAACTAGTAAAAATTGAAAAGCTCAAATTTACATGATCGAAATGTTTACAAAAAAAAATCTACATAATGAGAGGTGACCAGCAAACCTCAGTACACATGCCAGAATGTGGTGGAAGAGAAGCCGCTCCCACCAGATTTTCTAAGTGCATGGAAGCCACCTAACCTCTCAGCAGACATGGCTCTTGCCAAAAAATATCACGGAAAGAAAAGAGTTTTTCTCTTCCATTTATCCTCACTATATCCTTTTCTTAGGTCACTGCCAACCAATAAAGCAAAGTTTCCAGCAAGTTGGAATAAAAAAAAAAGGTGGAGGCGAGGGGAGAGTCGGGGGGAAAGAGAGGAGACAGACGAAGACAAGAGCAGAAAAACAGGAACCCCTTTCTACTGGCCCAACACAAACAGACTTTCCAAATCACTGTATGTAGTTGTCACAATGACACACGTGGAGAAGTCAGTGCACAGTAACCAGGGCGATAACACAAGGAAGGATCTTGGCATTCCACATTACTGAGACATGAAAGCATTATTTAACTTCCTTGAGTTCTGTTTATTTTCAATTTAGCCCACTGCCTGTGGGGCCTGTCCAGAACCACTCCGATTTCCTTAACGGGCAAGCGTCTTAATGTCTGCGGAGTGACTGGACCACATGCACATACACACGCGTTCCCCCTGCTTAGGATGTCTGGGGGTATGTACGAAGGCACTAAAGCGGTTTTAGAGAAATTGCAGGCAGCAACCCCACCCACTCCCTTTACCTGTCGAGCTGGAGTTTCTTTCCCACTGGGAAGCTTAGATGTTTAAAAGCAGCTGTGGTCATGCTTGGGAATTCTGACCCCCGGCCCCAGGAGGGAATACAAAAGGAGAATTCAACATTATGAAAAATTGAAAGGAAACACTCCACATCTCCAGCTGAGGGATGGGGATAATTAAGCAGCAGATCTTCAAAACAGCAATTAAAATGAGCACAACAGTAGCTGGGAGCTAAAAAAGTAAAATCACTTGTTCCTTATTAGATTCTTCTTTTCTCCTCCTCCCATAACAAATGGAGGTAAGACAGACATTCTTCGTTAATAGAACAGTCCATAGATACTTTCCTCTAGTAATGCCTATATTTAAAATTTGTTCCAAAAATCATTAACCTATATTTCCTAGCTCTTTACATAGATTCTCAGCAATCCAACCGTACTATTTTACAGATTAGAGTTTACTTTTTTTTTTCCCCTAAGTTGTTGTTTGTTTCTTTCTTTTGTTGCTGGGGTTTGAGGGACAGGGAGAAGGGTTCCCTTAAAAAAAAAAAAATCATTTGGGGAGATGTCAGTTCAATCTTAAATGGAAAGGGACAGAGCGATGACATTCCCATTTTATAAAAAACAGACAGTCCCACTAAATGACACACAATTTCAAATGAATCCATGATAAATCTCTTAGAAATCTAATCCTTCTCCCATGTTTTTAAAGATAACGAATTGACCTGTTGCTGCTAAATTGATCATTTTTAAAAAATATTTCTTTCTATGTGTTTTAAAATGTGTGACCCCCAGTATGACAACAATGTTTGGAGACTTTACATTTTTTTTAAGTAAAAATTGTTTAAACTTTTTGAAGTTTCAGGAACTTGTAAAAGTTATGAACAGGAAAGAAACAGCCGTCTATCTAGGATAAGATACGGTTAAATAAACCATCTTCAAAAAACTGGCTTCCTACCCTAGAATTCCTGAGAATGCTTGCAAATTTTAAAGCAGGAAAATAAATGTTAAAAACAAAAACAAAAAACACTGTTAAATGCTCCCAGAGTTAGTCTTCATCTAAAATATATATTTATATGTATATATATACGCACTTTTTGGTCTTTTTTTTAAGTTTTTAAATTTTTTCCCTTTAAGCTTAAGATGGAAGAACATTTGAGCTTCTCATATTTATTTTTACATATTTCAAATCCCTCATTATGTCTTGTAAACAAGAGGGGCTCTAGCACCCGGCTTTCACCGTAGTATCGTTAAGGAACTCAACTAACCCATAGTGCAGGCCAAGGAACCAGCAGGCAGGAGGAGGGAGTGGGGGCAGGACACGGCAGGGAATCATGGCAGCGGACAGGGTTGTCACGGGCTCGTGGGAGCCTCGGGACATGCTCCTGGCCCAGGGCCACTAAGATTTCGCCTTCTGTAGATGGCTGAACACAGCTGCTCTCCACCTGGACGTCACCACACACCACAGGGTTTTGCTCCACACACAGAGAGCAGGCAGAGGGGACCGGAAGGAGACATTTTTGTACATGGGTAGAGGTGGAAGGGGCATGGTGGTGGTGATGAAAATCGGAGAGCAGGAAGAGGGCACAGTTAGTTTTCTACAAGGCATCCAATGGGACCGAACCAACGCTGGAGACTCAAGTTTGACCACCTACCCACAAAGGGTGCATAAAGACTTCTGCGAGTGAATGCTCACTTGAATTACGCATGTCAATCTCTTTTGAGGCTAGGTTTGTAATCAACAGGGTAAGCCAGAGGACTACAGAATTCCCACTCTTTGTCTCATAAAACCACTTGAATGCAAATAATTCGTTTTTGCCTTTTCCTATACACACCCACCCACCCACCTACACACAGACAAAAGCTAAAAGTCAAATACATTAGGCATTGTTGTATCCTTCACTGAAGATGCTAAAGAAAGAAAAACTCCCTTGTCCTCACTAGCAGCAAGTTACGGAGGACAGTAGAGGTCTGCTCCCACCAAGGGTTGGAATGGGCAGGTATTTGCTGGTACAGAATGTCGGCACTTTATGTTAAACAGTATAATGCAGACTGGGATGTCCACACAAGTGCTAGCACATTACCGGCATATGTCCCCCTCCCCCCCACCCCTCCCGCCCCGCCAGCCATCTGCTTTGTATAAAGGGGTACCCTTTCAGGTCTGCTAGAACTCTTCACAAAAAGCAGTTTGATACATGTTGATTCCAACATAGATACATACATGTTGGTGATTAACTGTGGATTAAAAGTTGCCCCCTATTCAGCCCAGAGTACTACTACATTGATGCTTAAAAAAAAAAAGTCTTTAAATACCAAAATAAAAAAAGCAACATTACAAAGAAAAAAAAATAAAGAGGTCAAAACCAAAAAAAGGTGCAATACTTAAAAGTCTTTGCTAAGTTATACCTGCCTAAGCAAAACCACATACACAGGAAATACACAACACAGAGAAACAAAAGGAAACGCTTGAAGTACACACTGGTTTAAGAACATTCGTTAAGTAAACGTTTCTGTCAGTGATGGCCTGGTGCTGTAACGCGCCGCGGCCTGGCACAGGTAACGCTCGGCGAGAGAGGAGCAGAGAGGGAGAAGCTGCAGCTGCTCACAATTTGTTTTCATAAAATGAAAATGAGAACCAATTCAGCATTACCTGACTTTCTGATGAATTCCTCACACCTGATTACAACAAGAAAGGGGGAACATGGTTTTTCTGCTTTTGAGACACCACGGAAGTAAAAACTCTCTCATTGTCTGTTCTCGTTCAAACTAACGAAAAGAAAAGGCCTGCGTGAAACTTAACAGATATCCCGATGTGCCTGGTGGCCACTTACTTTAAAAAACAGAAATAAATTAAAACACACGGTTGCTCCAAGAGGTACCTCCTGCTCTCCTACTTTTTTGGGACTTGGCAGTGCTCCGCTCTACTGCTAGGTCGAAAAGAAAAGCAAGAGAAAACTCGCTCAGGCTAATTTGCAAATGTAAAGGAGCTCCCTGCTTTAATCATTAAAAAGCACTCTGTTCATCTTAATGCAGCCCAACGGAGTTGCTTTAAGTAAGCAGTGGCTCCCCGTGCTTGTGTGTTCTCATAGTTAAAAAATAAAATAAAAAATAAAAAGCAGATGGCCGGCCAGCCAGCCTGCAGACTGTTAGCAACGCAGCGTTCGGAGAGATTGGGTGAGGAAGGGGGAGGAGGACACGGGCGCACACACACACAGAGACAGAGAGAAGGATGCACGCAAATGCACATGAACACACGTGCACACACATACCAGAACGAGCATGCCTGGGCAGTTACATGTGCCAGAACACACTGGTATTTATCAACCAATCACAAATTTTTTCCTTTTTTTTTTTTTTAGGTTTTTTGTGTTTTTGTTTTTAAAGTGAGGCTCCGTCAAGTCTTCCCCCCCCCACCCCAACAATTCTTTTGAATTCCCCTCCCTCCCAAACGTGGTAGACCTAAGGACGGAAACACACCCAGTGCAAACAAAGTTAAAAAGCTATTTTTTTTCAGTATATATGTTTCTTAGCAACAACTTCCATATAACATGAAAAAAGTGAAAAACTAGAAACTAATTTTTTTAATTTTTTTGTGTTTAAATTTAAATGGTATGTGTACTTGCTTCACATTGTCTTTCTAGGTTGGCGTTCATGATTCAAGTATTTCAAGAGTGATATGTTCTCTTTTTGGATTCATATTCCAAACGAAAAAACTGAAGTAATAAGGGAGGCAACTATGTGCTCAGACAGTCTGTCAATGACCCACCTTTTTTTTTTTCTCTCTCCGTTTTCTTTTTTCCTTTTAAAAATGTATTTATTGCAAGTTGAAAAAAAAAACGAAAAGGTCAAGTTAGTGCTGCTGCTGTTCCAAAAAAGGTCACGAGGTCAGAGTTGAAAGTTCTAAGTTCAGATTGAATCCGACCCTCCTCCCAGAAGGTCACCAGGTAGTAAGGGAGCAGGGCTGCCCATCCTATGGGGATCTTCCACAGTTGGGACTCCCCACAAGCTAGAAGAATAGTTTGGGGGCCCCCACAACGAAGCGCCAGCAAGATCGGCCCCGCTGCTGCCGCCAGCACTGCTGCTCCACTGCCCGAGCCCTGTGGACCCACCGAAAAGATTCAGAGCAGGTCCGACGGGATCTGACTGGGTCTGTCCGGTCTCCAGCGACTGCCAACCTGCGGCGGGTGCACTTGGGGTTGCTGCAGGTGTAGGGGGCTGAGCTTGTGCCAGAAAGCGGCTAACTTCATCATCGGTGGCAAACTCAGCCAGGATGGTAGTGTTTCCCAACACACACCTAGAAAAAAGGGGAGGGAGAGAGCTGTGGATTTGAGGGAAACCCTAAAGCATCCATAGGGACTGAGGATTTCGAGCCCCTGAGTCCTCGATGTTCAACGTGTGCTCTTTTGGCCAGCAGCTTCCCCATCCCCTGGAAGCTTCCTAAAATGCAGAATCACAGGCCCAACCCCAGGCCTACAGGACCAAAACCTGCATTTTAACCAGGTGGGCTGGTTGAGAAATACTGTCCTAAAGCAGTAAGGGATAGTAAATCTCAGGACCTCCAAAGACTACTAGGGGCTACCACGTATCGATATCCTTTGGGATACGGAATTTGTATGTTGAGAAAAATGTCACCTATCTTTTCCCCATTGGAGGTAAAAGGTCACACCGCAGACCAAGGTGACCCTGCCTCAGGCCTCTGGAAGTGCTACTGCTCTGTCACAGGGCCGGCTCCTTGCCTGAGAGTCACCACCGCTTGCTCGTTCTGTTTGTAGCTTTCTGCTGGGGCACCTGCAGCCACAGAGAGTCAGCTCTTTCCTGGTTCCCAGTTTGACAGCAGCTGGGAGGGGGACAGTCAAAGTGCGATCCAGTCCCACCCACTTAAGACAAAACCCCTGCCTCCCACCAAGCCACAGTGTTTCATCTTCACCAACAAAGAAGACAAAGTAAGCGACTAGATTCTACTACAAAAAGTGATGGCACCTACAATGTTTCACATTCCCCTCAACACTGGCTTTGTTTTACAGTATTAAAATTTACTCACTGCTTCATGACTTCATAAATTCTTTACTTTTGGAATTCTGATTCTTGGCCTACACAGATACACAGGGCAATTGACGCTTAGGGAGGCAGAAAAGATGAGTGACCTCAGTACCAAGCAGGTGCTTATGCCACGGTGCTGTTTTTGTGCGTGGTCTTGTGCATCTTTGTCTAACGAAGCAGGTGCCAGAATACTCACATGTGCATCTTCACGTATGTTTGTCTCAGTGAGTTTAGGATGGGTACTCACATGTGCAGTGCAGTTTGGGCCTTGGCCGCCTCCTGTTTGGTGCTGTATCGGATCAGGGCGGTGCCCTGGGTTAGGTTCAGATGGAATGTCAGCAGTGGGCCATGCTGCATGCAGATGGTTCTCAACGTTGACCCATCAATCTAAGGAGTAATGACATTCATGAGACTAAAAACTGGAGGCAGGGTGTGAAAAGAAGTCAAGTGGCCTTTCTTGCATTTGAGAAGAAGGGCTTCTGGTTTGTAAATAAGGATATCCACACAAGTCTTGGCGAAAGGAAGAACTCAAAGCAGGGAAGAATGCACTGAATAGAGGTCTTAAAGGCAAATTTTAAGTTAATTCAAAGCACTGGGCTGAGATCTAATGTGCCCATACTGCAAATAAAAAAGTTTGCAAAAACACAGCTCAAGACAAATTATACGATTCAACCTGTATTCTGTTTTTAAGAGATAAACACACGAATGTGTACTGACTTGTCAGAGCCTTTAGAAAGCAGAAATAGGATGGCACCCGAATAGGAACTTAACACGCCAAGTTCTCAACATCATTACTAATGTCGTATTTGAACTATTCTCCACTCCCCCAGTTAATAATCTCACAGAGAGCTAAAGGAGGACCCACACGAGAAAAGCACTGCTGACCCCCTTGATGGTTTAGTGGTTTTTAAATTTTTTAAAAAACTTATTTGAGAGAGAGAGATATATATATATATAGAGAGAGAGCGAGCGAGCGCGGGAGAGGGGCAGAGAGGAAGAGAGAGAATCCCAAGCAGGCTCCACACTGCCAGTGCAGAGCCCAACGTGGGGTTCGAACCCACACACCATGAGATCATGACCTGAGCTGAAGTCGGACGCTTAACCGACTGAGCCACCCAGGCACCCCCACTCCCTCATGAGAATGCTGCTGGCTGACCTAGCTCACAGAGAGCACCGGTGTCCTTGTAATCCCACGCTGGCCATCTCAGGGCAAGCCTTTCTGCCTGCTTCCCTGTGAACTCTGCCGCCCTCAGCTTCACGTTAGCCAGACTCTCAAGATGTTCACTGATTTGAGACAATCTCTCTCACTCAGGACTTGGATGAATAGATGCACTTATTCATCCTGATTAATTTACTTGTATTGAGATCTTAACTAGGATTATTGAGGCTGCTCAGACGAACATTCGGTTCATTTCTTTGGAAGGGAAACAGATTACTATCGGAACAGCCTTCAAAAACTGTTGCTACTGGCGGTGGCGGTGGCAACGTTGTGTGGTTTCACCATGGAAACCCTGCAGGATGGAAACCGGCAGCATCACCATAGTTCTTTACAGAAAATGGAAATCAACTCTATGAGCATGTCTGTGTGGGCCACAAGGGACCTTTCAGGACAGATGCCCTCTAAACAGATATTATGTGATGAAAAGTACATTTATCCAGGTTCCAAAGATTTGCCCTTATAACCATCTTCTAAGCTGTGATAGAGATTAGTCTATTAGGTAGTTTTGAGTTTTAAAATTCATCAGTTCTTTCTAATACAAACACAGTTAACCCCTAGATTCCTATTACGTACATACACACATGTACTTACTATTTTTCCTAGGGTAAAACAGAAGTGAACAGCCAGCTAGCTTGTCCAAGTTCCTTTCAACACAGCATAGCCTTTACGGCCTCTCTCATCCTCGCCACATACCCAGCACACTGTGACAACTTTAGAATGTTGTCATGTTCTAATGAGGCATATACAGATTTGAGTATGGTCATGTAAGATCTTCATACTTCACCTGATTCGTAGCTAAAAAAACCACCTGGGGCTTTTAGCTGAGTTGATATGGCGATTAAGAGCCAACCCAGACTCTTCCTCATGTTAACTGTATTTATGAAACTGCCTTTCTCAACATGTCCCCTAAATACAAACCGTGGACTCGCTAACCACAAACAGGTTCCACAAACAGGTTCACTGGGCACTAAGTTTAGGAGAAGCTATATTTCTCCACAGACGATCATAATACACATTAGCATGTTAAAGAGTCTAAGAAGTCTCACAGTGAAGAAACCTGCTTAATTTTGTTTAATCAAGTACATGTTCCAAACATATTAGGTCAGAGACCTATTAATATCCCATGGGAACACTCTAGAAAATGCTGGCTTACTAAAGTGTGCATGAATCCAGTTATGAATTAAATGCTAGACAATTCATTCTATGTGTCAAAAGGAGGGAGGCATAATTGACTCCTTTTAACAAGGTGTTGTAAAGGTTGTCCTGTCAAGTCCAAATGAAGGTCATGGGCCCAGTTTCAGTGGGTTCATTTAATCTCATGTGGGTGTTCAGCATAATACTGCTGCAAGTATGTCAGTTATCAAGCAAACAAGGTGACAGACAGAGTGGCTTGGGGCAAATGAAACCCATCACTGTAAAAACAACCCAGAGGGCATGTTCTGAAGAGAGCAAATTAGTAATGCCATCTACAAAGAGAGTAACAGATGGAAAATTGAAAGCACCCATGTGACATTTAAGCTATGAAATTGACAGATTTCTTCTACTGCAGAGATGGATGGTTAATTATTTATGAAGCATAAAAATGTTTGATGTGGAGCCTCAAGCCTTGTTGGGCCAACAGTCCCCATTCAGGAGTAGGCTTCGAGCATCGGGTGGGGAGGCCCACCCCTGCATGCTGGACCTCTTAGTAGCAGGCAGGAAATTAATGAGCTGTGTTATCTGACGACATTTCACACCTGAGTTTCCCTTTCTTAACACAGTCAAATCCTGTCTCAGAAATCACAAGGAAGCAGGTTACCTGTGGAGTGAGATTGTGAAGAACCAGCCAGTAACTGGGACGAACTGAACCACCATCACTCCAGGTAGAGGCTGTAAGCAACCAGAAGAAAAAAATTAGGAAGAGCAATAAAAAAATTCGCATCCTTTCTCCCTTTTTAAAAACAGTCCTCTCTTTTACACCTCCCTCTAACCTCATTCATCCTGTCACTCAATAGCCAGTTTCTCTTCCCCTAGACCTTGTAACCCTGTGCACTCTCACACCTCATTTGTAAGGCCACAGTTTCCTCCTAATGTTCTCACGCTGCTGGTTGTCATTTTTATTTCATCTATCCCTTGCGAGTTCTTGGCTACCTCTGCCCTAGACTGAACTGCAATTTTCTACTCAAGAGATACTCTTTCCTCTACCAGACAACCGTGATTTCCTCTCTTGTGAAGATTTCATCATGTGTCTTTTTTTGTGTTAACATAAGTCCCCTGTGTTTGAACCACGATGCTCCTTTCGGCAGGTCCCTCTCACCCGAGGCAAGCCGTGAGTCCTGTTGTGTCCCCCACCCCCTGACCGATCGGGGTGCTGTGCTGCTCCAGGGAGATGATGGTTTGGGGTTGCTCAGACCAGGAGGTGGGCGGGGCAGCGGTGTAGTGTTCCTTGAGGAAATATGGTTTTTCCACATCTTGTTGGAGAGATGAGTGGGGTTGTGTCCTATGGGATCTGGGGACCATGTTGATTTGTAATCAGGGAACTTTGCTACAAAGAAGACAAAATTAAGGAAGGAATAAGGTTAGATAGGTCACTTTTGTCAATCGACATAAATTTCGTGTATACATATAAATAATATTCTAAAAATAGTACACATTTTGAGAGTAGCAATACAAAATAACACTAAATATAAAATTTTTAATGACTATTACTCTGAATCGACAAAGCATGAACTAAAGATTTAATGGTAGCTAATTCTCTACTACTTTCTTAGCCAAACACAACCTGAATGGAAAGATTCATTTGAGGGAAGTTTTCCTAAAACCATTAGTTGAATGTGAATCTTAGCAAAACTATTCTATAAACGCTCACTGGCTGAATGGAAATCACATTAGAAACTTCTAATTTTCTTGATTGTGATTAAGCTACCAACGGTCAAACATTTTTTAAATTTTTTTATTTTTAAGTAATGTCTACACCAAATGTGGGGCTCAAACTTAAAACCCTGAGATCAAGAGTCACATGTTCTACTGTCTGAGCCAGCCAAGTGCCTCAACATTCAAACAGATTTTGGAAAAAAAAAAAAAAAAATCAACAAATATTTGCTAAGGGCTTATTATACTTTAAATCAGTGCTGTGGATAATATAAAGTTATTCTCAAGAACTTCAAATTCACATGAGAAGGCAGAACAGGTGAATAACAGAATTGGTAGCTGCAGGCATCGTCACATATGTTCAATACACTGAGGAGAAGACACTGCTAGGCCATTATCAGAGGCTTTGCAAAGACAGGTCTGGAAGGATTTACATAACAGGATGGGCTTGGGGTGCTCGGTTGGTTATGTGTCCAGCTTTTGATTTCAGCTCAGGTTATGATCTCATGGTTCGTGGGATCAAGCCCCGCATCAGACTCTGTGCTGACAGTGCGGAGCCTGCTTGGGATTCTCTCTCCCTTTCTCTCTGCCCCTTCCCTGCTCACGCTCTCACTCAGAGACAAAAAACAAAAAAATGGATGGGCTCAGAGAGACAGGAGAATATAGACGAATATCCCATTTAAACTCTATCTGTACCAAATATATTTTTCCTCAGTTTTGGTCGAACACCACTGCACAGGGGCAGAGAGGTACAGAAGGCCAGAAAGGTAGGATGTAGGCTGACTAGGATGCTACCTGAGGTTCTTGCAGTAGATTTGGTATGTAGTATTTAAACCTGGGTCTCAGCTTGGGTGACAGCAAGTAGGGTGGAGAAGAAATGGACAGGAGATGTGGCTGCGGAATACACCCCCGGGAGACACCCTCACTGCTTGGACTCGGGCAGCAAGTGAAAAAATCTGGACACTTTGTGACCCACTGAGGCTGGAAGCATCATTAAAAAAACCAAAAAACTTAGTTAAGTTAAGGAGGAAGGACAATGTAAGGGAGTGGCAGAGAAGTATACATTCAGTTAGACAAGTCTGGGGTGACTCTTGGGTCAACTCTCAGGTGAACGTTCAATCGTAGACAAAAGATAAAATGGCTCAACCGGAGATATAGGCAGTTACTGAGATAAAAGAGTTGAGTGAAAAACCAGTTTGGACATATAAAGAAAAAAGCCCCAAAAAGAATAATGTGGGGTAGTGGTTAGAAACACAGATTTCTGAGTTGGCTCCTTTACACACACACTCAGATCTGAGGCAAATTACATCAGCTCTTTCTTGTTGTTGCTGTTGTTGTTTTGAGAGAGAGAAAGAGCATGCGTGGGCAGGGTGAGGGGACAGAGAGAGAATCCCAAGCAGGCTACACGCTGTCAGCACAGCCAGACTGGGGCTCGATCCCACAAACTGTGAGGTTGTGACCTGAGTTGAAACCAAGAGTTGAATGCTTAACTGACTGAGCCACCCAGGCGTCCTACATCAATTCTTTGAGCCTGAGTGTCTTCATCTACAAGATGGGGAGAAGACCAGGACTTCCTCACAGACTTTGGTGAAGGTGAGGGAAGAATTCATGCCAAAGGCTCAGCATGTGGCCTAGTCTGCAGGAGCATTCAAATCAAATAATGACAGGTTATTGTGACCCTGTTGATATGACACGGAAGTGGAAAAAAAAAAAAAGAAGAAAAGACAATTTGTAAGGCCATTCAACTACCGTGTCTTAGAAAGTAGCCGTGGATTTGTTTCATTTGCTTGTGCCTGGACACAGAACAGAAGCCTTAATGACTTTGATGGCATGAGGTCTAACTTTCGCAAGACCAAGGTGCCAATTACAAACACTCTCTCTACCAATCTATAAGTCCTTGTGTTAAGTGAATGACTTCAAAGGTTTTATTATATCCATTAAGTTTTCATTCCTTATTGTCTTAGGAAAAGAAAAAACAATACAAGGAACTCAACAAATGTTAGTAGAATTAATTAAGGGCCTCTTTTTTTTTTTTTAGAAAAGCAAGCTAGAATTGGTTGCTTAGGAATAACATGCTGGACTTCCCTGTTTCTTCTCATGGCTCATGATTCCTTTGGCAGACTGGTTAAAGAAAAGCACTTATGGCACAAAGATTTGACCTCTGTCCTCTCAATGCTCACAAGCTCCCTGCAATGATGTAACCATCTGCCTTGTCTTAAAGCTACATGTCCCATCCTGTCTCTATGTGACTAGAAGCTCCTTGAGAACACGGCCAGTACAAGAGATGTGCTTCCATTTATGTTGCCCTCGCTATTCAACTTCTGTTGGAGTATTCTGTAAGAAATAAATGCCCATTTCCTTTGTAAAAGGGAACCTGATGGAAAAGTGCTAGCCAAAGGGAAACAAACAGGTCATACTTGTACCTGAAGTGCTATGAACGTTGGTAAAGGAGTTGTCAGAGGCACTGTAGGGCCAGGCACCAGGTGAAGGCAGCGAGGTGTTGAGGGAAGAATTAGACCCTTTGGGTGACACAGGAGGAACAAGATGAAAATACTGCAGACAGATGTCAGTATAACCAGTACAACATTAGGTATTTGATTTAACTTTCCATAGAAGATTAAAATATATCTTAAAAAAACAAACTGAAAAGCATGCATTTTTATGCTTTCTGGTTAAATTATTAGATTAGCAGGTGCAAATGAAGGCACAGATTGACAAATATGAAATGCTGGGTTTTGAACGAACACTGAGGATGCCTCACTCATTTACCTGTGGTGTTATCCCGCAGAAGTTGGTGGTCAGTATCTACAATGGGAGATGTGGCTGTACCCCCCAGCACACTTCCTGGGGTGACATAGGGGTCAGATTCAGGGTCAATGTTTTGGATACCTTTCCATGGCACTCCTGGTTGGAATTCTGAAACAAGAAAAAGCAATATTAGAGGTAGGAGGTTATTTAAAAAAAAAAAAAAAAGAATCAAGTTAGTTTAAAAACATTTTTTTTAACATTTATTTATTTTGAGAGAGAGAAACAGTGGTGAGCAGGGGAGAGGCAGAGAGAGAGGGAGACAGAGAATCTGAAGCAGGCTCCAGGCTCTGAGCCAACAGTACAGAGCCTGACGTGGGGCTCGAAACCACAAGTGAGATTATGACCAGAGCCGAAGTTGGACACTCAACCAACTGAGCCACCCAGGCGCCCCTCAAGTTAGTTTTTGATACAAGAAATAGATCTGTGGAAGGTAGAATACTGAAGCTATTTTATCACAAACATTTATCATAAAATTAAAAATCACAGTCTCAGCCTGAACATATACTGTGCCAGCAGCACCTCTGTGTTATCAAGCTTGCTGACCTTCTCGGTGTCTCTGTGTCTGTGAGCTGGAGCCCATCAGTGCCTAGCCCGGTTGCTGCTCTTCCTGCTTCCAGGGCAGTTTGGGCCCGAGAGCAGTGAGGCCAGGAGTAAGTAATCTGGTGCTCATAAGAACTGTCCAGGCATCCAGGACACAAACTGGGAGAAAATCTGCACTGGAAATAAGTGACTTCTCCCATTTATCTCACTGGAAATGGACTTAGATGAACAAAAGAAAATATAATACAAATGACCATGACTTTGTGGAACATCCAGGGAGAAAAAGCAGGAATAATTTGGCTTATTGTGAGAAAACTCTAAATATGTATAAGTGTTTATAATTATTTTTATTAAATTTTTTAATGTTTACTTATTTTTGAGAGAGAGAGAGAGAGAGAGAGACAGAGAGAGAGAGAGACGGAGAGAGGCCAAGCATGAGTTGGGGATGGGAAAGAGAGAGGGAGACACAGAATCTGAAGCAGGCTCCAGGCTCTGAGCTGTCAGCACAGAGCCCGACGCGGGGCTCGAACCCATGAACCCTGAGAACATGACCTGAGCCAAAGCTGGACGCTTAACCAACTGAGTCACCCAGGTGCCCCCTATAATTTTTTTTATTGGTTAATTTAAATCATATTTAAAGTTGTATGATGGTATTAACAAACTTTTGTTTTCTCAATAATGATGGAGAGCAATATAGTATAATACACAAACAAGATGCATGTGAACCTTCTTTGGTGGAATGAAACTGCACATATTCATATCACAAATATTCCAGTACAGAAAGAGGTTTAGAAAGACATATACCAATTTTTAATTTTTGGGTTACCAAAGTACAATTTTTTTCTACAATGAAAATAAATTACTTAAAATAAAAAGAGAGGGGAAAAAGTAACAAAATAGTCTCACTGTATCACTACTGCATGTCTGCAACCTAACGACTACAACACAAATGATGATAAATACTTGCTTAATGAATAAACGAGTCAACTGAATGGACACTTTCAAAGAACCCATGTTACCAGGCATCCTGTGCAGGGATGAATCCTAGTCTGGCTCCAGCATCAACCTTCTTTGATCCCAGATTCCACTCCTCTGACTTCTTTCAGCTTATCTGTAGCTGTACAGTATTCCTCACAGTTCCTTGCCTTGTAGGTGAACAGTGTCCACACCTCATCTTCCTGACTGAACTCTAAGGAGCAGAGACTCCATCTTCCCACGGCATAGCACATACTTTGCTTTTACCAGACAATAATTACCGAATGAAAAATAAAGTGCCTCAGGAACTGGCTGGCAAAAGCAATCTGTTCAGAAGCTGAAATTAAGAATTAGAGACAAACGATACACAGAAAAAGCCTACCATACCTGGAGGCCAACTGGCATTGCTGGATTTACTTCCGATTTTGTTTGTTGGTGGAGATTTGGCAGGTAACCAGCTATCACCAGCAGGACCCGTGTGGCCGCCCAGTGTGTCACTCGGGATGATATCAAACTGGTTGTACGGTGACCCTCCTCGAGTCTTACCAGGGGCCACTATAGCGCCTGAGGAGAGAGAGGAAATTGATGGTATGCAGTTGAAATACAAGTTCTGGACCAAGAGGTCACCCTGGAGAACCAGTATATAATTCATAAGTAGGATGGCTAGGAACGATTCATTTCACCTTTCTGAGCTGCTCCGGTTCTCATTAAGGCACACTCATTCTTCAATCTTCCTTTCTGTTTTCAAATTCCATGGTCTTAAGAAATTAACGAAACTCTGACCGACTACAAATCATACCATGATCCCCAGTTTCGATACTGATGACTCAAGAATAAGAAACAGGAAAAACACCACACAATCTGCAGTGCCTGAGAAGTGTTTTCACTATACCTGTCCTGACGCCCCCCACTCAAGTTCTTCGGTGCTGATCAGACCCCGGTTTAGCTGGAAGAAACTGTGGAAATAGAGGAAGTCCACTGCAGAGAAAAGCATCTGCGATCGCTCTGAATTCCAAAGCAATGAGATGGAATTCCCGCCTAGGGTCTCTGGCAGCACAAGATCAGCAGGGAGCCCTGCAGCTCGGAGACTGCGGCCCCACACACGAAGGACAGCCGATCCTTTGTAACTGCTTTCTTGAGAGCATTTCAGCAGTTCTGTCTGTGCCCTTTTTATGCATTTTACATGCTATGAGGCAGGAAAAAAACCTTCAAAGCTTCAAATTCCCTTAACCTAACAAAAAATGAGCTTCACTTTAAATAAAATTCATGGCCACCCTATTTATTTCTCAAATGAATCTCACATGCTACATTGTGTCACTTGATCTACCCTTAGGATGATGTTTATAAACAGATAAAATTATTTCCAGGATGATGTATTAACATATTTGTGTAAATATTGATTAAAATAATCTGCTTGGTTTGGCCCAGCAGGAGTATTATCAAAACCACCTTCCAAGCTCGGCAAAGAAGTCCTTTGCTTTTCTGGAGCCACTGGCAGAAAACTAACTCAAGGGCACATTACAGTGAATCATAGAAAACGAAGAGCTCGACTATCTTGGAGATTGCTAAGGAAATGGGGAAAACATTATCTAGAAGCTCTGAAAAGGCAAGTGGATACTTTAGCTTCAAGATACCCTTTCACATGGCACTTGTATTTATTATCATGCACCTATCATGTCTTTGAAGACAAAGGGACCTGATGAATCATCAGCCTAAGGAAGCAGGGTAAGTCCCCAAAGCTACAGATGCTGGGCTTGAATTATTCAGTCCATAGATAGATTTTATAGTTTCAGTAAATCATTCTTGATTTCATGGCCTGAAATCAAATGATAATGCCTGGAGATAGCAGGGAAGAGTTCCATGGGGCCACTTTACCACCTCTCAGGTAGACACATTAAAGAGTGGTTTACAAAGGAAACCTGAAAGTTTTCAGACTAATGGGGGTGAGGACGGCTGGGGAATAGCAGCAAGACCAGCCCAACACCTGTTTATTCTTGGCTCTCAAGACTACAGTTGAGTCCAGGTGAATTACTGTCAAATGAAATAAACAATGAATGAAACAAAGGCCGAAGGAAGGTTCTAAGACCTTTTATCTGTTTTACAGGGAAATGGAGAAGTGTTTATAGAGAATGTCGGAGATGAAAAGGCCCACAATTCACAACCAAAGCCCGAGATGCCCTTAACTGCTATCTTGCAGACACTATAATTCATAGAGAACAAGAAAGCTTTCTGGAAAGTTCAAATTTCATGTACTCTTCTATTAGTCATCTTTTGGAGACTAAGGGGTCAAATAACCAACATGATATATATTTGTTGTGATTTCTAACACCTCAAAAAAATGGGTTCTGTTCTCTCAGCCAATGTATTAGGGTTTTATCCATGGGTACTTAAGTTCACTGCTACTACTCTTAATCCCATTACAGGTGGGAAATTTTGCTCCCCTTAATTACAACTAAAATTTTAAGTCTTTTATAATTTGAAATACAAACAACCCCAATCTTCCTGTCATAGGTGATCACAGGAGTTGGGGGGGAAAAATCAAGAGACTAAGGAAAAAGCTAAAAATCTGTGCTTTAAAATACTTTTACAGGATATGTCACAAGGCCTCTGAGGGCTGAATACCTCTAACTCAATGTTTTGCTCGCTCTTACCATTTTTGTGCATATTGGCTTCCTGTGTGGCCACAGAGGGCAGTCCCTCCATCATGGAGGTCCACTGTTTAAAGCGAGACTCTGTTCCAGCCTCCTTCCCACCAACAATGCCATAGTCCATGCCGCCAGAGCTGAAGCCTAAAACACAGAATCACGTTTTACATCTATGAATTTCTAGTATCAGTAATCAAGAGATCTGAGGTGGAACCCATGAATAGCTTCCTTTGGCATTTAAAGACGAATCCACAAGAAGTTTCTTCACTGAGAAACAGATTTTGGGGGCACCTGGGTGGCTCAGTTGGTTGAGCATCGGACTTGTGTCAGGTCATGATTTCACAGTTTGTAGGTTTAAGCTCCACATCGGGCTTTGCGCAGATAGCACGGAGCCTGCTTTGGATTCTGTCTCCCCATCTGTCTCTGCCCCTCCCTCCCTCCCTCTCTAAAATAAATATTAAAAAAATTAAAAAAAAAGAACAAAGCAGATTTCAATTCAAAATGCTCATCATGTCTCTTGCTTACCCCCCCAAAAAAAAGAAAAAAAAAAGGAAAAAAAGAAAAGAAAAAAAAGAAAAAAAAAAAAGGAAAAAAGCAGTAACTCTTTGTTAGGTTATAAAAATGTATATGAATGCCATCTAATTAAGGCCATCTCAGTGAACCTGTGTCTTTACTTACTCATTCAGCTAACACTTGTGCCAGACAGATTTCGTCAACTCAGACAGCAAAATCCACACAACAAACTACCATGTTATAACAATAGTCACGAGGTGTGGTGAGGGTGTCTGGGGGAGGAAAGGCTTTTGCAGAAGGGACATCTGATTCAGGACCTATGACAGGTATATAAGCCAAGGATACCAAGTACAAAGCTATGATCGATGACAATCAGGTGACATTTAGGGAATGATGAGGAGCTCGGTGTGACTTGGGTGCTCAGTGGAAGAAGTGGAGCAGAGAGGCAGGAGGTGGGGGAGAAATGAGTTGTGTTGTGTGGTGTCTTTATGTATCAGGCTGAGGATTCTGGCCCTTTTTCTCCAAGACAGGAGATAAACAAGTTTGTTTGTTTTTCTTAATTTTTTTAATGTCTGTTTATTTTTGGGACAGAGAGAGACAGAATGCGAACAAGGGAGGGGCAGAGAGAGAGAGGGAGACACAGAATCTGAAACAGGCTCCAGGCTCTGAGCTGTCAGCAAAGAACCTGATGCGGGGCTTGAACCCACGAACCGTGAGATCATGACCTGAGCCGAAGTCAGATGCTTAACCAACTGAGCCACCCAGGTGCCCCAAAGAAGTTTATTTTTTTTTTATTTTTTTTTAAATGTTTTTTTTTTTATTAATGTTTTTTATTTATTTTTGAGAGACAGAGAGAGACAGCACGAGCAGGGAAGGGTCAGAGAGAGAGGGACACACACAATCTGAAGCAGGCTCCAGGCTCTGAGCTAGCTGTCAGCACAGAGCCTGATGCGGGGCTTGAACCCACGAACCGTGAGATCATGACCTGAGCCGAAGCCGGACGCTTAACCGACTGAGCCACCCAGGCGCCCCCCAAAGAAGTTTTTTAACAGGTGAGAGAAAGAGATAACTAAGTTTGTATCTTAGAAAAAGAACTGGCCATGTAAGAATGGGGTACATGGAGGTCAAGGCAGAATCTAAGAGATCAATTTGAAAGAAATCTTTATGCAGTGATGAAGACTCCACAGCTCAAACAGGCAATGACTGAGAGGTTCTGAGTCTACTCTGCCAGGAGCAAGGCCGCAGGTGTCAGGCTGCTGGTGGGAATGTGAGTGGTAATGTCTTCCCGCTGCACAGGGCTGGACAGGTGAGGTCCAGCCTGAGAGGCTTGCTGATGGGGTCTCACGGGTCCCACCATCCACTGTGTGGGTCAGAACGTACTTAACATGATAAAATAAAGGACTGAAATAAATGGAACAGAGGAAGGGAAGAACAATGGATAACCATAGTAAAACTGAGGATGGACAGCGGGAAGTGCAGACGAGCCATCCCATGTAAAAAGCTCAGGAGTCAAAAGCTCATCTACTCTTAGTCAAGAAGATGTGTCATTCCACGCTATACCCACTGGACTCTGCCACCACCTGGTAGTGTCTCAGTGGCTCTGAGGTTCCACTCATCCAAATCCCATGAGGGCCCATGTCACGTTTTCTCTCTGTGCTTCTCTGAGTTGTCAGAGACAGTTTTAAAAAGGCATTAATAGGGGCGCCTGGGTGGCTCAGTTGGTTAAGCTTCCAACTTCGGCTCAGGTCATAACCTTACAGTTTGTGAGTTCGAGCCCCACACGGGCTCTGTGCTAACAGCTCAGAGCCTGGAGCCTACTTAGGATTCTTTGTCTCCCTCTCTCTCTGCGCCCCCCCCCCCCCCACTGGTGCTCTGTCTTTCTGTCTCTCAAAAATAAATGTAAAAAAATAAAAATAAAAAAAAACTTAAAAGGCATAATAAATCAAGCTCAAATCATTCCTAACACCTTGACCTATGTTTAAAATGTTGCTATAAATATAAAGAAAACTGTTCCTTCACGTTGTTTGTAAGCGACTTTACTAGTCCATGTGATTACGTGGAGGGTGTGGGCAGGGAGCAGAAATTCCTGGAATAAGCTAGAGATATTTCAAATTAAATGATTTTTTAAAAGAAGGGATTAAGATTCCCTCCCCCCCCCCCCCCATGTAGCTGGAATGAAATGAGACTGGAGGAACAAGGGTTTTCTCTGACAGAAGCTTTAATGGCCTAAGCAGGTTGCTCCTTAGGGAAGTAACACCTCTACCTTTGATAGAGAAAACCAGCCCAGGGTGCTTGGGGTCCCAGGCTATGCAAAAGCTTGGTTCTAATCATGGAGGAAGAGCTTTTGAAAGTAACCCAGGATTCTGGTGAAGATCAGAAAGAAGAACATGAGAATTAAGAAGATAAAGAACTATTCCTTCCGTATTCCTTTTCTTTAAGGTTGCTCTGGGGCACCTGGGTGGCTCAGTCAGTTGAGCGTCTGACTTCAGCTCAGGTCATGATCTCACAGTTCGTGGGTTCGAGCCCCGTGTTGGGCTCTGTGCTGACAGCTAGCTCAGAGCCTGGAGCCTGTCTCTGGATTCTGTCTCTCCCTCGCTCTCTCTGTCCCTCCCCTTGCTCACACTCTCTCCAAAAATAAAACATAAAAAATAAATAAAGTTCCTCTGAAATTTCTTTAGAACTCGCAATGAATTAACCCTAATTTCAGCTGCTAAGAGTCCTTTTGTGACATACAAAGTGTAGAAAATTAGTAAGAGTCCTACATCTTAGGAGAGGGGACAGTTTGAGCAGTTCCATCTGAGCCTCAAGTAAAGTGGGCAACTTCCTCATTAGAACCTTGGGGATCAAACATCCCAAAAAAACATGGTGACATCACAACTAAATCACAGAGTTTGATAAGGAAACACACAGAGGGGTGTGAAGAGAACAAGAGATAAAACTGCCTTGAAAGGTTCATTCTCCAACCCCAAAACCAGGAGAGGAAGAATCTATGCAAGGTTGTACATAATTCTGTATCTTCCTTCCACATCCCGTAGTAACTGGCATGACTCGTAACCTCTAAGGTATTTGTAAGCCCAGACTTTTTTGTTATTTGCTATTTCATCAAAACCAAACTTCCTCAGTCTACCAAGTGGCCTTGTTGTAATTCTCCAGTTCACCAACAGAGTCTGAACTCAAATCAATCGTTTTTTTTTTTAAATATTTATTTTTGAGAAACAGACAGACAGACAGACAGAAAGACAGAGCATGAGCAGGGGAGGGGCAGAGAGAGAGGGAGACACAGAATCCAAAGCAGGCTCCAGGCTCTGAACTGTCAGCACAGAGCCTGACATGGGGCTTGAACTCACAAACCGTGAGATCATGACCTGAGCCGAAGTCGGAAGCTTAACCAAGCCACCCAGGTGCCCCTCAAACAATCCTTTAATTCAGTTCCATGCACACTTATGGAAAGCCTCATATGTGCCAGGCTTTGGGAGGAGCAAAGGGACTAACAGAAATAAGACATGCCCCTTGCTCTTCCCAGGGATTTATCCCCCCAGTACAACACCCCTTTCACCTGTCTTATCATTCCTACAAATTCAACCCTTGGCCTACCTTATCTGTCTTTGCCAGAATTACTTTCTTTGCCACATACTTTAAGTCATGGTCTATATTCATCATTACTACATGGCTCGGTGTCACCTTCTTGAGGAAACTCTCTCAAGGTAACCTGTCCTTACCCAGTCACTCCCTCATGCTCTTTGTCTAAATTAGTTCTCTTTATGGGGCACCTGGGTGGCTCAGCTGGTTAAGCGTCTGACTTCGGCTCAGGTCATGATCTCACAGTTTGTGAGTTGGAGCCCCGCGTCAGGTTTAGTTTATTCAAATCAGGCAGCCAAAGCAAATTTACTTTCAGTCCCAAAATGTATTTTTCAATTCAAATAAATGTCATAATATGAATTAAGGAAATTTTTTAAAAGTTTATTTATATATTTTGAGAGAGTAAGAATACATGTGTGAGTGGGGGAAAGGCAGAGAGAGAGAGAGAGAGAGAATCCCAAGCACTTGGGGCTAGATTCCACAAACCATGAGATCATGACCTGAGCCAAAATCAAGATCTGGATACTCAACTGACTGAACGAACCACTCAGGCGCCCCTGAATTAAGGAAATTTTTAACTGTGAAAAAAACTTGCAAAATGCATCTCATAAGGCAGATCGTAACTGGCCAGATCACAATTAACATGATAAAGACCTAATAAAATTTATCCATTGTTTAATAAGTTATCAAATGTAAATAAATTAGTAAGTCAATGCTTACTTAGATCTCCTTAATTTAGATTCTAATGCATAGTTAAATTTAAAGTAAGAGCAGTATGATAAAAAAACATGACATTTTTTCAGTAAATGTATGTACGTGTGTATATTGAACTCTGATCCTACAAATGTCAGGAAGTTATGCCTCCAGTACAATAATCACAAATAACACCATTAAGCTAATGAGACATCATGATATTAATTTTCTATATATTTAAATAAATGAGAAAGTATGTTAAAAACTAAAAGATTCTCAGCTAACATATAATTTTACCACCCCCCCAATAATTTTAATTTTTAATAAGAGGCAGAAAATATCAAAGATGTAAGAACTGTCATTAAACAAATACATCATGATGTTAGGTTTTTAATAACTGATTAATGAATACCCAGCCTAAAGGAAAGCATATAAAAGGTTTATTCACAGGCTTTACCTGATAAATTGTGAAAAACATGTATTTAAGAGAGTGCATGTGATTAACCTCCGTTGCTCAAGCTGTTCAAAGGTATTTTTCTTTCCATTTAAGACATGCTGTAGGGGACAAGTACCGAGAAGAGCCGTGTGCATTTAAACACGTGGAAAATGCACGTGGAAAAGCTGCCCGGGGCTTCCAGATGTTCACTTTGCTTTGTACCACCGGGCTCTACTTTGAGAACCATGCACTCTTTGACAAAAGGGGATGGAAGAAGCAAAGTTGCCCTGCTTTATGATCACATAAGGTTGTCTAAATTTACAACTCAACACAAACCAAAATACCCAGGTTCTTAGTCAGGCTTCAACCTTAACAGAAAACAAGATTAAGAAGGTGAAGACTGGAAACAGAGAGTTAATGACACCTTCATTGGTCATTACCGGAGGCTTCCCCCTTCCTTGGCACCCTGGACTTCTACATCCCAGATGGGCATGCCTTAGTAAGACAGCAGACGCTGGAGAATTCTGTCTTCTCTCATGTCAAGTGGTTCAAAGATTTTATTTATTTATTTATTTATTTATTTATTTATTTATTTATTTATTTAGTTAGTTCTTTAGTTAGTTAGTTTTTAAAAAGTTTATTTCGGAAAGAGAGAGCAAGAGCGAGTGTGAGCGGAAGAGGGGCAGAGACAAAGAGGGAGACACAGAATCTGAAGCAGGCTCCAGGCTCTGACCTGTTAGCACAGAGACCAAAGTGGGGCTCAAACTCATGAGCAGTGAGATCACGACCTGAACTGAAGTCCGAGGCTTGACTGAGTCACCCAGACGCCCCAAGAAAGGTTAATTTGAATTTAAGTCAGTTCTCAGCAGATCATTTTATTATTATTGTTTTAAAAAAAATGTTTATATACTTTGAGAGAGAGAGGGGGTTGAAGACAGAGAGAGAGAGGGAGAGACCATCCCAAGCAGGCTCCACGCTGTCAGCACAGAGCCCAGCATGGAGCTTGATCACATGAAATGAGACCATGAACTGAGCAGAAATCAAGAGGTGGATGCTTAGCTGACTGAGCCACCCAGGTGCCCCTCAGGCAGACCACTTTAAAGAACAGTGCGGTTGGTGGAAGCTGAGGTTCTGGAAATTAATTCCCTTAAAACTGTCCAAGATCAAGGGGCACCTGGGTGGCTCAGTTGGTTGAGCGTCCAACTCTTAATTTGGACTCAGGTCACGATCTCGTGGTTCATGGGTTCGAGTCCCACATCAGGCTCTGAGCTGACAGCATGGAGTCCGCTTGGGATTCTCTCTCTCCCTCTCTCCCTCTCCTGGTCATGTGTGCCTGTGTGCTCTCTCTCAAAATAAATAAACATTAAAAAAAAAACAACTGGAATCCAGGATCAAGGAAAACTTGAAGTCTTTGCTATTCTCTACATGAGGACACCCAGCAGGAAGTGGGCCCCCCCACCACAGCGGGCATGTCACAGAGGTAGAGCAGAGAGCAGGGTCATGTGTCCAGGATCACTTTGTTTCCTAGGAGCACTGATTTTAGGTCTCCCCAACTTTTATTTCTGAATTTGCACAGAACAGTATCTTCTTTACCAAAATAAAATCTAAATTGTGCCATTCTGAGAAGAAACCTGCTGTGGTGTATGGTACCTTTTTAATTTTTAAATTTTATTTTTAAGTCGCTATTGCCTCACTGATTGGATTCTGTTTACAACATGTTCCCCAGTTCTGAAGGAGCTATGATTTGCCTGCCAACAAATTCTTGATGAATGTCAAAGGTATAATCTTACTTGTGCTAATTCTATTTAAATCGAATAAAATACTAATATCAGAAGAATTTTATCAGTTCGCCTTATAAGTTTAATGTTAGCTCCCCACTTTCTCACGAGAAGGAAATTTTATCAGTAGAGCTAAACATCTCAACACAGACATATTTTAACAGGTTATAACTTCAGACAGGTGTATCACACACAGCATGTACACACTTTAACTTGCTTTTAAAACTTCCTGGTGGTAGAAAAGCGGGCTGCCATTCATAAATAGTAAAAGACCACTTTGGACCCAGAGAAGGTGGAGACTCGCTCTACGATCTACACCATCAAAACTCTAGGATATCATGTCTGTCAGGTAGGGATATGAATATTTATCTATCTTGTGTGGCTGCTGTGAAAACAGAGGGTAACGTAGGACCAAACCCTTCCAGAGGCTCAGAACAGGACTGGTAGATTTGTTTTTTTTACATTTATTTATTTTTGAGAGACAGAGTGGACAGAGCACAAGCAGGGGAGGGGCAGAGAGAGAAGGAGACACAGAATCTGAAGCAGACTCCAGGCTCTGAGCAAGCAGTCAGCACAGAGCCTGATGCGGAGCTTGAACCCACAGACTGAGATCATGACTGAGCTGAAGTCGGACACTCAACCGACTGAGCCACCCAGGCGCCCCTAGATTTTTTTTTTTTTTAAGGTGGTTTTCATTACTGAACAACTTACCAGAACCATATCCAGGTATTGGCCCTTTGGTTTGAAGGTCTGGGAGCCCCACATTCAGAGCATTGGGTACCATGTTGTCCAGATGTGGCTTGGCCCCAACGGGATGAGAGGGCGAGTGCTTCATGCCGGGCTGCCTCTGCTGCTGCTGCTGTTGCTGCTGCTGCTGCTGCTGCTGGAGAGCGCTCACCATTCGAGCCAGCTGGAGGCCAGGGGTCCAGATCGAGGGGGAAACCGAGGGAAAATGGACACATGATAAGCCAACACCCTGAACCTCCTAGGAAAAGACTGCGTAGGACTCGTGTTCTGCTGCCGGAGGGTAAGCAGAGATGCAGCCCTCGCGCAGAGCACTAGAGGGACCCTTCCAACCAACCCCACGCACCTGCTGCTCTTGCTGCTGGCGCACAGCTTGAGAAAGCTTCCTCTGGTTTTGTAGCAACTGCTGCTGCTGCTGCTGCTGCTGCAGGAGAAGCTGACATGCCTACAAAACAGGGAAGGAGAGAGAGAGGAGCAAAGCTTCCTAAGCCAGACATACTGAGACACTTGAGGGGGGTGTGCATCTGAGGGCAGGTCGCTGAATCCAGTGTCCAGGAGGGAAGTACCACCAAATTCCTGGTCTACTGGTCCCATTTACCTCCAACTGAGCAGATACATTAATTAACCCTTAAGCACGCATAAAATGAAGCAAACCAAAGTTAAAAGGGGGAAAAAAGAACAAATAATCTTTTTTTAGCTATAGAAGGAAAATCTGCTACTCACCAACTGAAACTGGGGAATTTGTGGAAGCTGGCTCAGCATGGCAATTTGTTGAGGAGATAACTGGGGCCCCACGTTGAAAAGACCTGGATTCAGGCCACTGTTGGGAAACTGCTTGAGCATTGAGGCAGAAACCTAACAAGAAAAAAGAGGACTCTTTCAGAAATTACTAAAATAAAACTTTTTTTAATACCGTAAAAAGAATCTTAATAGGTCTAAAGCGAGCGTTGATTGCTTTCCTTGAAAAATACCTGTGAAAAATATTAAATGATCAGGAGAAATACACCAAAGTGTTAATGATGGTTACGACTGAGCAGTGAGATTATAAGAGCTTTTAGGGGCACCTTGCTGGCTCAGTCAGTAGAGCATGTGACTCTTGATTTCGAAAGTTCAAGCCCTGCATTGGGTATAGGGGTTACTTAAAACTAAAATCTTAAAAAAAAAAAAAAAAAACAGCTTTTAAATTCTCTACAACAAAAATTATGAATTTACAATCAGGAAGACTTCTGCAAGACAAAAAATTTTAGTGATAGTTATGACTTTTGCCTGAGAAATTGTTACTGGAAATGGACTATAAAACAAAAACAGACCAAACTTCATAAAGCTGCTAAATAAATGCCTAAAACAAGGTATTTTTGTTATACAAATAAGAAAAATACATTGACCTGTAAGTAGGAGACACTGGAGTTTCAATTCATGACTTCTCACACCAGCCACTCAGTCGCAGAGAGGCAGAGCAAAAGGGCCTAGAAGGTCATATGACTCAACTGGTTCCTTCTCCATGGTTTTCAGGAAGGAGTTAGGCTGCGCTACAGGCACCTCCAGACACAGAGGCAAGACTCCCTCCCATCTTTGGACTGCTCATCTAAAATGTTTTCATGGAGCTGAAATGAGTTTCCTTGCACTTCCGTCCGCTGAGCCTACTGAATCAGCTGGTGCCACGAAGAACCCAATCTTCCGTGGGTTGTGAGCAGCACACTGGTCAAGAGTTTAGTTTGAGAAGCAGACTGTATGGGCTGATTTCTGAGGTGTGTGACGCAGGGCAAGTTACTTACTGAGCCTTTCTGAGCTTCATTTTCCTCCAAAAATGGAACAACAATAACTTTAGTGACAGAGGATTTTATGAGTTAATCCACGTCAAAGGCTTAGAAATGCACTCCATAAATGCTCATATTATTCCACAGGGATGGTTTTTCAAGTGTCTAGAGACAATTACAGTTTCTTGTGTCTCATCTTCAGACTAAACATGCTCACTTCTTTCATGTGTATCTCATCCAATTTCTCAATGCGGAGCCCAGGACAGAAAGCCATTTCCTACAGTAGCTGAGTACTGAGTGGACCTGGGCATCACTAACCATTCAGTTGAAAGCCAGGCTTTTTATTAACATGCCTGAGATCTCAGTTTCTCTGATGATCACATCTTACTCCCAACTCACACATTAAGCTTATTGTCAATTAAAATCTATAATATTTTAAAATAAGTTTTGCTCTCCTATGGAATAGTTAAGCAGCAGAGTTGAACTGTATTAATGTATGTTTTGATCTTAGGACCTTATCTTTATGTGCATGGCACATAGTAGATGTTTGATAAATATTTATTAAATAAATACTACATTTCATTTAATTAACAAATTTTCTAAATTTATTTTGAGAGAGAGTATGAGAGGGGGAGAGGGGCAGGTGGAGAGGGAGGGAGAGAGAGAGAGAGAGAGCGAGAATCCCAAGCAGGCCTCATGCTGTCAGTGCAGAGCTTGACATGAGACTTGGTCCCTGTGAGATTATGACTTGAGCGGAAATCAAGAGTCTGATGCTTAACCAACTAAGCCACCCAGGCACCCCACAATTAATTTTTTAAAGATTTAACTTTTTTTAAAGTAATCTTTACACCCAATGTGGGCCTCAAACTCACAGCCCAGAGACCAAGAGTTGCATGTTCCACCGACTGAGCCAGTGAGGCGCCCCATGAATAGTATATTTTATTAACAGTAACACCACCAAATTCTTTTTTACCCTATTATTCCACTTATTCTCAGTTTGTGTTTCCCTATCTGGTCACTGATGGGAATGCTGAACTTGATAGAGCGGAGGATAATCTAGTAGTACATCCCTAAAAACTTCTTTCCAATCTGAAAGTGATCCAGCTGGGAACAGTCAATCATTTACTAACCCACACAACTGTTTTAGCATTTAGTTTATATTTTTTCATCTTGTCTAAAACAAAGAGACAGTTTATCAAATGGTTTGTCAAAACAGAGATTTCTGTATCATTCTTATAATCCCCTATTTTTAAACTAATCAATAACATGAATTAAGACTTGTTAGCAAATTTATGATTCTTGATTTCCTATCACAGGTGTTCAAAAAGCCATCTTTTTGGTAATCTAATGTAGATTATCAAAGTCTAGTCTAGATTATTATTGCCTAGAATTGGCATCAGTTCATCAGTATTTAAACCACTTCCCTTACTGTTTCAAAAGTTGTTTAAAAAAACTTCCCCATTCTCCTCACTTCCTTTTAGGGGAGGGTGTCTCTTTCCTCTTTCTACTCTGAGGCTCCACACAGAGGGGCATCTACCTTGCTCCCTGGGCCTCCTGCCCTGCCCTTTTTTCTTGGCAGCAAACCTATACGGAGGGTTGCCCCATTCCAATGACAACTGGCTAAGTTTGTAATTCAGTATTAAGAAGCTCACATTCTCTAGAATCAGCTTTCTCAGTAGTAAAGGGGATATTTTGGGCCCACATGCTGTCCTCTTGCCTTAAAAATTCAGGATTTGTGCAAGAGAGCGGAGTAGTCATTAATACATTCCCCTTGAAGGTCCCTAGTAGTCCTCAAAGATCACAGAAGGGCTCTGTGATTCTTGTCACAAGTTGTTTCTCTGTTGTAGGATTTAATCCGTCTCAACCCTTTTGGTTGAACAACTTTATTCTTAACAGAGAGTGCAAGTTTTATTCTCACTTAATTTAACTTAATTTTCATTTAATCACTTAATATACATACAAGTAGTCCAAAGTAGTGATTCTTCTCCCAGTCACCGGATTGCACCAAATTCTGAAGGCTCTTTCAACCTGCCTATTGCTTTGCAAGCCTCCGCTTATTTTATGTTCTAATCCCCCAGCACAACTCGTACACATATCCATCCCTGCTTGCTACCCTACCCGTTCTATTTTAACGGCTGGACCCTTACTTTCCATCTTTTGAAAATACACCTTTAAAATCTCAGTCATCAGAAAGCTTTCTTTTTTAAAAATTTTTTTTAATGTTTTTTATTTACTTTTGAGAGACAGAAAGAGACAGCGCGAGCAGGGGAGGGTCAGAGAGAGAGGGAGACACAGAATCCGAAGACAGGCTCCAGGCTCTGAGCTAGCTGTCAGCACAGAGCCTGACATGGGGCTTGAACACACGAACCATGAGATCATGACCTGAGCTGAAGTCGGACACTTAACCGACTGAGCCACCCAGGCGCCCCAATCAGAAAGCTTTCATCAGAAGACCTACTGGGTCTTCCCACTGGATCTTTCTTTAGCATAAGAGTTCTATAAATGCTTCCAGGTCACAGTCTCTGCCACATTCTCAAGAATATCTGGCTACCTTTCCTTTGATGCTTTCTAGTCTAAAAACAAGTTCGAGTCTCTTGTCCAGGACTCACCAACTCATCTTCTTCCAAGATCTCAGCCACTCTTCACTTAAGCCATCAATGCTATCATTTGGGGAAGTATTTTGGGTTAAAGGAACAGTTCTCCCAGCTGTTTCTTCCCTATTCTCTAAGAGATGCTGAGTGTTGCCAACCAATGAGAACATTTGTTTGATTTTCTATTTTAACGGCTGGACCCCTAACAAATGTGAGCTCAGGGTGAGCACACCACAGTGCCCTGTGCCTCTGCACCAGTTTTTTAAAATTTAACATTTATTTATTATTGAGAGACAGAGCACAAGCACAGGAGGGGCAGACACAAAATCTGAAGCGGGTTCCAGGGTCTGAGCTGTCAGCAGCACAAAGCCCGACGTGGGACTCGAATTCACAGACTGCGAGATCATCCCCTGAACTGAAGTCAGATGCTTAACCCACTGAGCCACCCAGGCACCCCATCTCTGCACTAGTTTTATGGCCTGCATAAGGGACTTGGTATTTAAAAACAAAAAAAAAAAGTAAAAAATTCAATAATAATCTTTAAGCATTGATTATGGGTTGAAATGATAATTTAGATATACTGGCTTAAAGAACACATATTATTAAAATTAATTTTACCTGCTTCATCTTTTTTTAATTTTTTTTTTAAATTTATTTTTAAGAGAGAGAGACACAGGGGTTGAGTGGGGGAGGGTCAGAGATAGAGGGAGACACAGAATTGAAACAGGCTCCAGGCTCTGAGCTGTCGGCACAGAGGCCGACGAGGGGCTCGAACCCACAAACCGTGAGATCATGACCTGAGCTAAAGTCGGCCACTTAACTGACTGAGCCACCCAGGCGCCCCATTGCTTTGTCTTTTTTAATGTGGCTACCAAAAACTTGAAATTATATTATGGCGGTTGTGTTATATTTCTATGGGTCAGTGGTGCTCCTAGGCCATCAGCATTGTTTCTCATTTCCCTTCCAAAGGGAGAGGATTTTATGATTCATGGGAAATCTACTCTGCTTATTTTGTTTTCCAACCTGCTGGCCTCCAAAATAAATAGCCATTATCTGAGCTCTTTCTTCCCACTTCTCCGTTCAGTTCTAAAAGCTCTGCTGAACAAATCAGCTGACCTCTTGATCAACCCATTTCTTTTCAGTCTTGAGACTGTAGGACATCCTTTGCCAAGAGCCCATTCTCCCCACCCACCTCCCATATTCCTATCACTTGAAATTAGCTACAGAAACTACCATTCTGAGTAAAACCTGCGTATGATCCAGTACCCTAGGAGACAAATCCATCCTAGGAGACAAACACAGGAATCTTCATAGCAGCACTGCTCCTAATAGCGGAAACCTGGAAAACTACCCAAATGTCTGCTGGTAGTGGAAAAGATAAATGATGGCATATTCGTGTAACAGAGTACTATATGAACCGTTAACTGCCCAAATCAACATGGGGAAATCTCAGAAAGAGTATTGAGTGGAAAAAAAAAAAAAGTCAGAGAAGGCTATAACCTGCAAGTTTTTGTTACATAAAGTACAAAAAAGGCAAAATGAAACTATACTGTTTAAAGACTATCAAGAAATGCCTCTGGCTGGTTCAGTGGGTGGAGTGTGCTGGCTCTTGATCTTGGGGTTGTGGGGTTCGAGACCCAAGTTGGGTGTAGAGATTACTTAAAAATAAAATCTTAAAAAAAAAAAGAAAAGAAAGAAATGCTAACACAAGGTGTTTTTATACTTTAATTTGAATGCAGCATCTCATGTGTGCCATGAATTGACAGAATGACTATAAAGGTTACACTTTGAGGACTTCCTGTCTAGCTCTGCCCAATGTTTCCCTTCCTCAGACTGCACATGCACTGTCTTTCTCCAATGAATACAAAAGGACCAGAGAGAAGCACCACTAGGCTCCTGGCAAATGGCTATTCATACCTGGGATGCAGAGTAATTAAAGTGCAGGTTTGCACATTCCCGTAGCAGGGAGTTAATTATTCTGGCTTAAAAGCCCTTCAATCTCCAGCTGGGCTGGAGAAAGGGAAGATCTAGTTGGAGTCAATATGGCATTTAACGAAGCACTGCAGGTGCAAAATGACAGCAATTTAAAGCAAGACAAAAGCCTGGCAGAATAGGTTACTTTCTGAATATTTGAGTAACAGGAGGAAAAAGGCAAGGCAGAAACCCAAGGCCTGGAATATCTGTCAAATCTTAAAGATGAGTTTCAGTGTCTTCCTTCTATGTTCACATTGAACACTGACTGCCCCTAAAGGCAGTTAAAATAGATGTAAAATTTGATATTATCAAAAAACTTAAGTGTTCGTGTACTTTGACCCATAGATTTCATTCTGAACAACTAAATTTGGAAAATAATGTGGGCAAAAGAGCTATGTATAAGGATTGCAGATAAGATCTAAGTATGTGGGTTTCTCTACTGCATTATTTAGAACAGTGAAAAATTAGAAATAATTTAACATCCAATAATGGGGGAAGAGAATGTTCCAGGAAATCAAAGTAAGTCTACCTGATGGAACATTATGCCATCTTAATTAAGGACAATCAACAGGAAGACTATGTAGTAATGGGGGAATACTATGTATGACCCAGAGTTAACAGAAACAGTAGGATAGAGTGACCGTGAATGTCATTATGTTAAAAGCATGCCTATATATGAAGAGTCTGAATAGGGGATTTTGTAAAAATAATCCCTGTCATAGCATCTGGGTTGAGGGTTTCTGGAAGAATTTTTTCTCCATTATCCAAACTTTCAGTGTGGTTATTATATTGCTTCTACTTAAAAAAAAAAAAAAAAGAAAAAGAAAAGAAAAAAAAAAAAGCTACCCGGCAACTTTGTTTTTTAAAATACGGAAATGTTAGGAAAAACATCTGAAAAAACTAAAGTTTCCATTGTTTAATATTCTGCCCCCATTATGCATCAAATAAATGTTAACCATGTTTTGCTAAACAAATCTCAAAAGTATAGAACACAAATACTTTTATTTTCCACGCACAGCAGATACTTTGGTCATAAAGAGATTCGTGGCTTCTAAGTCTCTTAGACTAAGTTTTTCCCTAACAACATTCCAGTTTCTAAATCATTCTGAAATGTATCTTCCCATGACTTGACACATATTTACTCAAAATGCATGCCCTGCACAGTTGTGGATGTTCAAGATCCAGTAGTGAACAAAGGAGACACAGACCCGCCGCTGTGAACCTTACCACAGGCCTGGGGGTGGGGCGAGCAACAGCAGGGGTGCCGTACTGTCCACAGCCCGGCCTGGGAAAGCCTCTCTGCAGCAGAGATCTGAAGCAATTACAGATGGAGCCGTGTGGCAATCTGAGAGAAGAGTGTTCTAGAAGCACGCTTGGTGCGCTGGAGCCAGGTGACTGCAGAGTGGCCGGTGGGGGTGGCGGGAGGTAACCAAGAGCGCCAAAGACCACAGCAGCGAGCTGGCTTTGTATTCTCCGTGAGAGAAGGAGCCGTGAGAGGTCAAAGCAGGAACATGATTTACCCTTAACTTTCTGTGATGCTGGAACAACTCCACCTCTGCAGTATTTGTTCCGCAGCCACCAACCAGGCGTGTCTATTTAAATTTAAATCAAATAAAATTAAAATTTCAGTTCTTCCACTCCACTGGTCACATTTCAAGTGGTCAGGTGGCTAAGGCCTACCCTGGACAGCGCGGTTTTACTGGACCAGTCAGAATGCTGGGTGGGGAACAGACTGGAGGCAGGCAGGTGTCGAATAAAGCAGGGCAGGACCAGTCAGGAGACCATTTTTAGGAGAGAAACGGTGGTCGCTCGCCATGGGTCATGTTAGAGGAGGTGGTAGGAAAGGGTCAGATTCCGGACAAAGTTCTAAAGGGCGACTTACTACTGACAGACTGAATGTGGACCGTGAGAGGCCTCACTACTAGCTCTGTGGCCTGTGGCCTGAGCACCTGCAGAGGGGAAGCACCGTTTACTTGGAGGAAGACGATGTTTTAGAGGGAGGATGGGATGAAACCATGGGCTCTAGTTTGGACATGCTGACATGAAGTGCCGGTAGGGCATCCTAGCAGAGACGCCCAGAAGCCTGTGGACTGAGAACAGAGATCTGGGCTGAAGACACAGTTTTGGCGCTGTTCGTACCTAAAGTCATTTGCTGGGTGAAATCACCCAGCAGTGGCTGCCAATGGTGAGGAGAAGTTCAAGGACTGTAACTGGGTCACTCTGATGTTTTGGGTTTTTTTTTTTTTTAAATGTTTTTATTTATTTTTGAGAGAGCGCGTGCGTGAGAGAGCAAGAGTGAGAGCATAAACAGGGGAGGAGCAGAGAGAGAGGGAGACACAGAATCCAAAGCAGGCTCCAGGCTCCGAGCTGTCAGCACAGAGCCCCACGTGGGGCTCGAACTCAAGAGCCGTGAGATCATGACCTGAGCCGAGGTCAGATGCTTAACTGACTGAGCAACCCAGGTGCCCCGATGTTTAAATGCTGGGGAGGGGAGGAGGGGCTTGTAAAGGAGACAGAGAAGGAAAGGCAGGTGGAGAACCAACATACAAGGTGTCCAAAAGCCAGGTGAGTGAAAAATTTCAAAAGGGACAGCATGATCACCTATGTCAGATGCTGCAGATGCACAGAGTAAGAAGAGACTGGAGAACAGACCGTGGTATCCCACAACACAAAGGTCATCTGTGACCTTCACAACGTCTTAATTCCCACTGCCACCACCTAACATGGGCTCCTGGACTCGCCTTGTAACTGAGCTCCTTTGCTCTAGTAAGTCTGCCATTCAAACACGTCCTCCATGTTATTGTCAATGTTATTTTTCCAAAACCTAAGTTTTCCTACATTGCTGCTCAGCTGCACAATCTTGCCCGATACTTCCTTATCTATAGCATCAGCAGCTAAACCTTAGGGTGCAGATAAAAAAATCAGCAGGGGTTACTAGCCCCTAACTCCCAAGATTGTGTCTTAGTAGAATGCAGAAGACCTGGAAACTGTGTTTTTAAGAAGCAGCCCAGATAATGGTTACAAGTGACAGAGTCCAAACTCCTTAGCAAGGCAAACAAAGCTTTTCCAAATCTGGTGCCAAACTCCCCGACTAGTTTTTTCCTATCCCACCCTAGACAACATCTATATGCTTCAACAAGCTTAATCTAATTATTCAAACCAACTGCATTTTTCCAAACATGCCGTGTTCTTTCAGATATTACTGCCCCTTGTCCTCCAAGCTGCTCCTGCTACATTTAAACCCGGCTGTGCTCAGCAAACTCTGATGCATTCTTTAAGACTCAGCTTAAATGTCACTCCTAGTGTGCGGCCTCGCCCAGCTCCCAAACTGAGTTAAACATTTCTATATCACATTTATCGCACTGCCTGTTTGTTCACCATCCTGCCATCATCTCCAGCAACTCCAGGAGGCTGTGTTAGGAGGCAGTGGTTTCTCCACCTGTGTAAGGCCCACACACAACCAGGCACACTAAAGACAATCAATATCCACAAGACTGTGGCCTGACATGTTGGAGGGCGCTCCTGTAGTTACGAAGACACAGCCACTGTGGAGTGCTGGGGAAGTCAGGAACAGCTCTTAGTGGGCAGACTGCTACCTGGGACCTGGAGAATGACTGGTACGTGGAGGGGTGAGGAAGGAGAGACACTTAAGAGGACTCCCAGACACCCAGGGCAGGACCATGGAGATGAGAGGGCAGGGCGATGAATATTCCTTCCTCTACTAAGACAGTTACAGACTCAATGTTAAAAGCAGAATTTGAAATCTATAGGTTATGGTTTAAAAAACAATACACACGTATCTTTGAGAGAAGAGAGAGGGTGTGTACATGACTGGGGAGGGGGAGAGGGACAGGGTGGGGGGGGGAGAGAGAGAGAGAGAGAGAGAGAATATCTTAAGCAGGCTCCAAGCTCAGCACGGAGGCTGCCGTGGGGCTCAATTTCACGACCCTGGGATCCTGACCTCAGCTGAAAGCAAGAGTTGGATGCTTAACAGACTGAACCACCCACGTACCCCTCAAATAAAATGTTTTTTAAGACTTTGTCTTAAAAGATATTTCAAAAAACAAAATAGCAACAAAACCTGACCCTTTACAATCTGTTGATTGGACCTAGTAAGCACCCCCTGACTCCTTTTGTAGGATGGGATGGACTCAACGCTCTTGATCTTAGTTCATTGAAGGAACCTTCTAAGAAGACTAAGGTCACATGCTGAATCCTCACACCGGCTCACCAGCTTTTATATTGCTCTTCAAGACCCATTTTCTCACAGACATATGAGGGACTCTGTGGAGGACTAACACAAATCTGTCACCTGCAGCCTGCAAACAACTCACTGCACATCTTCTACTAAGAAATGGACCTAAAGGGTTTCCCAAAGGACTGTGTCCCCCAACACAGAGCTGTTCCATAAATAAGTCTCTGCCACGTCATTTCTTCTGAACACACTCCTCTAGAGCACCTACTCAGTACTTCAGCATCCAACTCCTCAAAACTCCTCAGAATACCTCAGAGCCTGGCTATTCTCCCGTTTACCTGCAGGGAACCGTCAAGGGCATGTGACTTCAGAATACTGGCACATCAGAATTTATATAGTAGTTTCAATTACATGCAATTACAATAATCCATGCAGTATTGGAAAAAATACAGAAAGGTATAAAATCATAATGCTTTTCATATAAAAGCATCTTTGTGTGTACAATACAATAAAAAAAGGACTTTGACATTTTGTTCTAAAAACCTTGATCTGGATTTTTTACATTAAAAAAAATTTTAATGTTTATTTATTTTGGGGGGGAGAGAGGGGCAGAGAGAGGAGGACAAAGAATCTGAAGCAGGCTCCAGGCTCCGAGCTGTCAGCATGGAGCCCGATGCTGGGCTCGAACCCACGAACTGTGAGCCGAAGTCAGACACTTAACCAACTGAGCCACCCAGGTGCCCCAAGACTTTTTACATTTGAGACATCTGGGTAACTATTATTCCTTTTCTGCCCACAAAACCGGTCAGTTGGTGAGTGGTTACCACCTGTACAGGCTTCCTGCCGAATCATGGAAACATAAAACTACTTACCTGGGGGGAGATAAACTGGGGAGGCACTTGTGCCCGGAGATTAGGAGAAGAATTTAGTGGCTGCACTGGCGTGTGCATACCTCTCGATTGTGCTGTGCTATTTCCAAACAAACCATGATTGCCACCCTGCAAACATAACAGCAGCAGTAAGGCTTTTTTGTTAATGTAAGAAAATGCGAAAAATAAACAGTTCTGGCTTTCTGTCCCTCAGAAGAATCGTATCCTGTGTTCCGTGGAATCACAGAATTTTATAACCAAAAAATTCCCAGTCTTGGAATGCTTGGGAAAATTATCCAAATCAAATCATGCACACAGCACCACCACCCCTGAAGTCTGAGGCACTCTTATATAACCAAAAGGCTTAAATTTGGTCAAATGTTTCAAAACACTACTTTTTTTTTTTGGAATTGAAAGGTATAGGCAATATACTATTTATTTCAACTACTCTTTTTTCTTTGAAAGGAAAAAGTGAAAAACCATTCAGGGGCACTAAAAAAAAACCCATTACTCACCTGTAACTTTTCATTCCAGTGTATGAATGTCAGTCTGGTTAAAAAAACACTTAATTCCCTGATTTCCAGAGGACTAACTCACTGGACCACTTCTAGGCTATTACAATCAAAGAACTATAGAATACTGGGCTACATGATGGCCCTTCTGCTCTGACTCATTTTGAGCCGAGAAAAGCCCTTCAGCGAAAAAGCCATATTTGATAACTTGACACTGCTCCATCTGTCTGAGGAAGGTTTCTACACCATCTTGACTTGGCCTCTTCAAGGCCCAGCTCAGAGCTCATCCTCATAAAGGAAGGCTTCCCCCAACTTTCTTCCTTGTTTCACATTCAAATTAACTGACCCATCTCTATGTTCTCAAAACACTTTAAGTCATTCTTTGATGGCATCCATCAGCAAATCTTGTTACAGTTATTTTCCATTCTGTCTTTCCACCACCAGCTAAATACTTATTTCTCTGTATTCCCAGAGCTCAATAAAGTCCCAGTTTGTAGGATCCTAACACCACGATCCACCAATTTCATATACTTGGCAACATGCACTGCACATCCTTAAGCGAGGTCAGCTGCACCACTGCCTATACCAAGTCTATGTATTCTGAACGGAAGTCACCGTCTTATCCCTGGCTTCGCGGGGATGAAGGTAATTTTAAAGAAGAATTTTGTAACAGCACCATTAAGTTCTAGAACACTAAAGATATTTCAATGGCTTAATGATTCAAAATAGATTAAGGGACTGCTACTGGAAAATTAATGAACTTAAAAGTACTGAAAATAAAAATGGCTATGAACATAAAGTAGAAAAGGCAATCAAAACCTGTGTCTATGTCATAAAAGAAAATCAGAGATCCACTATGAATTTTAAATCTCCCCAAAGACTCTTTAAACACGAAAAGACCTTTAATTCTACAAACTCTAATGTCTCCACTACCCTATCTTACTAATCAAAACTGTCACTCTAAGGTGACGTGGCTTGGCTCTAACTTCTCTGAGATCATGGTAGCTGGTAGCTTACCTACTGATCATTCTCAAGAACACAAGAAACATCTGTTTCACTAAGAATTTTCTTCTAAGATCATTCTCATACTTCACTGTCAAAGTAATGACCTTGTTATTTAGATGCTAATTATTCATGGATGGGTCCTTGGATGGTGGGGGTTCTGGTAGCTGAAGTCCTTGCCAGAATCCATTTTAACTGGTCCAAAACTGCTTTGTGAGGATCATTTTAAATTACAACTGCTCTTTTGGTAAGAAATATTAAAAGGAAATTAACTTTTTTTTAAAGTTTTTATGAAATCAGGCCCTCCCTGAACATTTCCAGTGGACAGATGCCCCCTAACTGCACCAGATGTCTCAGGTTTTCTTTATCAAGTTTATCTCTAAAACTTTATCAAGCCCTGGGATACATCCAATATGCCTAACAGTACAGATGAGTCAGCGGTAGTCTATCAGATACCTTCTCTCTTTTTAAATATGGAACCTGGCATTGTTGCTCACTTTCTTGGCTTAGAAGTAGCTATTTTGCACAGTCATATGTTTAGTGGTGATCATATAGATTCAGTTTTTTTTTTAAGCATATTTAGAAATTAGTAAAACGGTCATCAAATGCTTGTGTATATATTCACAAAAGTTAATCTGGTTATTTCAACAGCTTCACGGTTGTATGATGACCCGAGTCTAATATTTATTGGTGATATTTGCCTCGACTACAGTGTTTAACTCAGAAAGGCATATAAATTAAAAACAATGTTACCAAGCTGACTGAAATCTGTGATTTGAAAATAAAAACCTCACGTTTTAATTTTTAATTAGGAAGTATATTAAGTCTGCATGAAAATGGTGTGAAAAAAACCACGACCTAAATACTTAGTTGATTCACAATGGACTTTGTAGCAACCCACAGATTAAAAAACAAAACCAAAAAACCAAAAAAACCCAACCCAAACCAAACAGAAGACACCAAAGAGGAATGACCTTTTCTTAGTGTCCAGTGCATGGGTACTTCGGCTGGTTTATTACGTTATACTAAAAATTATGTACTAATGGCATTTGATAAACATGTGATCCTGGAGGCACGTTTATAATCATCATTACTCAAGAGTGTCAGGGCTATTTTATACTTTGTATACCTCAGTCCTAAACAAAAAAGCCGCCCAAAACCACTGATGTAATTATTTCTTCTATGTTTATATAAGCATCACACATCTATGTTCTCTATGGAAACAGTAAGAAATACAGTGAAATATAAAAAAAAGATAACAAGAAATTACCCATAACTCCCAAACCAGAGATAACCAAATGAATACATGGATATAACATGATCCATTTAAAAAATGTGCTAAGGCAACAATTAGAAGCATATGAAAGACCTACATGTACCTGGAGGACTATGGTGTGAGAGGTCTTACATCATCCTTTAACTTGAATGTGAAAGCCCTCATGTGGACACAGAATGGATATGATTAATAATTAAATATCCTTCTGTGATATCCTGAGGTGAAAGCCACAGTGACAGGGAAGTGGGGTAAGTGGTCACAGACCGTGGCTAGGAAAATATCACTGGAGTCACCGTCACAAGGGAACGGTCTCCAAATTCCTGGTTTCCTCCACGAGAACTACATGGGAGCTGTAGTGACAGCCCCTCACGCTGCCTCAGGCCTGCAAAGGTGATGGAGGGGATCTTAGGGGGACCAGCCCCGCCAGTCTCACCCAATGCACAGCCCTTCCTGGGGCCACAGAGACAAACCCCTAGAAAACAGGCTGCTCCAGGCTGCTTGCCACATCTAAGCCTTCTCAAAGCCTTCTCAAAGCTGGATACTCACATCCAATTACCTTTCTCTGGGTAATTATTGTATTTTACACTTAAGGACACTAGATTTTAAGATACTGTAATGCTCAAATATTTACTCTTACTAGTTTTGCCGCTGTTTTCTAATTAGATGTTTTATCAAATTGAAAAGACTTCAAAAGTATCACTTGCCATTCAATATAATGTTAAAAATGGCAAATATGTCGCGAAGTTAGACATCATAAAATACTTTGTTCGACTCTTTAACGTTTTCCTAAGCCAGTTATTAGTTAACTTATTAAATGTGAACTTATGACCAAAAATGAGAGGACTAAAGAAACAGATTTAAAATAAAATCCATGTTGAGAAAACATGAAGAGAGATGGGTTCTATGGGCTGAAAGATCTAAAGCCTAATACTTAGTATCATTCTGTGCATTCAGTAATCAACAAATTTCCCAAGACAGACAAAAGATGCAATAAACTGCAGACCAGGGCCAAGGCGAGGCCACAGCCGAGCAGTTATAAATTTGAGAGGCCTCCTTACTTGTCTAGCAGCGAAGTTTTGGGGGTTGAGCCCTGTGCCGATTGCTCCAAGGCTGACGTTGGGTAGTGTGGAACCAGAGGGAGACAGCTTGTAGCTGGGAGAAGGGGAGAAGGGAGAGCAGGGAGCCTCATCCCCAAGGCACCCATCTTGATTGGAGAAAGGCAAAGTCAGCTGAAAAGTAGTAGGAGTTAGCCAATCACAATGAGTGTTGGTTAGTGAAGCAACAGAATGCAAGAAGGGACAAGAGAGAAACACTAGGAACAAACAGAGTTAGAGTGTATTAGCAATAAACGAGGATGGAATTTGGATCTGATAAGAGTCATCACACTTGGCCCAACAGACACCATCTGTCATCTCTGATACAGATTTTTTTCTTCTTCTCTGAGTCCGTAACATTCTGCCCATTGCATGAAGATAAAAACTGCCAGACACTTATTTTTATGCATCTAATACTGATTACTCTAACTATGTGGCTGTTGAAACAGAAGCCAGAGTAATCTTGTGAATTTGTTGCTGCCTGGACCAGCATCAGTGGTGTCAAAAATAGGCTAGATCTAAAACTTTTAGTTTTAACTGCTTTCCGAAGACCAGGACCATGGCAAATCCGTATTCTGAATCAAGGAATGATCTCCTCCATTTGAATTGATAGCAATCAAAACAAATAGGTATAAATGACTCGTTGAAATTAGTCACTTAAGAATTTGGACAGTATAACTGCTGTAACTAAAAACAGGTCACTAGGGAAATGGAGAAGGAGAACAAAGGAAGTCCCTTAGAAATATCAAAAGAGAAAGTTCTGGGCCATCTTGACAAAGCTAGAAGGCAAGGCCTTGGGAGATACAGATTGTTTGCACAAGATCCCAAATTTAATTTCTCATTGCACAGCAGCAGAAAAAAGAATTCAGAATAAATTTGTCTCTAAAATTTCTTTTACATGTTTTGAGCGTGCATTTTTTTCTACTGTAAGTCAGACCATATACCCCCTCCAAGTTTCAGAAAATTTTCAAGAACTTAGACCTCCTTCATAATACTCACATGCTAAGGACAGATGGTACTAGTTACTGCCCAATCACCTGTTGACATCAACTGTTTTCATGTCACCACTTAAATGCAGGTGATGTCTGCGTTTTGCTCATTAATTAATTCAGTAATTCTACGCTTCCTCCTGGAATCAATTATCAAAAGAACAAATGGGAACCAAAGTGGTTCGCGTGAATTATTATCTCAAAGGATTCAACTCACCTTCTCAAAATAAGGCCCACTATCTGTGGTTCCCATGTCTTTGGAATTAGGTGGACGGAACCCAGATCGATCCTTCCTCATGATATCATTAAAATCCCCGAGATTATTCATCGCTCTCTTGTCCACGTCAAATTTTTTATCTGGAAGGCTCCCTGAAAAGTAGCACAGAAGAAGTGAAAATTTTAAGAACCAATGTTTCCCTCATGACCCGGAGTGACTGGTCCCACTTGCCTCCCGGGGGTGTCAGGTGTTAAGATCATAAGAGATCTCATTGGTTGAGGCTGCTGGGGACCCTCCCTGGAGCACATGTGGATCCTTTTGTTTCTTTTTAAAAGACCTGTATCTGTTGTAGCTCGTTTTCAATGGAAGACTGAAAGAGAGACTTAGGGCCAAACTGGTAAAAATCTGACTAAAAAAGTATTCCGGCTGGTTATTGATGTGTTTGATGAGTATAACTGGCTCATAAATTCAAATGTCCTCAGTGAGAGAATTTGCCTCTTGCTGCTATTTTAGCATCTGCTAGATTAATGGGTAGGGTTGGTTGTTGGGAATAAAGAGGCCTATTAGGCACAGCTGTTACCCTAGAATTTAGAATTCAGACTTGAACACATTAAGTGAACAATGTGATTTCCCAGGTACCATGATCATTCCTCTTCAAAGCTCTGGAAATTTGCGATTGTACATGGACATATCAGTGCCCCTGGAATCTTACTTTTTCATTATTCTTAGATTTTCTTTTCTTTTTTGAAAGAGAGACATTTGTGAGCAAGCGGGGGGAGGGGCAGAGAAAGGAGGAGAGAGAGAATCCCAAGCAGCCTCCGTGCTGATAGCACACAGTCAGACTTGGGGCTTGACCTCATGAACAATTAGATCATGATCTGAGCTGAAATCAAGAGTCAGATGCTTAACCGACTGAGTCACCCAGGTGCCCTGTTATTCTTAGATTTTAAAATATCATAGATCAAAGGCTATTTCCCTTTTGAACCAGGACTGTTTTCCTTTCTTCTTGGTTTGGTTCTTTTTAAGGTCCTCGAAGTGAGCGATGGCATCACGGTGAAGAGTCCACAGACTAAGGGCTGGTACACCATCTGCTCCACTTGCACTGGGAGAGCTCGTCAGTAATGAAACCTCTCAGGGCAGACACACTGAGAAATCTGAGAACGGAGTCTGGCAGGGCCACAGACGTATTTTGTTTGGCCACACACCACAGTTTTTAAAATTTGTATTAGTTCCCAGTCTTTAAAAATCAGGATGTCAATTTATGTCTGAATTGTTGACAAAGCTGGGCCTTTACCCTCTATGGCAACAACTGCTAAGGGCGGTCAAGGCTGATTTCTTTAGGTGGTACATCTGCTCCCCACAGCTAACAGGTGGCCTCCTAGCCCCAATTTCTTATCCCTGGCACACACCCCTCCTTCATGTTACTTTCTTGGATGCTGCAGCCATTTTAGTCTTCAGTCCCCACCTAGTGTGTAGGACGGTCCTTCATGTCTGCTGACTAGCACCCAGCCCAGTCAAATGGAGCAGGGAATCAACATGACATCATTAACAATATATTCCAATCACATTAGTGAAGTGATACACACCTACAGACAAATCCATTTTGCTGCTTGGATTATCTTCAGTTTGACTCTGAAAAATAAGCAATGGTGCGGGAGGATTAAAGGTTTGAATTTAACATTTGAATCAGTGAAAAAAAAGGCATTATTTATGTGAGAGTGACGGCTTACTACTGGCACCACACAAGGTCGTTTGACGTGAACCTTACACTGCAATGAAGACAATATCATCTATAATTTGACTAATTTGATTGCTACTGGTGTCTACATTTCTAAATTCAATTTTCACATAGAATTAGCTTCAGTAATTCTATGGACAGGGCAATAGCTAAATAGCTGCTTAGAGAAATAAAACCCTGTCCTCAAGTTCCAGTCGGCTCGGGATCAAATTCCAGGAGTGTCAGCCAAATGATGACAACTTCTTCTCGTGACTTGTCAAGTCATCAAATCTGGAAATGTGCAGCCAAGTCAAGCCGTTTGTCTTTTGGCAACCAGGGACAGGGTGTCCCCACGATGCTCTCATGAGATTAAAAAAGAGAGAGAGAAATCCTACTAGAATTCCCTATATAATTAATTATAAATAGTTTCTCTAGTTATTTTGCAGTTGTTGTCATTTTCAAAATTATAGTATGAAAACTGGTACAGTAATAGGAAAAATTATGTAAGTTTTAAGGGCCTGGCTCTTTCTTCTAACCATCTAAGGAAAGGGTTACAAATTCAAAAGTCCTAACTTTTAAATATTGGAGTATTTCATTAAAAATAAGAGAGAACAAATATTGTTCAATCCAAATGAGAAATATAGTTTAGCCAGTTTCCAAATATGTAATTTTTTTTTACATTTATTTATTTTTGAGAGACAGAGACACAGAGTGTGAACAGGGGAAGGGCAGAGAGAGAAAGAGACACAGAACCTGTGCAGCCTCTAGGCTCTGAGCTAGTGGTCAGCACAGAGTCCGACGAGGGGTTCAAACCCATGAATTGTGAGATCATGCCCTGAGCCAAGGTCGAACACTCAACCGACTGAGCCACCCAGGCACCCCTCGTTTTGTTTTTTAAATTAAGACAAATTTAAAGTTTATTTATTTATTTTAAGGGGCAGGGAGGGGCAGAGAGAGGAAGAGAGAGAATCCCAGGCAGGCTCTGCACTGTCAATGCAGACCCGATGTGGGGCCTGAACCCATGAACTGGGAGATCATGACCTGAGCCGAAGTCAAGAGTCAGATACTTAACTGACTGAGCCACCCAGGTGCCCCTAAATCTGTAATTTTGAACTATATGTGGCAGTGGTCTTAACATTTGTGCTAAAAGTAAACGTTGGGATATATTACACATAGGAGAAAATGAAACTTACCAGCAATCCCATATTTGAAAACTGTTTGGCAAGAGGATTCATCCATGAATCATTGTTTCCTCCTTTCAGTGAGCACTACAGAAATGAAATGTGCAACCTCAGAACCAAACATTTTACTTGATCTCACTTCATATCTGAGTTGCATTTAAGTACTGATTGAAAATGCAGAACCAACAGTTTACCTTCTTGAACCCAAATTTCCCTCTTTAACTGTGGTTATTTTGATATTTTCAGTTAGTCTGAAAGAGTAATACGCTTTAGTTCTATCTATGTTTTCATTCTTATTTTATTCATTACACTGAATTAGAAGTAACCGGAAAAATATACGGTCAGCTGGTATTTTTACCTTACAAACAGAAGGTCAATATCAGATTTTCTAAAATAGTGTTCACATGCTAGTACTTTCCCTTTTAGTATCTTCTTGTAACCCAAGCCAGTTTGTATTAGAAGAAAAGAAAGAGTTTGATGCTAGTGCCTATTATTTGGAAAATAAATAGGCACTAGCCTATGTTTAAACAGGCTATTTAAACTGGTCATTTAGTCTCTGTGTGGATACAATGAGGACTCATCTATGCAGCACTTCATCTGCTTGTTTCATAGTATAAAGGACATGAGTCTCCAGTGGGAAAGACGCCTAGCAGAAGACACCATCCCTGATCTTACTGTAAAGCAAGGCAGATATGGATTTTTGTTTCTTAAGGGACAACCTAGGTTCTCCCTGACGAGGACACCCAACATTAGCTCCACTTTTACTTCTACAGAGAAGGCAGGTTAGACTATGATGCGAATCTGGTGGGGAGAGGGGGTGATAGGACTTTGTGCACTTGTGCATTCTACAAATAAAAACTGTGTTTAGATGGTATTTGTAATGTCAATGTTATTAGTCTTGCAAGTGAGTAAGTTCATGTAAGTTCAGTTACAGGTTTTAAGGTCAAAAAAGCCCTCAATGGAGGGAGGGGAGAATTGGTAGTTTTTGCTTAATGTGAACAGAGTTTCAGTTTTGCAAGATGAAAAGTTTTGTGTCTAGATGGTGTTGATGGTCACACGAGATGAATGTACTCAATGCTACTGATCTGTGTGCACTTAAGATGGTTAAAACGGTACGTTTTACATTATCTATATCTGTATCACAATCAGTGAAGAAAAAAAAAAGGCTCTTGGATACAAAAGATCAGAATTGTCAGTCACGGAGCAGAAACACGGAGCTGAATTGATTACGTCTTGGGGCAGCCTAAGTGGGTGAGCACCTTCTCCTTGGTCATTTGCAGTTGTAAGCAGTCTCCCTCCACTGCCTTTTCATTCAGTCTCATTGGGAATTTGTAAATGACAAAAACAAGGCCACAACAAGCCAGACAGCATGAGAGCACAAAAATGCGGAGAAGTTTACTGAGTAATTCATTTTGTGACTAGGGCGAATAAAAAGAAGTCACAGGAGGGAAACTGTCAAACGGCTGCTTGAACAGGATGTCTCCAACAGGAACTACCTGTGTTCTTAAGCTATGGAGTTACTATATTCAGAACAAAATTAATATCCTACAGCAAAGGGGATGAAGGCGCAGCCTCCTTAGCCAATTGAAGACCTTCCAGGATGGCACCTGGTATTTGAAACCAGGACAATATTCACTGTGAAGTTGAAATTATATGGCTGCCCATTTCTTATTTCCATCAATTTATCTGTGGAAGGGAAAAGAACGCCTCTGCTGAGAGAGTGGTTCAGGTTCAAAGACCTGTTCTAGATTGAAAACAAAGTCCTCATCGAATTATGCACATCGAAGGAGAAATGGACTTGCTCCAAGGTACGGAAAGCAACAGCCTTAGAACACAACCTGGGATGTAGACACATCACCTGGTTGCTGCCTCAGGCTTGCATACCAGCACTTCGCTTTCCTGGGAGAGTGGTTCTGCGTTTTGGAATTTCCTGGATTGGATAAAAACCAATCATGCTGATCGCCACTGGAGAAGCTATCTTACTTTGGTTTCTCTTCTATATATCCTGGGGACTTACCCTAAGGTCTTCATTGGTTTTAGAATGCAAAAGCATAAAGCCTTGAAAGCTTCCGTAGAAATATATGGAAACTAAAAGTGAAAAAAAATCTCCTGTCTCTGAAAATTCCACTTTACTCACAGCAACAGCTCTGAGGTTCGGAGGTTTCAAGGTCATGGGGAAGGAAGATTAGGAGTAAAGAGGAAGTACTTAATTTGCTCTTAAGATAATATTTTCCCCTTACTTAGGACCTCAGGGCTCCTTCCATTAGAAAATTCTCAGTTCTGCCTTCTAAGAATAAAGAAACAAGCTCAAACATTTCAAAAGTGGACTACCTTCATTTGCTTCTTTCCTCCTTGTCCCCAGCTTGCTGAGTTGTGGGAAGAAGCACTTCCCTGAGAGCCGGCGGTGTTCCAGACTCCTCCATCGTCCTCCTCTTCCCAGCTGGGATGGCGAGTTCCCGTCACTGGACCGTCACTCTCCCCCCAGCCGTCTTGCATAGATTTGGAATCTTTAAGAAGAAAATGGATGGACTGTATGCAACAGCTACATATAACAGTAACCACAATGATCGATCGGTCCTTACCAATGCGGCATTCTGGGATATTTGTAATCTTACCTAATCCATCTATATGGCAAGGCAAATATTCTAGCTCCTTCCACATTCATATTACCCAAAGGATAAGTACAACTAGAGCTTTAACTACAGAGGATCCTGAAGAATAGAAGATTTTCTTAAAATCTGGAGAGAAAAGTGCAAGTTTTGTGATGGAGGAAAGGTGATTCTGAGGTTGGGAAAGACACATAAAAATCCTGACAATACTGCTGAAGTACCTCCTTGTGCCAAGGGTCTGGTTAAGGTCTTCCACCAGCATTTTGGATCTATTTCAAGTCTATGGTATCATATTTCCCATGACAATACAACAAGTTTTACAGTGAAAATCATGATGAAATCAAGGTCTTTATAAAGCTATTTCTATGAAGTGACAGAGTGTGGGAGGGTCAGAGAGAGAGGGAGACACAAAATCAGAAGCAGGCTCCAGGCTCTGAGCTGTCAGCATAGACCCTGATGCAGGGCTCGAACCCATGAACTATGAGATCATGACCTGGGCTGAAGTCGGCCGCTTAACCAACTAAGCCACCCAGGCGCCCCGGAGATTGATAATTTTTAAAATGCAGTCAAATTACCCAGGCACAAGAATGAATTTCTACAATACAGCAAAAAATGTACTTCTTCAGGGCACTAGAAGAGTCAGAATTGTCATACAATAAAACTGACAACAGAATTTATTATTCTTATTCAAATTTTGAGCATTCAGTATGACTTTGAAAAGAAGAAGATAATTCTTTAAGTCTGCAATATGGCAAAAAAAGAGATGCTGGAATACTTTTTAATAAAACTACAAACAAGTGAAAATGGGCACTTGAAACTGTATTTTTCAACCGAGGAACTTCCAATGAGACATTCCATAGCATCGGTTTACAAAGTTTTGCAAATTACTGTGACAACACGTTGCCAGCTGGATCAAATAGAGCTTAGACTTTCAATGATTATGAATAAGTGTGACATGCTTTGTATAAAAAATTCAAACGAAGCAATCTTTGTTGGGCTCAAGAAACCCTCAATGTTCCTATGTGGGTGGAAGCATGAAAGGAGAGACAAAGGGACAAGGAAGAAACAGAAGGGTGAAACCACTGAGCAGCAGAGACTATCTTCCACATTAAAAGCCAGGAAAGTCTTTTTAAATTACACTAACAAAGGGGCAGAAATGCAAAATAGATATGGTGAGCAGTATTTAAGTTACTGGCAAAAAAAAAAAAAGTACCAATCAACATTTTAATTCTGGCCAGATACTAAACCTAACTTAAAATAAAATCAACAAAATTAACTTACGACTTTTAGTTCAATGTAAACACGTTAAGATACTTAAAGCTAAGTCATGGCCATTTGTTACTAATCATCTATTAAAGGTTCACGGTCCTGAATCTCACTGAAACGACAGTTTAAACATTACAACAGCCCTCACAAAAATGTCTGACCTCTGAATTAATGGAAAATGTCTTACAGATAATGCTCTAAACTTACTAGGTTTCATGGCATTTGGAGCGTTGGAGGGTGCGTTCCCCCAGCCCGTGGTTGATGCTCCCGTGTCGTCCATTTCGCCCCACCCAGGACTGCTTTCATTTGGCTCACCCCAAGCTGAAGTACCATTATCTGGAGCAGGTGGTGTGCTTTTGCTCCAGACTGTAAAGAAAGAAAATGTCTCTAAGAATGATTTGTTAAATGAAACATCCCAACATCCAGGGGTGGGAGGTGGGGAGAAGTGGGGAGGAACAGGCACTCCTATGTTCTGCTGGTAGAAATACAAATGGGTTTCATCCTTGTAGGGGCAACTGGTATTGTTGCTTTAAGTCTGGGGCCCGTAATTCCACTGCCAGGAACTTATACCACAGATATACTTGTAAAGTACCTAAAATGATATGTACAACAATGCTCTATCGCCGTTGGGAACCTTTTGGAAGCAATCTAAATACCTATCAAAAAGGGGCTAGTCAGACCAACTGTGTCATCCATGATATCAATACTGTACACGAAACAAAAGACAAAATGTACATGCTAACATGGAAAGTTTTAAAGTATGGTGAAAAAGGCAAGGTGGAGAATAGCAATCCCTTCTGTGTAAAATCTGTAAAGGGGAGACACATTTTGCTATCAGTAAGGAACAAAATTTTTGAATGAGACATAAAACTCTAAGAGGTTACCTGTGGGAAGAGACCCTAGGGGCTAAGATTCTTTTATTTATTTCATTTCGCTTTTCTGTACAGCTTGAAGGTTTTTACTATATGGATAATTGTGGGTTGTTTTTTTTTTTAACATGTTAGCAGATTTTACGCTAGATAGGGAATTAATGAACAATCTTTATTTCCTTCCTCATTCTTTTCAATATCTGGGGGGGAAAAAAAAGAACTAGTTAAAAACAATCACTCTGTAAGTGGCCATAACTGCATTCACTTATCTCTCCCCAAGATGTACTCGGGGAGTGGAAAACTAAGTATGATTAATTTTAACTAAAACACAAAAACAAAATGAAAAAACACCCCACCTGAACAGTGCATTTCCTTAATTTGTTGAATTCTATGCTTTATGGGGACATTCAAGTTGACAGTGCCATAAGATGGTATTATGAGTACTACTTTTATCAGGAATGATGTTTCTATTCAAATAAAGGAATAAGAAAAGTTTAATTCTGGGCAAATGATTATCAGGAGAGAACAATTTCTTTTACAAAGTACTCCACTTCCAGAGGTGATCATTAAAAATCATCTGGAGGGTGACCAAAATCGGTCCAGACCCCTGCTGTGCTAGAGCATTCTGATGGCCCCTGCAAGAGCAATATAAAATACTTCCCTTTGCTGGGGAAGGAGAAACACCGAGGATGTGTCCACGGGTAGAACTCGAATAGAAATCAGGTCTATTTCTGCTACTATTTTAATTCTTTGTTTTAAAACCTGGAGTATATAGTTTGTTTAGTGAGATATTTTTTGGATTCTGCAGACCAATACAATGACAAAAAAAAAAAAAAAAAAACCCAACCCACACAAAGCAAAAAACCCCCAAAACTTTGGGAGAGTAACACAGGGATGCCACCTTTTTCCTTCTGCCAAGAAAGAACATTAAGATGTGCCACAAGCATCTGTTACCGCTATCATCTTATAAAAAGAGAGATTCTGTTAACAGCAGAGTAGGGTCAATGTAGGAAAGATTTCCAGAATAAGGCTAAGTTGAGTAAATGAAGCTTAATAAAAATGCTGTGCTTTAGGATTTTTCTTCATCAAACCCACAAGAAAAAGCCACTGCCTACCTGATGCTGATTTACTGGTCATCGGGGTAGGCAGGTTTGGTTCTCGAGGTGCTGGGCCCCCTTGGGAATTCTTATCCCACAGATTCACATTCTTGTAGTTGTAACTGTTAGGGTCTCCCCATGCTGAAGTGCCATCGTCGATGTCCATTTTCCGACTAATTGACTGTGGGGATGGCTCTTCCCAACCACTGGGTTCCTCATCCTTAGGGGTTACTGGCTGTGGCCCGCTGCTCCAGTTGGAATTGGAAGGTCGTCCGTTGCCTGGAGGTGCTGGGGGTGGGCCTCCCCATGAACCAGAAGCCTCTGGTTGTGGTGGCGGCGGCTGCTGCGGCTGCTGCTGCTGTTGGTGCTGTTTATTCCAGGAATTGGGCTGTCTGCCTGTCTCAGTCCATGCTGGAGACCTTTTACAATCTTCCCACCCGCCTTTGGAAGCCAGGCTTGTATTCCCACTGTTTCCCCAAGTTCCGATTTCATTCTGCCCTCCTTCGCCCCACCCAGACACAGGTTTACTTGCAGGACTTTCCCAACTGCTGCTTTTTGCCTGATCGACTTCCTCTCCCCAACCATTCTTCCCAGACGTCCATCCTTGATTGGGCTGGTGTCCCCCTCTCCACCCCTGATCCTTGCTGGAGTTCTCATTCCAAGAGGAAGATGTCTTTTCATCTGGTCGTCCGCCTCCCCAGTTGGAAGAGTTGTTGTTCTTGTAGTCATTCCAGCCTCCTGTGTTCTTGGGGTCCTTCCACTCTGTAGAGGCTGAGAGCTCCCCCCATCCAGACTTCATTTGATTGCTTTGGCTGGGTGCATCTCCCCAGCCCCCTGAGTTCTTGGTCTGTGTGGCAGCGCTCTCCCACCCCTCAGTTCCTTTGTCAGACTTCCCCTCAGGCCTTGGCACCTCTTCAATATCCCACACTGTGTCCTGCTTAATTTGAGTTTGGCCCCAGCCAGTGTTTGAGAGCACCCTGGGGTCCAAATCAGTTCGGCTCAAAAGAGTCTGTAAGACAGCCTGACAATCAGGATGTGTGGGCCGGTATGACCGACGGCCAGAATTATGACTGTCACTACTTCCTGCTTTGTGGTTGCTTCCAGTGCTTTGACCTCCAACTTCACTTCCTGTGGAGCTGGAAGATCTTCCCCAACAGGGAGCCTGGGCATTGCCTTGGTTTTCAGGGAGGGGGTGGCCCTTTTGATTGTCCCATGCTCCAGTGCTAGAATTTGGTTGGTTTGGACCACTCCATTCTCCAATTTTCAACTCATCAGACCCAGTCGGCTGTTTCCATTCTCCCTGAGAGACCCCAGATGTCATTTTGTTCCCTTCACCCCATTTGTTGTCAGAGTCCTGAGGGCCAAAGTTCCAGGACCCACCCGTAGACCTGTTATTGTTGTCCCAAGAGTCATTTTTTGACCCAGTTGATTTCTGAACAGAAGCTCCTTTCCAGGAGTCCTCTCTATCCTTTCCATTGTTCCCATTGTTTCCAGAATTGCTTTGTCCAGAGGCTGTGTCAGTTCCAGAAGGCCCCCTAGCTGCACCCCAAGATCCAACACTCCCAGTCTTTCGATCTCCAGTGCTTTGTGAAGGGGCATCAGTGCTCCTGGAGGCGTTCCCCAAGCCCATTCCAAAGGGCATTCCCTTATTCTCCATGGGGTTTGGTGAACTTAAGTTCAAGGAGTTAGTGTTTCCATTTTTTGGTCCATCAGTGTTATGAATTTGAGCCTGTTCTCTGCCAGAGACAACAAAATTAACACCCGCATTTTCCATCTTTGACTGCTGTTCCCTGGATGCCTGACCTACTGTGCTAACCTGTGCACTGGAATTACTAGTATCCGTTTCCAATGCCCCTTTCCTAGGATTTCCTTCTTGGACCAGCGCTGGCCAGGCAGATGGGTTGCTATTTGGGTTAAAGTTGCTGAAGCCAGAGCCAGGTCCAATTCTATCCTGACCACTCACATTCCTCCAATTTCCTAGTCCATTGTTGCTCTCTGTAGTAGAGTTGGAAGATTGAACAGATTTAGTCTTAGGGTCAGATTTCCAGACCCCAAGATTACATTCGTTCCCAGAACTTGCAGACTGGCACTGGCTCCCTTTTCCTTTGTTACTAGTGGTGCTTCCTGGCAGAGTGCTCTTCTCAGAGCCAGGGTTCGAGGCACTGTTGTTATCGGTGGTGTTTTCGGAAGAAGACTCAGTGTCTTTGCTGGCAATACAAGGCCACTCTTCCATGTCAGACCCGTCTACAATCACCTTGTCCCAGATGTGAATTGGGTTGGGGGAGGCGCCGTTGTTGGAGGAGGCTCCCGGGCCCCAAGTGGAATTTGCATAATTTGAAGCAGCAGCACCTCCAAGGGTTGACTCTGGGGAAGAGACGGTCTTATCAATCACAGCTACGCACGCACATTCTATTAACACCTCAAGCTCAAACTGCCCCTAAGAGAGCTCACCACATTTCCCCAAAACTCGCTTCTCTACCCAGTTGCCTGTCTTGGTAAACTGTGTCACACTCGTCTTAGTCATCTCTTCTCCTTGGTTTTGCCTGGTTGCTCTATTTGCTAGGTGTAACTATCCCCTTACCTTTTTTTTTTTTTTTTTGAATGTTTGTTTATTTTTGAGAGAGAGCAAGACAGAGCATGAGCAGAGGAGGGGCAGACAGAGAGAGGGAGACACAGAATCCGAAGCAGGCTCCAGGCTCCGAGCTGTCAGCACAGAGCCCAATGCGGGTCTCAAACTCACGAACCGTGAGATCATGACCTGAGCCAGAAGTTGGATGTTAACTGAGCCCCCCAGGCGCCCCCCCCTTGTGTTTACTATTGACAGAGAAGCGCCTCCTAATATTTTGAGACAATGCAGTATCACCCTGAACTTGCTTTGTGTCTCCAATCTACTCTAAACACCCCTGGCTAGAGTAATTGTTCTAAAGCACACCTTCGATTAGATCACTGCTGTAGGGGAAGTTTCCAACAGTTTCCTGGTGCACAAGAACAAAGCTAAACTCTTTGGCCTGGAGTTTGATCAAGATGCTGCACAACCTGGGAAATGACTTTCTAATCTTATCTTCCACTGTTTTCTATGTAGATGTCGACATTCCATACTACTTGACATTCCACAACTTGTGCCTTCTCACCCTGGCACCATTCCACATTGGCACCAACTGGTTTTTCCTCCTCAATGCATATACTGAAATTTACCCATCTTTCTGGGCCTAGTTCAAGTGCCATTTCTTCTATGAGGTTTTTTTGGTTTGTTTTTAAGTTCATCATCTGGAAATAACCTTTCCCTGTCTAGAGCCATTTTGCTCAGTGCTGTGGTGCCGTGTTCACATCTTCCTTCCCCCACATTAGCAGAGACCCTCCGAGGCAGAGACCCTATCTTGCTCACGTTTGCATTCCACATAGTGGCCACTGCATTACTGCTCAGGAAGCACCCGATGAATGATGAATGCCCACCCAACTAGATGCTGGGGCAGGCAAGCGTGCATCAGTTTGTATGCCCAAGGACCTTAATCTGGTAAATGAGTCTGGCTCAGCACATATTTTGGTGGAATTTATCATATTTGGTGGGGGAGATTCATACTGGGAGGGGGGGAATGACATGCTTTTAACCCAGTAATTTCTTCTAAACTTGTTTTACTTTAACCAAGAAGTTTTAAATCAATATAAAGTTGAAAAAATCTTACAGAGAGCCATATAAAAGTAAGGAAGCAGAGAATCTCAAACTCTCCAGATTTAGGGGCCTCCTTGGTTTTAAGAATGCAAACAAGAGAATCTGACTCACATTGGATCCAGACCCCTGTCTGTGTCCAGGCCTGGCTAGATTTGGCTGCAGAAACACTCGACATGACCGCTCCTCACATCCTTCCTTTTGCAAATGCTTATGTCAGGAAGGAAGGGCCATGAAGCTTTCCCTTGCCTGCTTTGGGCCTGGCCTGAGGCCCCACCACAGAAAAGCCTGCACGAAGCCTCTGTCACCATGAGGTTCTTCTCCATCTTTACTCTGCACATGAAGACAGTAATAGAATTTTCTAGGCAATTCTGTGTTCAAACTCAGAACTAGAATTAGAAACACGCTACAATTAACAATAACCAATTCATTGTTCTTGCCAAGGCTTGATGGTGTTCAAGCATTTTTAGAACAGCCTCAAAAAATTTTTTAAGAGCTAAGTAGAACTCTGTTATTAGCTTTAAAAAAAGCGGGAGGTGATGTTTGGAGGTTCTTCGCTATTAGATGATTTAGTATTCATCTATTAAAAACTCTCAAAACTTCTAGTAGAGCCCTTCAGCTAAAGATACCTTATATCTACATGTAGTTTTTAACAGAGCTTAAAATCCTCTAAAGAAACAATGATTCTAAACATCTAATAAAAAACGATAGAATGATATTGTTTGGTATCCTCCCCCCTCCCAAGATTCTACACAGTAATCGAAGAGACAGGATTCTCCCTCCACCCCCAGCGTTCTAGGAACATACACTCAGGCAGCCAGGATTCAGAACGAGTGTCTGCACTGGCCCCACCTCCTGTCATACCCTGGGCACACACTTGTGCACACACAGCTGGAACCACGGGGGCTTGAGTTTACAATGCACTTGCCAGAAAAGGAACAAAGGCCCCAACTGGTGATGACGAACGGCAGCCACACTAGCCTCTCATGCCAATGGCATACCCTGGACACTCAAAGCCAGTTTCAGAAGAGAAGTGCCAGGACACCTCTCATGCAGGGATCCTCTCCTGTCTTGGGAATGACCCCGAGAGTCTTCTGGGGACTCTCTACCACACAGCACAAAAGAAGTGCTCACTCTCTTTAAAGCTGCCAGGAAATCCCTTCTGGCCCTGGTTCCTCACCTGGTACAGTCCCACCCTCACTCTGCAGCAGCGTTCCTGTCACTTGTGCGTTGTTGGAGTTTGCTCCGGGTGCCGTGGGGGGAGGAGGCCCTGCCCCGCCCCCGAGGAGCATGCAGGATGGTGGAGGGGGCTGCCCACGTTTTAGTAACACTTTGTGGTCCTGCTGGCAACGGAATCGCGGCGGCACCTCCCGAGGCATGTAGCGGGCGGCGCTTGGCGGTTGTCCGTTCGGCACTGCCACCCTTTTGGCATTGTTGCCACCATTGACTGGTGGCGATGGAGAGCTGCCAATTGGGCTGGCGGCCGTTGGTTGGCTTAAACTTGGTTTCGTCACTTCGGGCACTGAAAGAGAGAGATTGGAAAACGATCTTTGAAATCCAATACATTTTTCTGAAGTTTTTTTTAAAATTTTTAACGTTTATTTATTTTTGAGAGACAGAGCATGAGCAGGGGAAGGGCAGAGAGGGAGGAGACACAGAATCCGAAGCAGGCTACAGGTTCTGAACTGTCAGCACACAGCCCGACGTGGGGCTCAAACCCACGAACTGTGAGATCATGACCTGAGCCAAAGCTGGCCGCTTAACCGACTGAGCCACCCAGGCGCCCCTGAAGATTGTTTTTAACAGAGCTTACATGACACCCCTTCCAGTAATGGACCTTCCATCCTACTCTGGGTGGACGTGGTCTTTCTAAATCCCCTACATCTTCAGTTTACTGGAGATCGGGCAGAGGTGGGGAGTGAGGGGGACAAGGCCTTGAAGACAGCAGTACCACAGAACTCTAGTTCATTAATTAAGGAGAAGGGGGAAGCAAACACCATTCACTCCCCTTAATCCCTGGAAGGCTCCCTAGCAGGTCAAGGGGTACATATGGGCCCCAGGCTGAGTCCTCAGTAAAGGTTTGAAGCTCTCAGCCCAAAAGCCCCTTATCCACATTCTTAAAGATCTACCTCTGGGAAACTTTTCCTGAAGTCCCTGGACTAGGTAGGCCAAGCACCTTCATTTGCACTCCTGGAACACACTGTCTGTCCTTCTTTACCACCAATTTACCATATTATATTGAAATTCTCATTTATAAGCTCCTTGCTCTCACCAGGCCAAGAGTCCCTCAAGGGTAGAGACCCATCTTTCATCTTTTTTTCTTAGGGCCTGGCACAGAGTGGACCCCACAGGGAACCTCAGCCCTGGAAAAGCACAAAATCAACTCGGCTCTGGTTTCTACAACTACCTGAACAAAAAACACTCTTGCTTGGCACTCTGTGTAAATCATTAGAAATGTTGTAAGTTTTGTGGGGTTTTTTTTTCCTTTTGTCAAAAAAATTTTTTTAATGTTTTATTTATTTTTGAGAGAGAGAGAGACAGCATGAGCAGGGAAGGGACAGAGAGAGAGGGAGACACAGAATCTGAAGACAGGCTCCAGGCTCTGAGCTAGCTGTCAGCACAGAGCCTGACACAGGGCTCAAACCCACAAACTGTGAGATCATGACCTGAGCCGAAGTCGGATACTTAACCGACTGAGCCACCCAGGTGCTCCTCAAAAGAAAAATTAAGGGTACCTTGTGTATTTATTCCAACTATTTAAAACAAAAATGTCAAAATGTAGGCATGTTTCCTATTTAACTTAAGGAACTTAATGTTTTACCTTACTTTTAAAAAGGGCAAATAGGAAGTATGGGAATGTGCAGGATGACCTTGTGAAGATACAATCTGCAGGACACTCTGCATAAATTGAGGGCTTTCCCCTAAGCCCTCCACAGAATGTTCTTCTAGATCTCTACATCCCTTGCTTCATCCTACCAAAAGACTGCCACTCTTTCCAAGAAAATCTGCCTGGCAAATAGAGGCTGGCAACATTACAGAAACAATCATTGAGCCTGACAGTTCAGATGATTCTGAGGTCAAGTTCCCTGACATTCAGAGTAATATTTGGGCCAGCATGTTGCTCACTGAACTGGCTCCTTTATGAAGAGACAGACATCATCAGAAATCAGGGGGCCCAATCTACTTCCACTGGATATTGGGGAGTACTGGGTGTAACAAGAAAGAGGAGCAAGAGCCTGAAGTAACTTCAAGGCAACCCATGGTCTAATTTCAGCCAATCACGAGGCAGTATTGGGCCTTCCAGTAAGGAAGGGAGGTCAGAGGTTCCATAACCTGATGACCAAAAGAATAAACCTATTTCTTAAGAAAATAAATTGGCCATTGATCGATATTATCAATACAGTAGGCTCTGTATGACCTTACTGCAGCTGATGGGTAAAAATAACTGATAAATGAATGAAGAGGAATTATTCAATGATTCATTTTCTCTCAGTGGGTGCAAGATTCCATAGCAGATGGCATTCCCAGTCCCCTTTCCTCTTATTATGAGGAGAAACAAGATGCTGGCAAAGGCTGGGAGGATTCTTCCCAACTGGTTTTTAGGATGGAAGGAGCTATGCTTCCATGAGGCCGCCCTTCCATAAAAGCGCTACAATCTCCACTCTACGTTAACTCTACGTGTTAACATGTCGGTTACACGTCTCATTCCCTGAAACAGAGCAAGACATAGTAAGGGCAGCCCACAGCACGCAGGTCCGAACACCAGTTTGACTAATGTTACAACATTCACAGCACAATCAAAGAAACTTGGTGGGTATCATATATTGTGCAAGAGTCCTTGCAAAAGTGCCTCCGAGCATTTTCCCACCACATCAGGGATAGAAGAGATCATAAATAATAAACCCGTTTTGAAATAAAATCAGACTATCTCTCAACCACTTTCGTTCCAATATGGTACTGTATTCTGGGAGACTAGTCACTCAAAACTCCAGGACATAGTCAGAAAATGCCTGAGGTACATGTTAGGAGCAAACTGTATTTCAGAAATTGAGTATGTTCTTTTTTGTTTGTTTTTTATTTTTTTGAGAGAAAGCGTGAGCAGGGGAGGGGGAGAGGATCTCAAGCAGGCTCTGCACTGACAAGCAGTGAGCCTGATGTGGGACTCGAACTCATGAACCACAAGCATGATCTGAGCCGAAGTTGGGTACTCAACCAACTGAGCCACCCAGGTGCCCCAGAACTTGAATGAATTTATTCGATTTTTTTCTTACACCCTTCTGTGATTTAAAGAATATGAAACATTGAGGGGCCAATCAGAACTCTAGACACTAACTGGAGAGCAATCAGCTGTTAGGCAGGAGGCCCAATCCAACCTGCTTCCCAAAGTTCACACTTAGGACCTCTCAGCGTCAGGGTGAGCATTACAGCATGCTCCAGGATGTCAGGTACTAACAGAGGAGATGTAAATTACGATGGAGTGGAAATTGCTTTTCAGGCCCTCTTGTTTCTCTCCAGAACCTTACTGATTTCTAGGTTGTAGTGCAAATCTTTCTAAAGATAAGCTGCTCAAAATAAGGGCATAACTTCTTATCTCCCAGAGAAAAGGTCAGCAGCTTAAACATGATCTCTGTAGCAAAGAGAAACAAAGACATTGTGAAAAATGCTGGGTATCCTATTTTTTAATTTCCATTCACTGACTTCCAAAAACTATTTATTTACTCTAATGACTGCATCTTTTCCCTTTCCCTGTTGCCATTATTCTCATCTTACAGTCTGAACTTCAAAATTGCCTGTATTTCTGAAAAACTTCAGTAAAATGCTACTTTTTCAGATAAAAGTATTAAGAAAATTCTGAAACCGGCTGGACCAATATGAACTACTATCTTTAACTATCTTGATATTTAAACATTTAAAAAACCCTTCTAGAAATGTTTTTGTTTTTCTTATGAGAACTTTTTTGTTCTAGAGAAAGAGAGAGAGAGAACGAGCATGCGCGCACACACCCTTGAGCAGGGGAGAGGGGCAGAGGGTAGACAGAGAATCCCAAGCAGGCTCCATGAACAGAGTGGAGCCCTATGCAGGGCTTGATCCCACGACCCTGGGATCATGACCTGAGCTGAGATCAAAAGTCGAACGCTTAAGCAACTGAGCCACCCAGGCACTCTAGAAATGTTTTATTAAAAGTAGTAGTTAAAACACATACAAGCCCTCAAAAAGACATTATTTTCAAGTGAAAATTTCTTGGTAGATAATCAGTGGTTACAATGCAATACAACAACAATCTCAGACTGATGACACGCAGACAGTGGCTGCCATGCACTGAAGAGTCCTCTGTGACCTCTGAGCACTGCCTCCATTTCTTTACCTTGTACTCACTCCTCAGACTCCATGCACACTGGCTTTTGCCCTGAACATCTCCCTGGGAACCCTTCTCCTCATTCAACAACTAGTCATCTTCATTGCCAGTCTAATGGACACTCGCTGGACCTTCTCTTGACTTTTCTGCAACTTCGGACACTACTGGCCATATCCTCCCTCTGCTTTTGGGAGAGCTGCTGAGACCCACTTCAGCCAGCTTCAACTCTTCCTTCCTCTCTTCCTTTGTGGGTTCTCACACTCTTGGTCAGCGCTCAGCACACTTGTTCTGTAACGGGCCAGACAGTAAATATTTTAGGTTTTGCTGGCCATACAGTCTTGGTTGTGACGACTCAACTGCGCGTATAGGCAAAAGCAGCCAGAGACCACACGTAAACGACAGTGTGGCTGTGCTCCGTACAATACCGATCTCACTAAAATATAAATTTTATACCACTTTCATTGCCACAAAATACCATCCTTTTATAATTTTCCTAATTATTGAAAAAATGTAAAAAAACATTCCTAGCCCACAGGCAATACTAAAAAGGAGGAGAGTCAGATTTGCTCAGAGGGTGAGAGCTGGCAATCTCCTAAATCAGAGTTATAACATGGCATCTGAATTTGGTTATGAGTTGTGTCTTTTTAAAAAAAAAAAAAACAAAAACCTTTTAATGTTTATTTTTGAGAGAGAGAGAGTGAGAGTGAGAGAGAGAGAGAAAGCGCAAGCGCGTAAGCAGGGAAGGGGTAGAGAGAGGGAGACATAGAATCTGAAGCAGGCTCCAGGCTCTGAGTTGTCAACACAGAGCCTGACGTGGGGCTTGAACCCACGAACTGCGAGATCATAACCCAAGCCAAAGTTGGATGCTCAACCGACTGAGCCACCCAGGTGCTCCAAGTTGTGTCTTTTTAAAATTTCTGAACATGAAGGTGGGGCCTACACTGTTCCCACATTTAAGTTATTTGAGTACAAATTCCCCCATGGTCAGACTTTATCATTTATGTTCAAGTTTTTCCCAAATCACTACCTCCAACTCAGATCTCTTCAACACTTCTTCCTCTTATCGTCAAACTTGTTCCCCAGCTCTCTCCGTTATCTCTTAGTTCAAGAAACAAGAGTCATCACCCAACCAGCTTCTCAAGTCAGAAACCTGGAAGGCGTCATAGACTTTGCTCTTTCTCCGCACATCAGAAGTTATCCCAACCACCACCAGGCACTCACTCAATATGCCTTCTGGGGTAGACTCAGAAGACAGAGTTGTGGCTGATGTACCACAATGACCCATCACCCCAGGTGTGCTGATGGGAAGGTGCTGTCCCTTAGCCGTGCCCTGGGTGGGGATAAGGTCATGGGACTGCTACTGTGGATGATATTATCTAAAAATTTCAACTTATATTGAGCTGGAGGCTATTCCCTGTTGCTTTGACTCTCACCATCAGTACTTTTGGTAGCAGAATGAATCTCACTGAACAAAACATCTGACATTTACCAAGAGAGACCGCTAAGCATCAGGAACCAGAGCCCTTCAAATCTTTGAAGACCATTACCTGAGCTTCCTCAGGTAGGAAACCTTCTCCTGGGGGTTGGACATTCCCATGTGTTTAACCCTTGCAAACGTGATTCAGGTTCAAATTTGTTGACCAATCTGGCCCAAACTGCACAGGCTCCACAGAAGTTGATTTGTTTCTTTCCACAGTGTTGGGCCCATTATAGGAACTGCAAATCCCTTCCTAGATGCTGTGCTCCTGCTAATGCCACTTAAGCTCAGGTTAATTTTTATAAATCAGCCATGTCATACTGATAACTACACCATTAAGCCAACAATGCCCCTAACAGCTTTTTGACAAGGCAAAATTGCTATGTCCAAACCCCTGTGTTGTACAGCCTCTCCTAATCTTATCCTTCATCCCTTTTCTACCTGGTCTGTTATATCAATGCCATAGACTCTTGAGATTCTTTTTTTTTTTAACTTTTTAATTTTTAAATTTATTTTTTAAGTGTTTATTTACTTATTTTGAAGGAGAGAATGTGTGTGGGTGCACATGTGCGCATATGTGGGGAAGGGGTAGACAGAGAGAATGCCAAGCAGGCTCTGTGCTGTCAGTGGAGAGCCCGATGTGGGGCTCGATCTCATGAACCGTGAGATCATGACCTGAGCCACAGTCAAGAGTCAGACGCTTAACTGACTGAGCCACCCAGGCGCCCTGACTCTTGCAATTCTAAGTCTAATACCCAACAAAGGGGGACATCAGCCTCTACCTCAAGTGCTGTATACTGTTTGCAGGCCAGCAGGCCCACGTCTAGTCCATGTTTTCACAGAACCTCCACTTGAAATCCTGCCCTATTCTCCAGAATTGTCTTTTTTTTCTTAATAATGGAAGATAAAGACTGAAACATGGACAAATCTGACCTCAGTCCTCTGTACAAACAGAGCCTTGGCACCAATACAGATGTTTTTCTTACAGGGCCTACTGGGGAAAGAGGGGCAGATTTAGAGTTACAGGGAGACTACCTGAGGAAGGTACCATCTTTGGGAAGAGGAAAAGGATCCAGAAACATCAGCTGAGGGAAGTCAAGAACGGGATTTAGAGTGCAGACAGGCTCTTGGGAACAAACATAAAGATGTGGCTGAAGTGGGGTAAAAAACTAGAAAGGTCGTGTCTTCATATAACCCCCACTTGAAATCCTGTCCTATTCTCTCCAGAATTCTCATTTTTCCTCTGCCTCTACCTACAGTCTAACAGACTCCAGAGATCATTTTTATTTTTACTTCTGTTTTCTCTGGGGTTCTACTAAGTAAATTCTTTAGGAGACCTGAAACAGGCTCTCATCTTTGTTTAGGATTATTTTACTTTCGTTTTTTCATGGAGGTGGGGGTGGGGTAGAAGAGTATGGAGACTGTGAGGCTGTATTCCAGTTTATGGTAGGTGTGAGAAAGATCCTAATCGGAAAGAAAATTCAGTAGTAAATAGAAAAGAAAGTTTGATTTTTAAGATTTTGGCAAAGGGAAGAGGAATGCGTCTCTGAGAATAGACCTAGAGAAAAAAAAAATCTGAGAAAGAATGCCTTAATGGATTTTCGATTTTCCAGTAGAAACACGACGTACCATACAGGGTAGCTTGTTTCCACAGCTTAGCTGGTACATGGCTTCATCAACATTAGAGTTGTGGCCAGGCCCAGGAACTGAACTACCATGTTCCAACAACCACAGAGCCTGGATTTTCCAGGAAAATGCTAATTTTCTCATCTGTTGTCCCCATAAATCATCAAAAAGTCCTATAAATATAAATACTATGTGCCCAAATCCTTTCCTAGACAGTATGTTGGTTTAGAAAATATGGACACTGTACCACTATCAAGAACTCGATTTTTATGGTAAAGTATAATTTATATTTAAAACAAGTCATTTATAAACACACTCCCAAATAAAGCCATTTTCTGTGTTGGTACTGCCTGAAAATACAAGGGAAGAACATTATTCTAAGTAATTAAGATAATCATAACTAATAATAGTTCATATCAGTTTATTTTCTAAATCACTACAAGGTCCCAGACTACATTTTCCCCGGAAATGCCTTTTGGTTAGAAATACATTACAGTATTGTCTAGTTATCTGAGAATTTATTTTCCAGAACTAAGTTCCCTTACAAACTAGCACTGTCTTTATTAGTTCTCTATCACTGTGTGACAGGCTTTGGCCTGGTGGTCCAATAACAGAAAATAAAACCATGAAGAAACCAATCATTAGAAGGCCTCCCATCACATCTTGGCCGATCCATCATCCTGACCTTCCTCGAGTTATCACAGTCCTAGTGATTCCCTTCATCTGGGGCAGTGGTTCTCAACCTGGGACGTGTCCTGGGAGCCCCATCTGCTAGGGCTGTGGCCTGAGACCATGGAAGTTTGGGAGGAGGCCCACGCTTGCGTATTTTGACAAGTCATCAAGCAAATAATTTTGATGCGTACCCTGGTTGAGAACCACATGTTTAAGTGGGCAAGGATAGAAGCTAGAACATTGGTCTCAAGGAAATAAGTCTACCATTCTGAAAGGGAACTGACCGAAAGTGTGGCCAGTACCAGACAAAACTGCACGATCAAAATTAACAGAGGAAGAGAGATCTGAAAACAAAGAGACCATTAGGTTGAGGATGATATGAGGGACATCTGCTTATGTTTATAATACATCACTATTTTAACAGGGTTAAAATGCATTATTTTTATAAAAAAGCATATTCCAGGCTCCAGCTCAAAAGACCATGTGACCATCCTACACATAACACTCCCTTTCAGGCTCAATGCAGGTCATGGATCAAGATGGTTAAAAATCTTTGTATCTGTAAATTAGGGGCTAGTGTTTTGTTATTGTTTTGAAAAGGTTCAGTTCAAAATCATGACCCATATACTTTCAAAACAAGGTATTTTTCTAATCTCTTTTGCCTCCTAAAAAATTTAAGGCCAACCAGAAACACTACTACAAGTACTTTTAATTTATCGTTACTGCTCTTCAGTGGCTGCAAACAACCAATTTAATTACTCTGCACCCACTCTCACTAATCAAGTGGATTGGAGGCTGAGTCATCAAGAGCGTAAAATCTAAACAAGAAGGTTCCAACAACTTAAGAAGGAAAAAAAAAAAAAATCTTACCTTTGGTTTTTTGTTCCGTGACCTGAAAAATAAAATAACAGACATAAGTGAATGAGATTTACCTTCTAGTTTGATATTATAAGACTACTTTAATGCTGATTAGCTCAAGTAATTCAAGCTGTCACACAGGCATAATTCAAATCCAGGAAAAAAAAGCTGAGAGTCAGTTCAGACATCCTTCTATAAGGACAATGGCCATATGTCCAGTTATATACATGGCCATGATTATGAAGGACACTAAAAATTAAAACCAGAAGCATTCCACTCTCATTAAATGATGAAGTATCTGTATCAGGAATGCTGTTTGTCATTTTAATAATATGACTAGAAAGTAAATGATGTAGCCTAGAAACGAAATTAGCCATAGAGACAAAAAGATTACCCTAGGAGTATGGACTCAAACACTTGATCGCAAATCTAGAAAGCAAAAGTTCAAGGGACCATCATCAGAGGTATCAGAGGCCATGGCAGGAAGTAAGGATTTAAAACCAAGCCATGCCACTTCCTGGCTGTGTGATCTGTTTTCTATTTATCTGTTGAATGCAGATAATAATAGTATCTCAATACAAAGGTTGTTATAAGGATTAAATTGGATATCCTATGCCAATGCTCAATCAATGTTTGTTATTTTTAATTAAAGTTCATGGCAACAGTGTGATATACAGCAATGAGTGAAATATGTAAATTCTGGACAAATAAAGATTGCTTTATTGAAAGTATTTCTTTACAGAGTAAATAACACGTCTATGGACGTGATTAACCTAAAAGACTGGATAGGCTGAAGAGAATAATGGGTTTTTAGAGAGTTTGGAAATGATGATTAGGAGCCACATGGAAAACTGCTTCTGCTATTAAGAGAGGAGAATAAAGGAGGGCACCTAATTATACATGCCCTATAATATTAAAACAAAACAACACAAGGTCATGCATAAGAAAAACATCCAAAAGAAAATGCGCCAGAATTCTAATAGGGCTTATATTTTACCATTACCACCACCACCACCATTACTGAGATCATGCATGATTTTGATTCCCCTTTCCCAAATGTTAATCTTCCAAAGCATTTTTAATGGTTATCTGACTTCCTAATAGGAAAGAAGAGGTCTGATTATTTGTAGCTGGTAGTCATGCCAAGTTACTACTCCAGGTGCTCATGAAAACTTGCCCACCTTTGGAGAGTATGTCCTATAGCTAACCAGCCCACTGCATAGTGGATTGCAGCACCCCATTGCCAGACACAGACCCTGAGTTAAACGACCTAGTTGTATGACCTCCTGGAGCATTCCTTACATTCTTGCATTAAAAGCCAAGCTAATTCTACTGTATTGAATTTGTAGAAGACAGCACCTTAAAATGTGTTTCCCTGTACTAATTATTACAGAGCTCAAGTCTACCGTGCAAATTTTCTAAAACTCCATTTAACCAACAATGAACTAATTTGTCTCCACATACCAATTCCTTAAGGCAATTTAAATTTTATAACATTATAAATATTTCTTAGAATGCCATTTTGAAGATCAAGTTATACAGGAAGTCAGTGCTTTCCCCAGCTGTAAGCAACAAACCCAAATAATGTCAAATATGTCTTACAATGTGGTTTCTGTTAAAAGAGCTGTCCTCCAGACGGTGAAAAGCTGGAGGATCAAAGCATATGTTCTGCCAACACTAAACAATGATCCTTTTGCGGCATTAGCTTAATGAATGTGACTGGAATCCTTCCTTGACACCTTTCTCATGAATGAAAATCGAACACAGTTTACTCAGTGATGGCTCTAAAAGAGCAAACTGGTCATGAGAAAGCTCAACTTTAATGTCTGTCTGGAAATAATTTAACTTATTTTAAAAAAATTTTTTTTCAACGTTTATTTATTTTTGAGAGAGAGAGACAGAGCAAAGCAGGGCAGGGGCAGAGAGAGAGGGAGACACAGAATCTGAAGCAGGCTCCAGGCTCTGAGCTGTCAGCACAGAGCCCGATGTGGGGCTTGAACTCATGGACCACGAGATCATGTCCTGAGCTGAAGTCGGACACTTAACCGACTGAGCCACCCAGGTGCCCCTAATTTAACTTAAAATAAAAGCCAATTCTTCAAGACAATTACATTGCCAGCACTCATTTTTGACCATTGATTTATTAAACAAACATTTTTTGAGTGACTCTTATGTACTGGGCGCTGACCACCCTACTTCCTGGAAATACAAGCAGGAAGAAAACCTTGAGAAACTTACAGTCTAACAGGGCAGACAGACATGAGGAGACAATTACAAAGCACTAGCGTGAGCAGCAAGAAAGATGTGGAAGCACCGCAAATGGTGCTGATTGAATGAATGAATGACTGCATAATAGAACCTCTGGCACATTCTGTACAGTTCTTTGCATCATAGCAAATTTTATGCCTCCTAGTTGAGGCGCTGTCTCTACAATAAGGTTGGAAACCACTAAGACAATCACATGGCAAGCTTTGTACTCTTTCTTAAAACTGCTAAATCGGAATTTAATTCTGAAATTACACAATGGTTCAGTATGATAAAACAACATCCAAGGCTGCGTGTTGGCCTAGATCTTGTGGTAGCCGATCTAAAACATTTCTGAACAAAAACGACTGAATTTTTATTGTTCATAACTAACCATTTGAAATTTTAGTTATGGTGATTTTCCTCTTTGCCGTAACTTCAGAACCAGTTCTTAATCCAGATGCAAGTACAGAGGTGAGACTGTCCAGCTGTATATTTTTAGGGCACCTGGGTGGTTCAGTTGGTTAAGGTCTGACTTCAGCTCAGGTCATGATCTTGCGGTCTGTGAGTTCGAGCCCCGCCTCGGGCTCTGTGTTGTGAGTGCAGAGCCCACTTCAGATCCTTTGTCACCCTCTCTCTCTGCCCCTCCCCTGCTCTCTCTCCTAAAAATAAACATTAAATTTTTATTTTTAAATGTTTATTTATTTTTGAGAGAGAGAGGGAAAGAGAATCCCAAGCAGGCTCTATGCTGACTTGGGGCTTGAACTCACAAACTGTGAGGTCATGACCTAAGCTGAAACCGAGAGTTGGACACTTAACCAACTGGCGCCGCCATCTCAATTTGCTTTTGAATAAACCCACATCATCTCGTATTTCAAATCATTTTTCTATTAGTGGGATCCACAGCAAAAGTTTACAGATGCATATATTATAAATCACTTCCAGATACTGATATTTTCCAGGTGAGAAACATTGTTACCTAAGTGAAGAATGTAGACTGTATATATAGTGCCTAAAATAATCCCTCCATTTGGTGTCTTCTTGTTACCAGCCTTGGCTCAAGTTCATGAGTGTCTAGCCTATGAATCATTCACACAGACTGCAAAACCCAATTTTTATACCAATTTAGTAGATGAAATGTGAATGCCCTAGAGGAAAGGAAAGAGGTTCACTCTCCACAACTCTGGGTGGAAGGTCTGTGTGCGGAGGGGCAATGCCTTAACACCCGATAGCTGGTGGACCTGGTAATTGCAACCTCAAAATGTGAACTGGGGCTGTGTCCCCAAAGGGAAGTAAGTATGAAAAAGGCCTCTGGGTTGTCCTCTGACATCTTTATTCAGACTCTTTACTGACATTTTAGACAATTCTAACAAGCTCGGATTAGAAGCAACACATTAGAAGCAGGTACCCTGAGAGTATGAGGGTGTGGTGGTGAGCACACCACCAAGAATAGAAACAGAAATACAATTAAAAGCAAACAAGAGCTTAAAGAGTGCACACAGCAGTCTACTATAACACCAAACAGTAACGAATATTACTTGTAATTAAGTCATGAAGAAAAGATAAAATTACGTTCTGTATGTTTCATGTGGCAGGGTCACATGCAATCCAATTTGGAAAATATTTCCAGTATTGTTTCTTTATGCTGGCACTCATAAATGATCTATTTCAAAAGTTCAGAAAACAGATTTATAGGCATATACACTATATACACTATAGCCAATAATATAGCTGGCACCATAGCAGGGACCCTCAAACCTGCCTCACTGCGAGGTCCTGCTTCCCAAGTGTTCTGGGTAGTGGTAATAAGAACCGGAGGCAAATCACTTCACTTCCAAAAAAGGCACAAAGGCACACCCGCCGAGCCAGAGCCCTAGTCAGGCAATGCTAAAGAATGGGGAGGTGGGGGAAGTAAGATCAGACAAGGGCGGGAGCTGTGGGGCACACATTGAAGCAGAGGACAGCACCCTCGGTTAAACACGTCAACTAAGACCTGTCAGCTGACAGCGGTGAGACCTAGGTCTTTTCCTTTTAGCCTCTCTTCTTCCCTAAGCAAGCTCCTCAAGGCCATGCAACACCATCTCCCCCCAAAGCTCTAAGCAGGCCCACCGGTCCTGTGAGGGAGGTTTCTTTATGGAATTATCAGAAGGCAGACTCGTACGAATGACCATGCTGTAGAAGGACCACAAGGGGGACACTGGGGTGAACTAAGGCAAGACTTGAAAAGTTATTTTATAAGCTGACCTAAGAAAATAGAGACTAACCGCGATACGAATAAGGAAATTCGACAAGAATTTAAGTGGTGAGGACTCACTTGCCTTTCTCCATACTGTGTACTGTGGTTCTCATGAAATCAGCTGCAGCATTATTGAGTATCTACTTTATGGTAACAAATGTAGGTCTTGAACTCCCATTTTCTAATCTTAAAACTTCCAAGTAAACTAAGCAAGCAGCATTATTAAGATGTCAGGTATCCCACCCAAGGCAGTTACTAATTCTAGACACATGGTGGATGCAAAGACAGACTTAAGTAATTAAACCCACCTTCTGAGTGGCTTCTTTTTTCTTTTTATCCTCTTTCTTCCTTTTCTTGTCTTCCATTAACTGTTCTTCCCTTTCTTGCTCCTTCTCTCTGTTAAAGTAATGTCACACCAGAAGGTTAACATCTATATTCACAGTCTATTTGTGTAGCAAATTAAATGCTTGTAAATGGTAGGCAAAACATGCCTTCTCTGTGGCTGAGCAGAATACAGTATTTTACTTAAACAAAGAGGATGCATAAAACTCAATACCATTTAGTTATCCCCATATTTTGGTTTGTTATCTTTTCTGCAAAGTAGGACATCAAGTTTGGTTTCAAAGAAGCCCATTAAAGTGAGCTTTATAATATCTTCCTAAAAGGACACACACACTCAGCAAAAATCCTGATTTGAATGTGACAATGTCCAGTTGGCTTCCTGGAATACTCCTGGATTCCACAGATGTATAAAACTCTTAGTACTTGGTCTTAAAAGTACAAGTAGAAAACACATAAAATCCAGCATTAATAATGTCAAAGAAGAAGTAAGGAATATATTTTCTGAAAGGCAATATTCCTCACAAATAATATAGAATATACTAATTCACTTATGATACACAGATATTTATCACAATTTAGGTATTTTCCCCTGACATCTTCAGAACGGTGAATATAAAATTCTATGTTCTATATTCCATATTTTTCTTCTACATTATTAATACTGCATGTTTTACATGTTCTCTACTTGTGTTTTTAAGGCAGGTACCATGTGTCCTATAAATCCATGTAGTCCTCACTAAGTGAGTTCACAGTTGCATCTTCCTGCACACACCTGAATTAAGACAATTGCTGCCCTCAATTAGAAGAAAAATGATACATAATACTAAAGATTCTAGTTAAAGAAATGTGCTGGAATCTTAACAAATTAATATAATGTAATGCCTCGCATCCGAAAAGTACCTTCAGAAAGTAGTATTTATTCTATTATGTAACATATTCTAATATATATTCTAATATAATGCATATCGTAAGCTGCCAACTTTCATTCTCTATGTATCGAACGGGAAGAATGCATTGTGAAACTACTGCTGTCACTTCAGAGCTCAAGGCAGGAAACCCCAATGCCACACTTACTGAATTTCAGAGCTGGAAGCAGAGTCCGAGCTCTAGTTCCTAGTACCCCCAAATACTGGACAGATACTTGTGATTTTAGGTGAGCCAACACATCACACTCATGGTTTCACAGACACCATCTAGAAAAATGCTAAGTTAAGTCAGACAAATTAAAAGTATTAAGTAAATGTTTGCAGATGTGGCAAAAATCAGCGACAGTTCTGGAAGGAATCACGTTTGGGGAGTGGTAATCACTCAGCCTATACAAAGAACTGAGGACCAACATTGAAGTTGGCTCTTGTCAACAGGTAAGTAAAGCTTTATTTCTAGAAAACAAGAACTAAACAACAACAAAAAATAGGTGTTTTACCCATATGTCAAGCTTTCTGTGGTTCTGTCCACATTCACAAACATTGGCCTTTCTCCTTCTGTGCCTCTGACATAAATATACAAAATCCTAATGTGCACAATTCACACTCCAAAGGTAACTTCAATGAAAACTTTAAAAATACAATCAAGGGGGCGCCTGGGTGGCTCTATCAGTTAAGTATCCGACTTTGGCTCAGGTCATGATCTCGCAGTTCGTGAGTTTAAGCCCTGCATTGGGCTTGCTGTTGCAGAGCCCGCTTCAGATCCTCTGTTTCCCTCTCTCTGCCCCTCCCCCGCTCACACTCTCAAAAATAAACAAACATTTAAAAAAATTAAAAAATAAAAATACAAACAAGGAAAAGATTTTGTTGTAATTCCCTTAGGTCGAATACTGGATTTCTCTGGAGTCAGAGTGTGTGCACATCAGTCTCAGTGAAGCTCTTGGTGAAAATCCACTTAGCACTGCACTACTTTAAGAACATGACTTTATGAAAATTGGCAAGATGGACATTGTCCATCTAAGGTAGGTTGGCCACAGATCTTATTGTATTTGGCTCCCAGAGCCTCTTGCTTCCTCTGGCTGCAAGTGGAAGAAGATGGCATTCCTCATGACCCAGTTACTGTGACTTGGTTCCTGTATTTTTAAAGTGCAATGCGCTATAGAAAAAGAGCAACCACAGTCTAAAACTCTGTATAAATATTCAATGCTCTAAAAAGTAGTAAGTTGAAATTTCTAGGTCTATTCTAAAAAGTTTATTTTAAAAATGTAATGTAAAAAAAAAGAAAAAGAAAAGAAAAGCAAGTCTTTAATGAAACAACTAACCTTTTCAAGTATTTTTTCCTATAAACAGGTAATTCAGGGAAAGGAACTGAAACTCATGTTCACTAACAAGCAGATTTATTTCCAAAACAAATATTTTTCAAAGCTTTCCAGGAGACAGACTGTGCTTTCACCCTGATCTTTTACTGCTTATATTGGTAGGATAGAGTTTTTGCTTTAGATTTCAATTCCTTAGGAAGAATTTATTTTCCCAAACCAAACCGGACTTTACCTGCCATTCACTTAATAATGAATAAAAAAAAGTACAGAGTTCACCTTTCTTTCTAAAAAAATTTTTTTTAATGTCTGTTTATTTTTGAGAGAGAGACAGAGCATGAGTGGGGGAGGGGCAGAGAGAGAGGGAGACACAGAATCCAAAGCAGGCTCCAGGCTCTGAGCAGTCAGCACAGAGCCCGATGTGGGGCTTGAACTCACAAACTGCGATGTCATGACCAAAGCCGAAGTTGGACACTCAACCAACTGAGCCACCCAGGCGCCCCGAGTTCTGTAGGGCTGTGTTGTGCTGTATCTTGGCTGCACATCAGCATCACTGGGGAGTTTTAAAATATCCCCATGCTGAATCAGAGCCCAAGAGGGCGAACCAGATATCCACGTGGGGAAGGTGATGGTTACATACAGGGAGACTTATCAATCAATAAATATATTAATGATGATGACAATCAGGCCTATCACTGTTGAAAAAAGAAGTTACCAAAACGGAAAGGGGAAAGTCTCAAAAGAGTCCTGTGGACTTGGATCAGAATTAGCTATTGGCATCAACTTGTGGTTTTTAACATATAGAGACAGACATGACAATAGACATGGATATAATTTTGTGAGCCCACATGTGTGTATGTTCCGTCATGTATACAAACACACACACACTCTATTATTGAGAGAGCTTGGGAACAAATAATACCCAACTAGCAATGAACACAACTGGTGCCCAGACTTTGGCTTCTGAATATCATTCTTAACTGAAAGAACTAGAGTTCTTTTTAAAAAGAGCTATTTTGGGGCTAGGACAAAGAAAGTACAAAATGAATGTGGAATGCTTGTTGCCCAGAAGCAAGGAAAAGTTCAACAAACGATGGGGCATGTCGAATGGTTGCAGAGACCAAAGTGAAGGGGTTCCTACAAGCTAAACCTGGAATGACAGGAGCATAAAAATAATGATGGTAAGAAACCTTAAGTCCTTGTGTAACAACACAGGAAAACAAGAGTTCATCCAGCTAGAAATAAGTAAACGAATAAGTTAAAAGTGAAAGGAATGGAATATTCACATAGTTTTAAAGTGTCTCCCCATAAAAATACTTACTAATTAGAAAGGAGAAAAGAATAATTACACAGAGGAGAAGCCTGGCAGACATCACCTTAATCAAGTAAAATACATGAACATCATCATAATGGAATAAATTGAAATTGGGATTTCATGATTAGATACACTAACACAGAATTTCTTCTATGATATTCTTTTCAAATATGTATCATCTGAATATCATCACGACGAAATGTCAGAGAACCTCAAGTTGAGAGGCATTTTTACCAAATAATTGTTCTGCAATCCTTAAAGGTTTCAAGATCACTGAATCAAGGAAATGGAAGGAGACCAATAAGACACAATAATCAAATGCAAAGTGTGATCCTTTTGCTATAAAGGCCATTATTGGGGTGTCAAACCCTGAGTATGGGCTGCAGATTAAATGGTAGTAATGTATGGGCATTTTGTTTTGATGGTTGTTACTGTGGTTATATAGGAGAATGTTTTTGGTTTTTTAGAAATACACTGAAGTATAGGGGAAAGTGATGCGGGTGGTGGGACAATGGGATAGTGATTTATTCCTAAATGATTCAGGATAAGTGTCGTTGTTTTTATCATACTTGCAACTTTTCCAACTTTTTAAGTTCAAGATTGTTTTCAAAAAGAAAAAAAATTAACAAAACTATTTCGAGGGTAGCACCCCAATCCCACTACATAGAAATCTCTGGGGAAGGGAGTGCCTGGGTGGCTCAGTCGGTTAAGTGTCTGACTTCAGCTCAGGTCATCATCTCATGGTTCCTGGGTTTGAGCCCTGTGTCAGGCTCTGCGTGGATAGCTCAGAGCCTGGAGCCTGCTTCGGATTCTGTTTCCTCCTCTCTCTGCCCCTCCCTGACTCACTCACACACACACACACACACACACACACACTCTCTCTCTCTCTCTCTCTCTCTCTCACTCTCGCTCTCTCTCCCTGTCAAAAATAAATAAATTGAAAATAAAAAGAAATCTCTGGGGAGAGAACCATTGCTCTAAATTCTTGTGTTTAAGCCTACACTTTAAAAGGTATTTATACCTCAAAAATCAAACCTCCCATCCAGCAATCAAATATAAGCGCCATGCGACTAGCTGGGTCCCAATTAACTATCAACTGCTTCCAAGTCTGAAAGGAGAAGAAATCATTCCCATTCTCCCCCAGCTCTAAATACACAGCCAGATGCAAGTGCAAACACTGTAATCTAGAATTAAAAAAAGCCAAAACTACTTTTAACAATGTCTAAGGCAAAGATAATACAACAGGTTCCTTCTTTCTTTCTCTTTCTCTCTTTCTATAATAACCATTAATTGAAAGAAGTAGAAATAACTTGTTTTTTAGAAAGGGAGTACTTGGGGGCGCCTGGATGGCTCAGTCAGTTAAGTGTTCGACTTCAGCTCGGGTCATGATCTCACGGCTCCTGAGTTCGAGCCCCACATCAGGCTCTGTGCTGACAGCTCAGAGTCTGGAGCCTGCTTCGGAATCTGTGTCTCCCTCTCTCGCTGCCCCTCCCCTGCTTACACTCTATCTCTCTCTCAAAAAATAAACATTAAAAAAAAAATTTTTTTTTAAATAGAAAGGGAGTACTTGAATCAAGGGGAAAATACCCACTATCCGCCTGGGCGGAGGCAGACGAGGACTTCTGTCCTGCTCACAAGCTCAGAACACTGAAGAGCAGCGGTGCTGACGTTACTAAAAACCCATTGCATCACACATTCCCAAGCTCCGAGTGTCTAAGACCACGCAGGGCAAGTTAAGGATGGTGCCATCTGGACAACTCCCCAGAGCTCACATTTGAGACATTCACATGTGCAGTCCCAACTTCCGTATCTTTCCTCAACCGTTCCGCGTATCTGACAGAAAAACCTTCCTCCTTTTCGTGGCCCAAACATCCCTCACTCTGTTGTCAAGTCCTGGCTCAACATCCATTCACTGGAGTTCCCCGACAACTCCAATTCGTAGGAAACGTGCCCTCCTCGGGACCCCCCCACCCCCCGCAACCACTATCCTGGCTTGTCGTCCAGTCTTCAAGGCCTTGGTTGCTGTCAGTCACGGGCAGCCTCAGACCATGTAAAAGGACTTCCCTGCAGCATGGCTGCCTTGAACACAACTCTGGGAAACAGAGATTGGCCTGGGGCTTGTCTGTGTTGCCCCTTTCCTCTACCAGGATGCCCAGGGACTGATCTGTTCCTTAACAGACGATTACTGGGTGCCTAACAAGAGCTGGCACTTTTCTCAGTACTGGGGATACAGCAGAAACAAAACCACGCTCCAGCTCTTCGGGGGGCTCGCATTCCACTGGGGGAGACAGGAAACAAACAAAATATACAACAAAAATATAAAAGTATAAAAGATACACTTCAGGTGGCAACACATGCCCTGGAGAGGACAGTGTGGGCGAAGTTGATGGAGACGGCAGACACCTTACATATGATGGGTAGGAAAGGCCTTTCTGATAAAGTGGCCTGAGAGTCCCACCGAAGTGAGGGATTCTGTGCATATCTGGGAGACAGCATTATGAGATGGTGTGTGAGGAACAGCAAGGAGGCTGGAGCAGAGGGAGGAAGGGAGAAAGTGGTAGGTGAGATCACAGAAGTAGCAGAGGCTCTCCTTGGAATGAATGCATTTTTCAAATTAACTGGGACCTATCTCCTCATAACTGAAAAAAGACCAACACTTTCAAAATCTCTTGTTCTCCCCTTCAGTCAAAAAGCCTACCTCTCCTCTCAGGGGTCAACATTTCGACTGTGACTTCTGTCCTCACAGGCAGCTGGCATGCATCCCTCAAACTGCGCATCACACTGAGAAAAGTAAGCATTTGCTACCCAAGAGGTCTCTGACTGCAGGGAGTTGACCTTACTCTTCTTATCTCATGCACCACGCACAAATACCAGGGACACAGCAGGCCTTCCATGCAAATGTTACCAAAATGCATGATTACAGAGTGAGGGAAACTTTTCTATCCCTTCCCAGGAACACGCGTTCAAAAGAACAGCCTCAAAACAACTAATTAAATCTCTTAACATATACTGAGCTACCAGTTCCAGGCACTGGGGGTATAACAGTGGATGAAAGAGAGACAGGCCCTGCCCTCAGTGAGCTGACAGTCTAGACGGGAGACAGACACACACACAATGCCAGGAAGAAAATTAGGCTGGGGAAGGGCCTAGAGGACCGAGAAAGGACGGGTGGGCTGATTTACACAGTGTTCACAGAAGACCTCTCTGAGGCACTGAGTGAGCGACCTAAATGAAGAAGATTATCTGGAGGGGAGTGACCAACCAGGCAGAGTAAGTAGAAGGGCTATGAGATGGGAAAGTACATGGTGAGTTTAGGGCTTTATTCATTTTGGGGGGTGGGAGAGAATCCCCCTCCTCTTCTCTCCCTTCACAGCAAACACCCACATACACTCTTCAGAGTTTTCCAGGCTTGTATTTAATAGCCCTCACTCACACCAAAAGAATGGGGCACTCTGTTTCTTAAAAGTTTCCCTTCTATATCTCTCCATCATTCATTCATTGCCTCCTTGATGCCAAGCACTGTGCTAGAGCCTGAGAATTCTGCAGCAAATAAGATGCTGTGCTGCTTGTCTTCCCAGGACTCAGTTTCACATTTTCAAACAACTCAGACGACACTATCAGGGCAGGAACCTGTGTTCTTCATGCTCTGCCCTCCATGTTTACCAGCACTTTGGGGTACTCTGAAGACAGCCTGCAGTTTCTTTGGTGTTTTGAGAGTACCAGAACCTTGGGCATGCGAAATTCATGGCCTCTTATAATCCAGATAAGAGGACAACTTCTTTCCACAAACTAGAATCTTTTACCTTGTCATCTTTCTTTCCACAACTAGAATCATGACCAATGGTTCCTAAATTCACGTGCCCAAACCCATCATGCTTCAAACATTCAAAATTTCATACTTGAAAGCAATGACCACCAATGTGGTGACCCAAGTGAAAAGACTGTAAGAACTTCAATTCAGATAAACAACCAGGGCTCAACTTGACAGGAAAATGTCTCCAGAAACAAAGAGCATCTTCTTTTTCTTTAGGGTCTGGATAACTGCCCATCAAATAGCATCAAAACCTATTCCTGATGCCCTCGAGTCAATAAGTGTGGGGGCACCTTTAGTCCCAGTTCATAACCAACTCCACACAACTGAGGCAGACAGATGTGAACTTATATAATGGATCCACCCAGCATGAGAAACATGCTGGAAGCAAACAAATACTGCAAAAACCAAAGTCTTAATACAGCAATGACCTAGAGGACTCTCCAGGGAATGATGCTAAGTGACAAAAGACAATCCCAAAGGTTACATACTGTATTATTCCATTTATATAATATTTCTGAAATGACAGTGGTTGTCAGAGGGCTCGGGGGGGCGAGGTGGTGAGGAAGAGTCACACAGGTGTGGTTACACTAGTGAATCCCGTGGTAATGGGACTGTTCTGTATCTTCACAGTCGTGATACATACACGAACCTACCCGTGGTTAAGATTACAGACAACTAAACACAATATACACAAATAGGCACAAGTAAAGCTGGGGAATCTCAGTAAGATGGGTGAGTTGTATCAATGTCAGTATCTCGGTTGTGATACAATCCTCTAGATCTGCAAGAAACTATTGATCAGGGGAAACTGCGCAGAAGGCACATGGAATCTCTATGTGTTACTACTTCTTACAACTGCATGTGAACCTACAATTATCTCAATTAGAATTTTAATTAAAAAAAAAGCTTCAACATTGACTCATCTGTTTAAAATTTTTTTCCAAGGACTTCTATTTTAAACTATTTTTAAATAGTACTTTATGAAAGTCATGTAAGAGTTAAAAGGAATTTTAGAAATTGTTTAGTCCTGATATCCACAGAAATGTATTTCCGAAAATATTCTACAATCTACAACTCACCCTAATATGTTCAAATTGTTATAGTTTTATCAATCAAGTACATTAGATACATGATAAATATGATACCAGAGGGGTATTTAACGTGTTCCCCTACCGGGGCTCCTGGGTGGCTTAGTCAGTTGAGCATCTGACTACGGCTCAGGTCATGATCTTGTGGTCTGTGGGTTCAAGCCCTGCATCAGGCTCTGTGCTGACATGACAGCTCAGAGCCTGGATCCTGCTTTGGATTCTTTGTCTCCCTCTCTGTCTGCTCCTCCCACCTGCTCAAGCTGTCTCTCTCTCCCTCAAAATAAATAAATAAATAAATAAATAAATAAATAAATAAAATAAAACATTAAAATAAAGTGTTCCCCTATCACATAATGCACCATATGGTTCTTTCACTGAGAATTTTAGTGACAGAAGAGTGTACAGGCTACTGTTTGACTTTGTGGCGGGTATGTACCGCAGCTCAGTCAACACCTGTTCCAAGTTCCCTCGAGCCTATTTCCCTCACAACTAGAGACTGAGATGTGATTTATGTTCTGCCAATAAAGTGTGCTGTGTGTGACTTTAGAAGGGAAGCGGCAGGGTACAGGGCACAGATCTTCTCAGGGAGCAGAGCCCACACCTGTAGTAACGGTTTCCTGAATGTGCAGGAAGAGGAAGATGTGCCCATGGGGCCTCCCGAGTTCTGACATGTGGTTCTCAAGGATCAGTGAGATAGTGTCACCACTGAATAAACCCCTGGCACCTGTGGGAGTGAATTCTGTGGTCTGTACACTAAGGAGTCTAACACAGATTTATATGGAGCTTTCCAAAGCACATCTAATATATGTGGCTTGTACGGACGTTTATTTCCTTAAAAGACAAATGATAATCTTGGCAATTTATAAAACAGTAAGAAAACAACTAGACCCCAAACCATTAACAACCTGAACCAATTAAGGATTAACGATACCACATGTGTATCTAGGGTGAAAAAAAAATGAACAAAAGAAGTGCCATGAAAAGAGTCAAGCAAAGTGTTCAAAGTATCCATTTAGAGTGTTTTAATTAAAAATGCACACAAAAAGAAAGCATGTTGGAATATAACCATTCAGGCAGAGGAAATTACATACTAGGGCACTCAAAATATCTGCATTGGACTTGTTCTTAACATTTTTTCATTTGCTGGTTCTGACTGAGAGAGTTTAATGGGATGCTAATGTAATTTGCACATGATATTAAATTAGTAGACAAAACCAAACAGCACTGAGACATAAAAATCATTCTAATGCTGAGTGACGCATGGGAAGAAAATGGTAACATTAAACCTAGAAAAATTAAGGTAAATGCACTTTTCATTTAGGATATGGAAATCTCTCCTGCCTTCAAATGCATCACGTGACATGTCACAGGCAATTCTTTTGTATGTCAGCAACAAAATTTAACACAGCTCCTTGTACAAATGGGTTATCTTCCTATATGAGGTTATTAAAGCAATACTTCTCAAACTTTAATGTTTGAGACATACCGATGTTAAAATACAGATTGTTATTTACTAGGTGTAGGCTGTAAACTACAGTTCTCCATTTCTAACAAGCTGCTGGTCCCTGCACTTTACTCTGAACAGCACAAGCATAATGCCTTTGGTTGCTGCATTCCAAGACAATATGAAATTGCAGTCATTTCTCCAAGGATAAATACTAACTCATAACTATCAAGCCTATGCCTTGTTATTCCCATCTGTGTTTCAGTGCCAAATTACAGCAGAATCTTTACAAAGACCTATTAAAATACAATTAAACAACTCATGTAGTACCACGTATGTACCTGCAAAAAAAAAAAAAAATCTGGATGACGGCAAATGTATGGACACAGATTTCAGAGATGTCAACATGTAAAAGAATGCAAGTGTCAGAACCAATAAAATTTTTGCATACACAGCCTCTGTCTCTAAGCTTATCACAAATTTCCCACTTTCTGTATACAGAGATGCATATAACAGGCTTATTTAGAATTATTCAAACCAAATACAGGTAATATATTTAAAAGAACTTGTTTTCACTTTCAGAAAGTCCATGTGGCAAATGTATCCAATAAGCCTAAGGAACATCTAATTTGAAACCACTCTTCCTGAAGGCAATCTTGAACAAAGGAAACTCCTGACCTTCTATTCGATCTTAGTCCAGCGGTGCAAGAAGTGCTTTACATTGCCTTAGAAGTGGTTTCCTCATAGCTTCTGCCCCCCACCCCCATCCTAAGCCCTCCTTCCCAGACTGCACATAGCAAGTCTTCCAGGCATCTGTAATCACCTATCATGTATTCCTGAGGCATTCTCTGGTCCTTCCAACACTGCCCATGTGATCTGGCTTTCTATCTCCTCATACGAGGGTCATAATCCCCTAAACATGTTCCGTTTGTGTACACTCATCCAATTATTGGGCAAGACAGCATGAAAGCAGGCCTTGCCACTTCCTTATCCCAGAAAATATACCACTGCTAGTACTAGCAAGGAGCCTGTGTATCTTCTTGGAAATCACCTCTTATTGAATTACAACCATCTAACACCCCTATTTTTCAGTCACTTCTCCACAACGGAGTGCTGCACCTTACATAATGTATCTCTACTAATGCCCTCTGTGACAGATTATCAACCTAACATTGCTACCCACTAGTTTTCCCTGCATTGCAGGAAAAGGTCTAAAACCACGTTTCTCAGAAGCCCATTCTCCATTTGTTCTAGGTTGATGGGCTGAAGTGAGGCATACCCATGTGAGATCTGGAAGGCAGAAGTCATTGTGGTCTGAAAACAGTTGTGAGCAGACACATAGGCAACAGCAGACAGGACTTTCCACTTTTACAGCAGCTTCCTGATGAGTTAAAGCCATACTGGAGCTGTAGGCAGCTGAGATCACTACTTTCCTGGGGACCTGGCACTCTAGTTTCATCAATAGTAAAATGAATTCCCCCCCCCCTCCCCGCAAGACTTTCTAACTTTCTAATGGTTGTGAAAGTCTTTAATTCCCTATACCAAAGTCTTTCCTTCTTGAAAAATACAGTGGATTTTATACACACACATACATAGCTGCTAGAATTAAATGAATTTTGCAAGGTTTTAGGACACAGGATCTATATATAAAATCACCTGTATTTCTATATACTAGCAACAAGCAATCAGAAATTGAAATTTTAAAAAATCCTCTTTACAGTGGCATCAAAATTTATGAAATACTTAGGGATAAGTCTGATGAACACTGAAAACTATAAAACATATAAAACTATAAAAAACAGGTGAAGTAGGTGAAGAGGTATACCATATTCATAGATTAGCAGACTCAATATTGTTAAGATGTAGATTCTCCCAAAATTAATTTACAGATTCAACACAATCTCCACCAAAATCTCACAAGGTGTTTTATTTAATAGAAATTGACAAGCTCCTTTTAAAATTTCCAAAGAACCCAGAATAGCCAACAACTTTTAAAAAGAGCAAAATCGGAGAACTTACACAACCTGACACTCAGATTTGTTATAAATATAGAATAATCAGGGCACCTGGCTGGTGCAGTCAGTGGAACACATGACTCTTGATCTTAGGGCTATATGTTTGAGCTCCATGTTGAGAGTAGTGCTTACTTAAAAATAAAAAATTAAAAAAAAAAGAAAGAAAGAAAGCTAGAGCAATGGAAGACAGTGGGGTATGGGTCTAAAGACAGACAAAAAGTTCACTGGGATAAGACAGATTTCAAAAATAAACTAACAGAGATATGGACAAATGATCTTCAAAAAAGGTACAAAAGCAATTCACGGAGAAAGGATATACTTTCTACCAAATCATGGTGGAATAACTGAACATATGTAAAAACAAACAAAAAACAAAACAAATGAACCTCAATCCATACCTTGCACTAGATATAAAAATTAACTTAAAATAAATAACAGACCTAAATATAAAACCTAAAACTACAAGAAAATGTAGGAAAGAAACTTTTTGTGACCCTGGATTAGGCAAGTTATTTCATAGGTACAACACTGAAAGTGAAATCCATAAAAGAAAATTTGACTCAATAAAATTAAGAACTTCTTTCTCTTCAGAAGATAATGTTAAGAAAATGAAAAGAGTTGCAGACTGGGAGAAAACACTTGCAAATCACTTATCTGATCAAGAATTTATGTCCATATGTATTAAGAATCTCAAAACTTGGTAATAACCCAATTTTTAAGAGGCCAGAGATTGGAAGACACTTTACCAAAGCAAATATACAGATGGCAAATAAGTACCTAAGAAGATGTTCAACATCATTAGTCATTAAAAAAAAAAAAAAAAAAAAAAAAACTAAAGCTACTGTGAGATGCTACCACATGCATACTTATTAGAACATCCAAAATTAAAAACACTGACCACACCAAGTTTTGGCAACTGAACTCTCTTGTGGTGGGAATATAAAATGGAATCACTTTGGAAAATAGCTTGGCAGTTTTCTACAAAGTTAAACAGACCCCTACCATACCGACCCAGCCATTCCGCACCTAGGTATTTACCCTAGAGAAAATAAAGCATACATCCAATACAAAGACTTTGTAAATGAATATTTTGTAATAGCTGAAAACTATACAATACTGAAACAGGCATCCCAGTAGGTGAATGGATAAACTAACGGTGGTAGCACCTACCATGGAATTCTACTCGGCAGTACGAATGAACTGTTGATACAACATGGAGAAACCTCAAAATTACGATGAGTGAAATAAGCTAGACAATAGTACTATATGTTCCATTGGTATAAAATTCTAAAAAAAAAAAAAAAACAACCCACAAACTGTAGTGACACAAAGCAGATCAGTGGTTACTGAGGGGTTGGGGAAGAAAAGGACAGGCAGCAGTACTGACAAATGGGCACAGAGAGACTTTGGGGAACAAAGGGTACATTCATTATCTTTTGTATATAACTCAAAACTGAACATACATTGAACACTTCAAATATGAGCAGTTTATTGTATGTCAATTATACCTCAATAAGGGGCTACAATAAAAATTAAAAAAGGGGGAAAAAATCTGTCCTGCAAGGAACACCTTGAATGGCCTCTGTTTTCCTAACAGAGCCCTGACTGATACACTAGTATAAGTGAGATCTCTTTATCAGTTGAAATTTCATCCGCTGTGTGCACACTGTTCCCTAAGAGAGTAAATCTTTAAATTGGAGCTTCTGCATGGATAACATTCCTACAATGGGTACAAAGTTTCATTTTTAAATGCAATGAAACCTCCTGTATAAATCTTAGGAAGTCAACGTCTGAAATTTTAAATCTTTATCTTTACATTTCATTTAACTTTCTGGATCATTATAAACTACCAGCATCTTCACTGAATTTTTCGCCTGAAGTTTCATTCAGTTGGTAACACATGATGGTATGTTCGAGTGGGAACTCTGAGTCTAATCTGCTAAATTTTCAGCCATTCTTATGGTTTCGCGTGCCTTAAGCTTAGCTGCTTCAAGCTCAAAAGACCTGTTCGGTTTTACTGTGCTCATTTGGTGAATAAATCTCTATTAACAACATCTCATATTTTACTCCAGAAAGTCCTTTCCCATACACTCCAATTTGTTTGCCAGGCTCCTAAAGACCGTCTGAAGTGAGGAATAGTTTTACAAACATCCAAAGAGGTGAAGGGGCAACATCGTGATGAGAGCTATACCACATACTCTAATATTCATATCCTGGAACCACTAAAAACCATGTTTAAATCTTAAGGGCCAGACAAACCCACAAAAGCCAGAAAAGCAATCTACCCTTGGCATTCAACAACAAAGAAAGCAAAAAGAAATGAAGAGTCTAAGTAAGGGCTTTGGAAAGAACTACTCACTACAGAGCAGTGATGGTCTAGGGTTCCTCAGCAGAAAAGAAAAGAAGTTGATTAATCAGAATCCACACTTGTGGCACACACATGTTTAGAAGAAATTACAACTTATTAACAGCAGATAGTGGCACTATATTCATAAACATTCAGTGCTTTAATTTTTTGTTGTTTTTCCCTTTCTCTGCCTGCTTCCATGAATGGTCCAACTCAATTATTATATTAAAAGAATAAATAGTTGCCCACTGAAACAGGGGAAGGGAGTTGGATCATGTGTACCCTCAACTGAGAGCCGTTATCCTCAGGCTCTGGACCCTCCTTTCTCACTGACCAAGTCACTTCCTCTCTTACGACTACACTGCACACATAAGAAATGTGGTTATATGAAAATTTTCAAAAGCATTACTCAAATTTAAGGAGTAAAAAGAGAATTCAAACATTAAAACATTTGCCTCTCCTCTGACCATATCTAAGGCTGATATATATCCCATGTTGACAAGGTCAGAGGGCCATTAGGGGTGTTGTGATGAGAGCTATACCACATAGCACCTGCCCCCCCGAAAGTGATTTTTCAACTCATTTCTAGATCTCTGCCTTAAGAAAAAACCAACCATTTTATGTCAGAGATCAAACGGAAGGAACATGAACTTTCCTCAGAGATCACACAGTAGCTACTGCAAACAGCAAGTCAACTAGGCAGTGTGTATGCTTCCTGATTATACTGCATCACTACCATTTTATTAAGTTGGTGCCTGTTACTCTAATTCTGGAAATCCTCTGAGAAAGGGTGCTATTTGTGACACTTATCTTGGTATTGAGAAAATTAGCAGAGAAGGAAATCAACTCTGAATTCAGGATTCCACAGGTGACAGTCGTACCCTACTTCTCAATGCTCTTAATTTGTGCTCTATTTTCAGAATAGTAAAAATGGAAAGTCATGTTCTTGTGTGCTAGCAGTTGTCACTTAAATTTAGCAAGTTGAAAGATAATCACTGAATTACCTTGAGGAAATGTGTATTTCTGAGAGATAAGCATGTTAAATGTTAATAAGTAACCAACTACAGAGTAAAGCTAACTCGTGAACTTACGTGGCCCAATTTTTCAACTAAAATTATACCCCAGTGCGAAAATGACTCAAAATTTAAAATAGGATTTATATCCAGCCTGTAACAACTAAGCCAACACTGACCTGCGTTTAACTCTTCAGGATCAAATACAGAATGCCTAACTCCATTTAAGATGGTGTATTAAATTAGGTTTGTACCTAATTTAAGTAACCTGAGGGAAATTTTTAGAGAATGATCTACCATTGCCATCTTTAATAATCTCAGTAATAGCTATGTGTAAATATCCTATTTTTCGGAGAGAATACTTAAATTTCTCTTAAGGTATCAAGATCTTTCTTCTCCTTATAGTTAAGAATGACACTTTCTATATATAATTGGAGTCGAGAGGGTCTGAACGGATGCATGCAGTAGTTCTGTATTCTTTTGTGTTTTAGGACTTTCAGTTTCCAACAACTTCTTCGAAGTTCTTTTGAGTCCACCTCCTACAATTCCATATCGAGCATGGTAAATTACAACAAGCAGAGCCTTCTACCAAGGCTGTCTGGCAAAGAGCACAGACTTTGGAGTCTGGCAATTTTAAAATCAACTGTATGTATCTTGGGCCTCAGACACTAATGGCAGGAACTTGGGCGAATTATCTGACCTCTAAGTCAGTTTTCATATCTATAAAATGGGGGTAGGCTACCTATCTTGAAGAGAAGCTGTGCTGACTAGAGAATATGGGTGGAAAACCCCTAACAATACGCAGCCCATGAGCTGCTGTTGCTGCTGCTGCTTCTGTACTGGAGTCCACTTCCTCCTCCACACCAGGCAGCTATGATGCATGCAGCACCAGAGAAGGGTTATGGGTAACACAAAGAGGTCATCCTTTCTGAGAAGGCGCTCAGGAACCACCATGACTCTCTATAAAATGAGACCCATACCTCACACCTTAAATGAAAATAAAGTCCAGATGGAGAAAAAATTTAAATATAAAGGAAGGAAGGAAGGAAGGAAACAGCTAAAGCACTTGAAGAAATTGTTGCGAATTTTTCTTTTCATAATTAGAGTGAACAAAGACTTTGTGTTTTTTTTTTTCCTTAAGATTTTAAGTAATCTCCATACCCAACGTGGGGCTCGAACTCAGACTCCCAAGATCAAGCGTTGCATGCTCTACCAACCAAACCAGCCAGGCGCCCCCAAAGACTTTCTAACTAGGATACATACTCAGAATCCATAAACATAAAAACTTTAAAACAATTATTATGATAAACCCACCAGGAACAAACCAGTATTTGAGAAAAAGAGATCCGCAACTTACATCACATAAAGCTAGATTCCATAAAGAGTTTCTACAAATCAGTAAGGAAAAGACCACCAATCTAATAGAAAAGTGAGTGAAGGAAATGAACAGTTCACCGAAGGAGATAAAAAGTTCTAAAACATATGAGAAGGTGATCTACTGCATTCCCTACAAGGGAATAGCATGTTAAAACTACACCGAGAGAGTACTTTTCACTTACCAAAGTGTCACAGACAATATTTAGTAAAAACATGGTGCTGTCAAAGGTGTCAGGGAAAAGGGCATTCACATATAGTGCTGGTGAGAATATAAGCTGGTCCTCTCATACAGGCAGGACCATTTGACCCATCAAAATTAAAGTGTACATAGTTTTAGACCCAGCAATCTCACTTCTAGGAACATATCACAGGAAAGTAATTACACATGAGGGAAATTATGTATGTAAAGGATATTTGTTGCAGCATGTTTGTAATGGCAAAAGACTGGAAACAGTCCATCAATTAGGAGATTGGTTACATAAATTATAGGTTATCCGCACAAGCTTAGATATAATTGCATATATAAAAGGAAGTTTTTTATGTACTAATGAAAATAGATCTTCAAGATATATTATTAAATTTAAAAAGCAAGATACAAAGAAGTGCACTTTATGCTACCCTATGTGTATGAACAGAGACTCCCTGGAAGGAAACATAAAAAATGAGTTAATACTGCTGTGTCTGAGAAGGAAAGGCTGGGTGGTTTTAAGACAACTGTATACTCTTCTTGACCAGATAATTCAATTTTTAAAAATGAAGATGTTACCAACAGGGGAAACAGTAAAAGATACGCAAGATTATTTCTTACAACCATTTTTCTTTTTCTTTAGTTTTTATTTAAATTCCAGTTAGTTAACATACAGTGTAGTGTTAGTTTCAGGTGTACAATATAGTGATTCAACAGTCCATACATCAGCCGGTGCTTGTCCTGAGCTCACTCCTTAATCCTCATCACCTATTTCACTCATCCCCCTTACTTAGCTCCCTTCTGGTGACCATCAGTGCATTCTCTGTAGTTAAGAGTCTATTTCTTGGTTTGCCTGCTTCCTTTTTTTTTTAATTAAAAAATTTTTTTAATGTTTTTATTTATTTTTGAGACAAATATGGAGAGACAGAGTGTGAGTAGGGGAGGGGCAGAGAGAGAGGGTGACACAGAATCCACAAAGCAGGCTATAGGCTCCGAGCTTTCAGCAAGAGCCTGATGCAGGGCTCAAACCCATGAGCCATGAGATCATGACCTGAGCCAAAGTCAGACAATTGACTGAGCCACCCAGGCGCCCCTGCCTGCTTCCTTTTTTTAGCATGTTATTTTTATGGCTGCATGTGATTCTACAATTATTTCAAAATAAAGAGTTTAAATTAAAAAAAAAAACAACCGTAATAATCATAATACCTGGCTGGCTTGGTCGGTGGAGCACGTGATTCTAGATCTCAGGGTTGTGAGTTTGAGCCCAACGTTGGGTGTAGAAATTACTTAAAAATAAAATATTTTTTAAAACCCTAATAATCTATTTCATTTGAATAAGCAATATAAAATGGATCTGGAAGTCAAATGCGTGGTCAAGGCAGTGATGCTATCTATCCTGAGTTCAGATCACTGTTCAGCATCACCACAGGAGATCCTTCTGTGAGAACCCTCATTCTCCAGACAAGCCTTATTCCTCTCTGCGCCTCTGGCCCACATGCTTCCACACCTGGAACGCAAATCCCCTCCCTTTCTTTTGGCTCCAATCAAGGCCTTCAAATAGCCGAGAAATTTCCCCTGGGTCGGCTCCCCATTCCCTCTAAACCTCTTTCTTTTTCCTGACACCTGTGTGTTTGGTGTGGCACAGAGGAAACTATAAGACCCACCACACATGAGGACACAGGCTGTCTAGATCAGCTGTGACAGCAGAACAAAACCCTTCTCAGACACAAGCTGCGAATGACAACTAAGAGGTTTCAGGGACTCCTTAATTGTACCTCTGTGAGGGGCTATGAGATGGTGTGAAGACATACGAGAGAGGGGGTCAGGGGGCGCTCCAAAGAGCAACTATTTGTTTCTTCCACTTCTCCTGGGGCTGAAAGTGCCCGGATTATTAGCTAGGAGTCATTCTGCCTCCTGGCTACACTTTAAAATGGAAAGAGAGATGGACAGGCCAGAACACCTTAATTTCAGGACACTAGCCACTGAAGTCCTTCCGTAAACATCCCCCGTATGGACTCTGCATTCACCAGGCAACCATCTAATTCTAACACGTAGGACACCTACAGCAAGGACAGTTTTGGGCAGAATGTCCAGTGGGAACCTTAGAGTGAGGGGCAACAGGAAAGTAGACAGGAGGAGTCAATAAACAAGGGTAAGAATTTAGTCAAAACCTTCACTTAATCGTACTATCTCCAAGAGAAAACTAGCAACTGAAACGAGGTTGCATTTGTATCTTTCCCAAGCACTCAGCTGGCACAGGAGCGTGGTCCCTGAGACCTGGGCTGGACACTGGAGACCTGACTTTGGAACACGGGTAAGAACTACTGTCAAATAATCCAGACACTTATGAGAAGGAAACAGCAGCCCTGACAAAAGGAAACTACATGCTGTGCAGTGTCACAGGGAATGATGGAAGACCTAGAATCTTCTAGGACACAAGACAGAACACTATAGGTATCAACAGAAATGGGGAGGTGCGTGAGGTGGGAAGGGCAGGAAATGGGATGGATACCTCAGCGGGACACGGCCATCATCAGGAAACCTCAAGCTTCCCAGAACCAGCCAGGCCTTTTTGCTAAAAGCATATTAGGTGGGGCTTTTGAGTTAAAATTTACAGTTTGCTTTCTCCTACATGCCTGCCTTAGCTTTACCTTTTTCATTCATTTTATTTGACATGCTCCAGGCCTTTACCAAATTAGACCAACGAGTCCAGTCTTGAAAAGCTAACAACTGCTCTCCAAACACACCAATTTCCCTTTTCCTAAAACAAAGCCTTTAAAAGGGAAGGGAAAGTGAAGAAAGAGAGCGTGTTCACAATGCCTGCCAATTCTTTTGGCCAACTTGGGGTTTCCACAATTAAGCTTTCACTGTTGTATATGCATCTTTTGCTTTATAAAAAAAAAAAGAAAGATGAAAGGAGAAGGGACATGAAACACTGAGCACCACAACTAAGCCTTAAAGGTGCTAACCAAAGGGTAAAAAAAAAAAAAAAAAAAAAAAAAATTCCAAGAAGATAAAGTGATTTAAGCAAACACTTGAACAATAAGTTGTGTGCACACACTCACAAAACCATTCACTGCCTCCAGCAGGGTAGATTCAAAGAGTCTCTCCCTCCCTCTTCTAAGTCCCTCTAAAGCTGACAGAGTCAGAGTGACAAAGGCTCCCCAGTAGGTGGGGGTGGGAAGGGGAGGGGGCTTAAACCTCCACCTCTCCCTCAAAGGGAGAGAAACCGCTTCAGAACACATACCCACTGTCATACTCTTAAATCCTAGCTCCTGGTCCTACTCAGGATGCTGGCTTGGGCTCCAGGACCCCTGTGGCCTGTCCCCAGCTATCAAGAATTTGGGCATCCTTCAACAAGGATTCCCTACTACTACACGTTCCATCACCCACAGTAGCCAGCTTAGAGGGGCAGAGGTCAAGGAGGCCAGAGCACTGAAGTGAGGACATGCTGGCGGCCTCCTGTGGCAGCTTCTCCGTGCTATCAACTGTCAGCTGTATCACAGTTTGTTGCTAATAAAGTCCCTAAGTTTACAGTTAAACTACAGGTTTGTTTTTTTTTTTTTTTAAACAAAAGGTCTCCCTCTGTAATAAAATGTATTTTCCCCCTGCATTCACTTACTGTCCTCCACAGGACACGCCAGGGGAAGAACCAGTCTGAAAGGCACAGGGTAGGAACCAGCTTGGTGAGTGTAACTCAGCATACAGCAAATAAAAAAGACAGAAATGGTGCTTATACCCCAATAAGGGAAAGCAAGCAGTGAACCAGCAGACTAATCAGTAATATGATTTTAGTAGTGATGGATCCCATGAAGAGAAGTAGACAGGGTAATGGAACAGGGCAGGGAAGGGGTCTTTTGGAAAAGGTGAAAGAAGAAAGCTTCTGAGGAGGTGATATCTGAGCCTTGAATGGTAGAAAAAAAAAAAAAAAGCAGCCATGGGTGGTACAGGGTGTGGGGAGAGCCATCTAGGGAGGGGGAAGAACCAGTCTGAAGGCACAGGGTGGGAACCAACTTGGTGAGTGTAAGGCACAGTGAGAAGGCCTGCGTGGCCACTCCTGACACCAATGTTACTCAGCCCAAGTCTGCAGGGTGAACGGCAGTTACAAGAGAAGGTACTACTCGGGGCAGGCGGGAAGGGAAAGGAGTCCGTGGAGAATGCCAGAACAACACAAAAGGGGATAGCACCTTCCACCACATCCAGGGCCCTTTCCTTTCTTCCTGCGGCAATCGAAGAACCGCCAGCCTCCCGTCCACGTTCCCAGGCCGGGTCCTCCGCTGAGGTTATCCTCCTGATACCACCTCCAGAAATGCCTTTCTCACTCCTTGGTATATCCTTCCCTCCAGGGGCAGTTTCCCCCCTCAAGTCTCATCTCCTCCTGCCCCTGCCCCTTCCCATCACAGCCAATGGAAGGCCTCCTGAAGTCCCGGAGCATTTAGTCACATTACTAAGCAAATACTGTCCTCCTAAGTGCCAGCCATTCCCCTGGCCCTGGGGATACAGAGGTGAACCAGACACAGGCCCTGCCCCTCAAGGGGTTCAGCCTGCTTTCCCAGGGAGAGGAAGTGGTAAACACTTTCCACACAGTGGGGTAAATGTAACAATAAAGTTCATTTGACTTTTAATCAGATAACTCCTGAGAGCAATTTAACTCTTCTGTGGGTGCATATGATGTCATCTGCCCAGACCAGCCTGAAAAGTCAACTTAAAACTGTTGCTCCTCAAAAGTGTTCCAGTTTGGACAAGGAACTCACCCTACCCGTCAGGATCAAGCCTCCACTCCTGAGCCTGGCTCCCAAAGCCTGCTGTTCACGTGGCCTCAACTTACATCCCGTTTCTCTACCACCTCCCTCTATAAACCTTCACTTCCTTTTACCAGAACCCTCTGTCACCTCCTGCCTTTTCTCTGGCACCCCCTGTGCCACCCATGCTTGGTCCAGGAATGGCATCCAATAAATGCTTGTTAAAGGAATAAGATGTCCATCCACCTGCAGCCCGCAGCTGACTTAAGTCTCCCGCCCACAAAAGCTTTCCTGGCAGCACGGCCCCTGCTCAGAATTCTACTCTTCACTATCACTTAGTAATCGATAAGGCACTATGTAATAGGATTTTAGAATTATTGCTATTAAGTTAGGACACAGTCTCTAAGAATGTTATAAGCACCCTGAAAATAGTGGCCATAACACTACAAACCATATTAGAAAGAAATAAGCCTAGTATCTTAACAATCATACCAGGATTTACTGAGACAAATAAGTTTTGTCCCCCTCAAAGCAGTTTTATCTTGAAGGGCCATGTACCTGTTCCCGTAATGTTTTCTTGGCTCTGGGAGCTTGGGAACTCCTCTTTCAGACTGCACCAGTGTGCTAGGGCATTTTTCTCAACATCTGCAGTCTTTCCTTCTTTCTTTTAATGTTTATTTATTTTTGAGAGAGAGAGACACACACAGAATCTGAAGCAGGCTCTGAGCTGTCAGCGCAGAGTCTGACATGGGGCTCGAACTCACAAACCATGAGATCACAACCTGAGCCGAAGTCGGATGCTTAACCGACTAAGCCACCCGAGTGCCCCACACTACAGTCTACTTTCTTAAAGCAACAATGATTTGGATGTGAGTTCCAAAGGATCGGTATTCTTTCCTGACACAGCCTTACACATGGTGGGTTCACAGTCCTCACTGGCACTGAACACATGAGGCAGCGGGTCTAGAGCCCTGGGCAGGCCACTCACCTGGCCTTGGGCCACACCTGTGAGAGAGGAAATCGGGCTAGATGGTGTCAGGTTCCCTTCAGCCCTAACATTTTATGGCAAGTTTAGAGAATTAATAAAATCCAATTTCAATAAAAGAGTAATTTGGAAAATACTATGTGGGACAATGGTATCAAGAAACAGTCTCTACTTTTTATTGTTAACGCAAAAAGGTAGATGTCAATAATGCAGTGATGGAAGACAAGAAGCTTTCACGGTCAGAAGGAATTTTCAGAAGATGCTAATGGGCTCCCAGAAAGGACATGTGTAGGGCACACCTTGAGAAGGCAGGATCCCCCCATTCGACTGAGAGCTTGAGCAGACCTAGCAGAAAGGCAGGCGAAGGCACAGCTGTGCCCCTCAAACACAAGGTGCTGTAGTGAATTAAGACAAAGTTTTAGAATGTTCACGTGGTAGCAAAATCTCCAATGAGACTAATGGCAACTCAAAGAAAGAAACTGGGATAACTTCATGTTTGTCTTTTAAGGAAGGGGTGGTAATACAGAAACCACAACAGGAATTAGGCTTCAAGAGGGTTTTCACATCTTTTTCATCCAAATATTACAGAAGGCAGCAATCTAACATACCATGGCTTCCAGTTTAATAAGTGAATTTTTTTCTCGCGGTTTGGCTCCTTGTCAGTATTTTTACTGAAGTAAACCTAACTCTCAGGAACTCAGAGTAATCGAACTCACTTTCTCAAAAGTTTTTAGCTTATAATAAAAATTGATTCACCATTAAGATATCCACAAGTGGTCCCTTCCTACACTCGACAAACTTATTTTACAATATCCCTGTTCACTTAGCAACCATTTATTGAGCACATACAATCTGCCAGGCACTTAGGACACAGTAGTTAAGAAAGAAAGAAAAAACCCAACATGGACTTAGTTCTACTCTTGTGAAGCTAATGGAGTAGTTGGGGAAAGAGACATTCATTAGAGAGAAGCACACAAAAACATCCACTGAGGCTGCGGTAGGCACTGTGAGGGGCATGATGCTGTCTATGCATGTGCTGAGGGTGCAGCCCTGTCAGGGAGGGAGAAGGGTGTTATCTATAAACTGAGGCTAAAGGAAGGAGGCGCTAAGGACGCAGTGGGTGGGAGGAGGAAGTGGTCTAAGCAGAGGGAATAGCATCAGCAAAGGCTACAAAGTAGGAGAAACCTGGCTGTTGAGGAACTGAAATGAGACCAGAGTGGCCAGATCACAAAGACGAGGGAAGTCAAATGTAGGAGGAGGAGTAGCAGCAATAAGCCCACCCAGCCACGGCCCTGCAGGCCCCGTGAACACGTTTCTTCTTTGTCTGCAGACCACAGGAATCCACTGCGGGGTTTAAGTGGGAATGTTAGATTTCTATTTCAACAAGGTCTCTGGATGCAGAGAACAGAGCATGTACGGGAGAAGCCCGGATGCAGTCCGTGCACACATTGCTGGTTCTGTTAACTTTACTTGTATCGTCAAGGCCCACGCAGGCCGCAGACCACACTCATTACTTTAACAGAGAGACTTCACTGACTACCTAGGTATAAAATTATTATCTAGTCACTGAAAAGTCAAAAAGAGAGACAGAGAGAGAGCACACTAATGCACTGCAGTGATAGTGGCTGCCCCAGGCTGGGGAACCAAGGAAGAAGTTCTGCCGTGGATCTCTGAGGAGGTGGCTGCGGTGGGGTGCCAGTACTTTGCGGAGTGCAATAAGGCTGGTCCTCCAAGTATTGGGGAAACTGGAAATGAATTCAGCTGCTGCTACAGGGAGGAACTGCTCTTGCTGATGGAGCCAAGAAGTATTGCTCAAGTGACCCTCAGGGGAAGATGAAGCAGACAGGAAGACGCAGGTTCCCTCTTCCTTCTCTGCCCCCCTCGACCCCCACAATACCTAACAGAGAGCCAGGTGGGCAACCAGAAGCGGGTGGTAGGATCCCAGCTTCAACATCATAAACAGCATAGAAGGGTGAGCTTGAAGCTGAGGAAACAAACACTGAATAACTGATAGACCACAAAAAAAGTGCCTAAAACAACTTCACCAGCCACTGTTCCTTTCCAACATAGCCGATGACTCAGGATGCCAGTGATTGTTAAGACACACCAATACTCTAGGTGCCACTAAGAAAAGCTGCCACCAGTTAGAATGCCAAGTCTCTATGAATCGTTAAGATGCATTCTTACTTCAAAGATATTAGAGGGTGAAGAAGAAAATGTAGATCTCAGAATTGACAAAACATCTGAGTATTTAGCGAAATGTCAAATTTAATCAAAACAAGTCATTTCTGTAGAAAACTATTACTCAAGAAACCAGATAAAAGGGAAATACTGAAAACCAGGAACTCTAAGAGGGACCTGCTTTACTTAATTTTTTTTAACTTTTTACTTTGAGATAACTATAGATTCACATGCAGTTGTAAGAAATAAATATACAGAGATCCCCAATTTCCTCCAATGACAAATCTTACATGATTATAGTACGATGCCACAAACAGGAAATTCACATTGATGTAATCCATCAACCTTACTTGGCTTTTACCAGTTTTATATGTACTCATTTAAAATACTCATATATGTGTATTTAGTTGTCTCCCATTTGTCACATGCGGATTTGCACAACCATCACACCACAGTCAAGATACAGAATCTGCTGTTACAAGAATCCCGTGCCACCCTTTCATAGCCACAGCCACCTCTCTCCCCTACCAATACCAATCTGTTTGTTTGTGTGTTTTATTTTTTTTTTCAATTTGAGAGACAGAGAGAGAGAGAGCGAGCAAGAGAGAGCGTGCGTGCAAGCACGGGGGAGGATGCGCAGTGGGAGAAAGAGAATCCCAAGCAGGCTCCCTGATCAGCACATGGGCTGGATCCCACGACCTTGGGATCATTACCTGAGCCAAAAGCAAGAGTCAGATGCTCAACCAACTAAGCCACCCAGGCGCCCCCCCCCCATCTGTGTTATCTTTAAGGTAAAGAGCTTATTTATTATTCTATCATTACTTGTCACATTAATTCAATTTTCTTCCATATAAGAACGATGAAAGAATATGGTATCTCATTTGGCATTGGGTTAGCCATTCTTATACAGTAGTGCACTGCAAAATGGTAAAGTCCTTTCCAGATAAGGAAATCTTTTTTCTTTTAATTTTTAAATGTTTTATTTTGGGGGCCGGGGGGCAGAGACACAGAGACACAGAATCTGAGGCAAGGTCCAGGCTCTGAGCTGTCAGCACAGAGCCCAACATGGGGCTCGAACTCATGAACCTCGTGATCATGATGAACTGAAATCAGTTGCCTAACTGACTGAGCCACCCAGGCGCCCAGGAAATCTTACTTTTCAAGGAAGAGACGGCACCATAATCCTATCATGTACCAGTCCTACGACCACTGCACTCTCAGACTCTCATCTTCTCCGCCTGAATCTCTGCAACACTGTTAGTTTCTGTAATTACCACTGTGATTGGTATTATTACAGCCTGATTATGTCTCCCATGATCCAGTTTTGCTACCCTCTGATACGTTTTTCACAGAGCAGCCAAAGTGAGTTTTATCAAAATAAAATCCAAACATGCCAGTGCTTGCTTAAAATCCCTCCATGACTTTCCTGACCAAGCCTCATTTCCGGAGCCTGCCATTCAGACCTCTTCAAGGTCTGGCACCCACTTGCGTGCCAGCCTCTCCAGATCCAGGGCAGGAAACTACTCGTCACCTCCTTCCCCTAGACCACTGCTCGTACCTTTCAGACTCAGGGTGCTGCCTGCTCAGCAAAATCTCCCTGATGCCCTTCACTGCAGGCTTCGTGTCCCTTCACCAAGCGGGCACTCTCTTTTTATTGTGATAAATTATGTGTGACATAAAATTCACCGTTTTAACTATTTTTAAACGTAGAGTTCAGGCATTAAGTGCTTTATTCAATTTTAACATGTTTATTAGTCGAGACATTGCAAACATTGCAGTATATAACATTTACCCATTAAAGAGAAGAAGGAAAATAACAGAAGTTACAAACTAGAGGAGACATAGTCTCATTTAATAGGAAGGATTACAGTGATTATTAACAGTTAAGACCCGAGCTGTCCAATATGGTGGCCACTAGCCACATGTGGTGATTTAAATGAACTAAAATTAAATAAAATGTAAAATTAGTTTCTCAATCATCCTAGTCACATTTCAAATGTTCAAAAGCCACACGTGGCTACTGGGCACCACACTGGACAGCACAGATATAGAATATTTCTTTTTTCTTTTTTTGAGGGGCAGAGGGAATCCCAAGTAGGCTCCATGCTCAGCACAGAGCCTGATGTGGGGCTCAAGGTCACAACCATGAGATCATGACCTGAGCAGAAATCAAGAGTCCGAGGCTTAACAAACTGAGCCACCCAGGCACCCTCAAAATATTTCTAACACTGGAGAAAGTTCTACTGGACAGCACTGCTTAAGACAATTTTTTAAATGAGGGGCGCTCTGGCTCAGGTCATGATGGCTCAGGTCACGATCTCACAGTTTGTGAGTCCGAGCCCTGCCTCGGGCTCTGCACTGGCAGCTCAGAGCCTGGAGCCTGCTTCAGATTCTGTGTCTCCTCTCTCTGTCCCTCCCCCTGCTTGTATTCTCTCTCTCTCAAAAGTAAATAAATAAACATTTTAAAAAAGAGACTATTTTTAAATGAAATGAGAAATATCCAGCTGGTGAAAGGCAAGGCACACGGGCAGGAGCAAGGCCACAGCCACAACAGAAGCTGATGCATGCTGGAAGCATGCAGAAACCCAGTATACAGAGACCACAACCTTGGCCTGTGTCCATACCCAAAGGCCATAAAAACTCCAAGCTAATCTGTACCCAAAGGTATGCTTTTAAGTAAATAATTCATGCTGGCAGTAAGGACACTAATCGAAGTGCCAACAACAGTAGGTGCAGAAGCTAAGAATGGAATGGTTAAGACCGTGAAGGCATCCAACAAGCCTCTTCAGCGAGGACCAATGTTCTGAGTGTTAAAGAACAGACTTCAGTTAGGGGAACAAGGTGAGCAGGGCGTTCCAGGCAGGGTCCAAGGTCACAGAGCTAGTAGGTAAAAGAGCCAAGTTTGAAACACAGGTCTGTTTCCCAGTGATCTTGACCACTCCGCTAGACGAGGACAGTGCAGGAGCAGAACAATCTGAGGCAGTGGGTGGCTGGAGCCTTAAGTACAACTAGAAAATGACAGAAGCGTCTAAGATAAGCAGGGGCCAGGACAAAGGACTTTATCTTTCAGGCCAAATTTGGACTTTATCTTGGTGAGGAGCCGCTGAAGAAATCTAGTAGTCAAAGCAATTCAACAATAACATTTCCATTTCAGAAAGCAAGCTTTCTACATGGAGGAAGGCTATCTGGCAGGAGAGAGGACAATAGGACAGGTAAATCAGGAGGCAGCACAGGTAAGGGAAAGACTTTAGGCTTCGGAGTCGGCCCAGCCAGCTCTACCCGGCACACATCCTAGGACACAGGTTCCCCTCCCTGTTTCATTTATGCAAAAGGGGGTACCCCATTTTGTTGAGGGTGAGGGACTGGCCTCGTCTGAGGACAGCTGCCAGAATTCCGACAACACCTTCCTGCCACCCTCTCTGGTACAGAGGGCTCCAAGGACAAGACGGGCTTAGAACTGCCAGGGCCTCTGGCTGCCCTGCGGGGAGAGGCTGTCAGGCTGAAGCGAAGCACAAGCAAGCACAGCCTAGACGTACAGAACCGGGGAGCCCAGGGCTTCCTTGTGACGTGGGCTAGTCAGTTCCTCTATCGGTTTAAAGGTGCGCGCTTGGTTTAGGCTGCCTGCAACTCAGACCCACGGTTAAGTCTGTGGTAAGGATTACATAGGACACACGTAAAGTACCAAGCATGTTGCCTTATACACGTCAGGTACTCAATACAGGTGGTGTTCATGGTGCTACTAAAATTGTTCGGGCACCAGAAAAGCACCTGAACTAAGGCATGCACAATGAGAATAAAGAGGAAAGATGAAATCTCGGAAAGGTATTCATAGAGCAGTATCAAAAGGACGTGGTGACTGACTGAGAAAGATTAAGAGAAAAAGAAATGTGTGAGACAGTCATTATCAAAGGAGATGTTTTTGCCTGCCAGGGGACATCTGCTAATGTGAGGAAACACCTTTGATTGTCACAACTGAAGGCACAGGGTGCAGCTGGCACCTAGTGGGTACAGACCAAGAATGCTACTCAACACCCTACACCACCTGGGACTGGCACCCAAAACAAAGTATTAGCCAGCCCCAAGTGTCCGTTCTGAAGTTTAGAAACTGTGGTCTAAGGTGATTTCCAGGTTCCTAGACTAGGGTCATTGGTAAAGACTGGGCTATCAATCAAGGGGGAGCACCCAGGAGGAAGAACAGAAGTCTGGGGCTGGGGGAGGCGCAAAGCAGAGAATGAGTTCAGTCTGGGATGTGGTAAAACCTGTGTGCCCATTGAGGCTCCCAGACAGACCTGTTGAGTAAGGGCTTGGAAACATATCAGAGGAGAGATCGAGATGTAACAGGAGTCAGAGTCTTAAAATGCCAAGGTAGAATACCAGGTTCCAGGAGTAATGCGCTTATCCAGGGAGCATGAGGAGAGGATGGTAAAGGACAGGTCCAGGAATGACATAAATCTTAGCAAATCACAGCATATGAAACTGTAACATCTTCCTTATAATTAATTGAGTTAAGGTCCAGGGTGGATGTGTATAAAAGGACGTTTGTTACCAACAGTATGTCAACAGTTCCCAATCCTTGCCTTTACTTATAACAACTTTAACACCGTCTCTATTGTAGTAAAGACGAACACTTAGGAATTCCTGTGTCCAACTCATCTACCCGTTTTAACCACAAAAAGCAATGCCTGACAAATGCTAGAGAAAATAATTTTGACCACAGTGCTAGTGGTGCTCAGTAAATATGGAAGCAGACTTGATTCACAAACTCTCTTACCAATTTTAAGCAGAGACTGTACAAGCCACACATCTTCAAAGCTATTTTATAAAGATAAAACCCCCTATGTTCAGCAAACAACATTAACGGGCTTGCAGGGGTGGGGGCGGGGAACAGTGCTGGGTGTTAGCCCGGGAAAAAAATGATCACCTCCTACGTCCCCACGGTATGTCACGGAGGGCATCTTCATGCCTGGGGTCTCGTCCCACTGACTGTTGGATCTGTGTAGCACATGGGTACAATCATCTCTGGTTTATAGTTGAAGAAACCATTTCAAAGATGTTCTGTGATTTGCCCATGCTCACAGAACTAGTTAAAGGGGAGGGAAGGAAGACATGCCCTGTAAAACCAGAGGAGTAGACGGGAAGGAGGGAGGAGTATCTGGCCCCTGCTTTATATATGAAAATAAGGGCCAGGCCCAGAACAAGAGTGACAAACGTGCTTTATATGCATTATCCTTCAATCCTTTATGCCTTGGGTACTATTATCATTCCCATTTTAAAGTAAGAAAACTGAGGTTCAGAGACTTTAAGAAAATGACAAAGTTTTACACACAGTAAGTGGCAGAGCTGAGGAGTTTTTAAACCTAGGTCTGTCTGATGCCCAAGCCCAAGTTCTTAATTTATCCTTTTTCTTTTGTTTAATGCTGAATTTTCCAGATTGTTTTGGTAAGATGGAGGTTTGGGCTTCTTCTATTACCAGCCAAATGACTACGTGTCCAAACAGGCTGGAAGAAAGGAAAGCTGGGTTTATTTATTTTGTTCTTACTCCCTATTAAGTATATGATTTGGATAGAGAGGGGCCAGCATAAGCTATCATTAAAGCTTCTGTGCTTGGGAACTTAGGGGGAAAGCAAATGTCTAAAGGAAGGCTGCGATCAACTCTGACTAGAATAAACTGGGGCTCTCTCAGTCAGCTACTCACATTTTGAAGTCTTATCAACAGGAGATTAGGGACAGAAAAATTAAATGGCTGACACGTTGAAAGAGAACCTAATGTGGGAAAGAAACATTTTTCCATCTGGCTCAATTACTTAGATGCCAAGAAAAAAGAAAACGAAAAGGAGCTGGGCATGTTGCTGCCTTGCTGAACATGTGAATACGCTTTCACATGCCACCAAACCCCCTCCTTGAGCCCGCTATTGGGACACAATGTCACGTCTGCAGCGGCAGAAACTTTCCCGATGCCAAAGTCATGGGACAAACAAAAATCCCTGGGCCTGCCTTTCTCTTCTCCCTGTTTCAAGCATCTCTCATCTACAAAGAATTCAAAACACATGTAAAAATAAGTATTCAGTACTTGAATTACTTTTTGGATGAAGACTTGACATTTCTGTTATTCTTCGAGTCTGGAAAACAATAAAACTTCTGGGGATAATTTTTAAAAAGTTTTTATTGTTAAATATTTAGTGCACACAAAAGAACACCCATGTACCCACCTCTCAGTTAAAGAATGGAAACTTCCCAGTACCCAGAGCTCCCTGGATCCCTCTACGACCCCACCCCTTCCTACCCCACCAGTAAACCACCCCTCAACTAAAGGCCTGTCATCCCCTTGCCTTACCAGAAAATGCTTGTAGCCTGAACAATCTATTTTTTGTTTTATATATTTTTATAAATGGATTCATACTATTTTATTCTTCTGTGACTTGCTTTTCTCACTCAATACTATGTCTCTGAAATTAAGTTATGTTGTGTTACAGTTCATTCATGTAAATGCTGTACAGAGTTCCACTGTTAATGTACCACAACGTATTTATGGATCCTTCTTTTGATGGACATTTAGATTTCCAATTTGTACAATGGCACACAATTGTCACTGTACCATTAGGTACCCGCCTCCTTTATAAGCACGTGTACAAGAGTTCTTCAGTGACATAGGTTCTCACAGACAACTTGAGCTGCTGGGTCACGCACTGTCCAAGTTTTCTACCTCGACTGCATATTGCTTACATTATTTTCCAAACTTGCATTTCCTTGATTACTAATTAAGTAGTATCCTTCCCCCCACACACATACACATTTATTGGCCATTTAGGTTTTCTCTACTGTAAAATTCATTTGTTATTTTCCTACTAGGTCTTTTTCTTATCAATTTGTAAGAGTACTTTATGAATTCTGGATACAAATCCTTTCTTGATATTATGCGCTGAAAATATTTTCCCTTAGTGTAGATACTTTCATTATAGTGTCATTTAATGAATGTAAGTTCTTAATTATAAAAAAATATGAATGTATCAACATTTTCATTCATGATTTATGCTTTTGCATCATGTTTAAATATCCCCATCCCAAGATCATAAATAGTCTATATTTGTTTCTATAAGTATTAAATCTTTTCAGTCTATGAATCCATTTGGTATTTATTTTTGTATATAGTGTGTCTGATTTGATCCTTACAAACACAGAGGGAAAATGAGCATGTGAAAATGGAGACAGAAATTGGAGCATTACAGCTACATGCCAAGAAACCCCAAATATTGCCAGCAAACACTGGAAGCTAGGAAGAGACCAGGAAAGGTTCCTCCCTACTGCCTTCTAGAGAGAGCCTGACTCTGCCAACACCTTGATTTTGGACTCCCAGCCTCCAGGACTGTGAGAGTGTAAATTTCTGATGTTGTAAGTTACTCAGTCTGTGGTTTTCTGTTATGGCAGCCCCCAGAGACTAATCCAATCAGATGGAGTGTCCCAGCACCTTTTGTTGAAGAGTCTGTCCTTTCCTCGGCTAACCTGTCAGTGTCAACTGTCACCTTTCCCTACTGACTGGTAAGGTCGGTGCTGTCACAGATTCCATACACATGGTGGTCTGAATCTAGATTTTCCACTCCTGATGCTCTGATCCATCTCCATCCCTGCAGTTATATGACGTTGCCTTATTTTTACAGCTCTGTGTTAAGTCATGGGTAGGCTAAGTCCTCTTGCTATTTCTGTTCTTCTCTCTTCCGTATAAATTGTAAAATCAGCTTATCAAGTTTCAGAAAAAATTACTGGGATTTAAAAAAAGAAAAACTGGGATCGTTATTGGAATTGCTTTGAATTTAAATGCCAATCTGAGGAGAAATGACATTTCATCTTTTTGTAAAAGATTTTTTTAAGTAATCTCTACACCTACCGTGGGGCTCGAACTCGACCCCAAGATCAAGAGTCGCATGCTCTTCCAACTGAGCTGGCCAGGTGCTCCAGAAATGACGTCTTTTTTTTTTTAAGTTTATTTTTTATTTTTTTTAATTTTTATTTTGAGAGAGAGAGAAGGAGAATGAGCCGGGGAGGGGCAGAGAGAGGGGGACAGAGAATCCGAAGCAGGCTCCATGCTGACAGCAGCAAGCCCGACACGGGGCTCGAACTCACAAACCATGAGACCATGACCTGAGCCAAAGTCAGAAGCTCAACCAATTGAGCCACCCAGGTGCCCCCAGAAATGACGTCTTTAAATTATTGAGCCTTCTTACCAAGATCATGACAGGGCTCTATGCTTATTTAGGTCCTATTTCAATGTCTCCTAATATCTTCTTCCACGGAGGCCTTGTTAGGTTTAGTTCCCAAATTCTTTCATTTTCTGTTGCTACTCTGATGACACTTTAAAAAAAAAAAACCCATAGAAACTACTATTATTCTTAAACAGGGACTCATTTAAATAAAAAAGACAAAATGCTGATCTTTAGAAATAGTTTCTAGTCATATACTCGTGACCAGTAACCTCTTGACTGACCATCTCATACAGAAGTCAGAGATTTTAATAATGATATTAATTTACTATTTTGGTGCTCATTATGTGTTGGACACTGCTCTAAATAATGTAATCCTCACACCTCTGAGGTAAATTCTATTCACCTCATTCTACAGGTGAGGAAACAGCTGAGGACCCAATGAGGAGCTCAGGAAATAAAAACCGGTATTTGGTTCCACTGCATAATTCTTTTTTTTTTCTTTTTAAGGTTTTCTTATTTTGAGAGAGAGAGTGCAAGCGAGAGAGGGGCAGAGAGGATGGGAGAGAGAGAATACTAAACAGGTTCTGTGCTGTCAATGCAGAGACTGATGTGGGGTTTGATCCCATGAACCAGAAGATCATGTCCTGAGCCGGGATCAAGAGTTGGATGCTTGGAGCGCCTGGGTGGCTCAGTCGGTTAAGCATCTGACTTCAGCTCAGGTCATGATCTCACAGTTTGTGGGTTCAAGCCCCACATCAGGCTCTGTGCTGACAGCTCAAAGCCTGGAGCCTGCTTCAGATTCTGGGTCTCCCTCTCTCTCTGCCCCTCCCCTGTTTGTGTGCTCTCTCTCTCTCTCTCTCTCTCAAAAATAAGCATTAAAAAATAAAAAATAAAAAAAAATAAAGAGTTGGATGCTTAACCAACTGAGCCACCCAGGCACCTGCACTGCCTAACTTCTTAAATACTATTGTATTGTCCCCTTGTATTGTGGTAGATGAGAAGAGTAAAGTCCACCTTAACTTCAGAATCCAAGAAGAATGTATTTCCTAATAATCAAAATCCCCTAGGCTGCCCAAATTCACATGGGTTCTCCAAATCAAAATACCACTGACACTGCATTCAGGGATTCAAATCTACTTTTCTGATTAATTTAGAAGAAAATACTCTGTAGGTGATAAATACCCAATACTTTTAATAATTACATTAATTACATTTTTAAAACAATTAAATAATATAGTAAACCAAGAATATCACAATAGCTAGTACTTATTTATTTCTGTTTGTTACAATGGTAATTTTCAGATAATTACTCAATTACTTAAAAAAATATTCTCAATGTTTAAATGCCAATTTTCAAATTAATGACTCATTTTCAAGATTCAGTAATGGACCTCGCTCAGACCCTAAAGCTTCGAGGTTGATGGTTATTACTGCTCCTGTGGGCAAACCAACATCTGACTAATCTTGTGTGTAATCTGTGACTACATTACTGCTTGACGTGTAAATTCTTTCTTATTAGTTACAGAATCAGCATATTCAGAGTACTAGTAATCTTCTGACCTCTAGTCAATACCAAAGGATCCTTTTCAATTTTAATGAATAGAAACATGATCTCACCTTATGTTAATAAATAATCTATAAATGACATCTACTTATTCAATTATATTTGTTTGTGTTCTACGATGCTACAAATATTTATTAAACGTCTTCCAAGCACTTGGGATATATCATTGAACAAAACAAACTCTGACAATTTTCCCTATGAGAACAAGCCAACCAATTGAAAAAAAACAGGCCCAGCAGCTTCCAGGTGTGGTTCCGGAAGGGTTGGGAATAGCGGATCAGCCTATTAGATCACATGTGTGGAATACACCTGAAATTTAAACCATCGTCAAAATTAACATATGCAGGGCAAAGTGCCCTTTGCCTGCGAACGGTTTTCAAAATGGGTAAGTGGAACAATGCTGACTGGTAAGATCAAAATGCATCCATACTTTAAATGTAACAACTGCCAGTCTTCTTAATGTCAATAATTTCACTGGATGAGAGAAAATAAAGATTAAAAACCAACAGCATTTTTCCTGTGCCCATTTCAGTGATCTGTAGGTATCCCTACAAAACCCCAGTAATTGGCAACTTATTTAAAAAAAAAGAAAAAGAAAAAGAAAAGCAGCAGCTGTGGCGGCAGAGAGAGAACAATAGCAGGTTGGTCTAAGGGTAGCAGCTTCTAGATAGCCGCAGGCAGCTCTGCAGTGGCTCGGCACTCAATTATTCTCACAAAAGAGCATCAAAGAGGTCAGGTAGCCCCCGGGTCAGTTACACACGTTATCATTCAGAGATATATTATGCTTACAAATAGTGGTGCAACCATTAAAATCTAAATTCCACAAACTGCTTTGCAACATGTAAAACTTACTCCAGCTAGTCACCTGGAGGCTTTTACTGAATATGGTGGAACAGAGGAAGCAGAAGGGCAGGTCGACAGCCAGGAAGATGTACACCAAAGCGGCAGAAGGTGATTCTGGAATGACTGGCCCTGGACACTGACCACAGCATCCTCAACCAGGAAGAAAAGAATTGAACCTAGGTTCCCACTTTACCCTAACGGTCTGTGAATAAGTAGCAGACTCTCGGGTTTCACAGAATGAACCAAAATTTGCATTAGAAGATCTTGCCACATACGGTCTTCTCATAATTAAACCATCAAGAACCCACAGAGATTAAAACACAGTACCAATGGCTTATAAAATACACAGACTAGATGTTCATATCCCCTAAAAACTTAAAGAAGAGATGTGGCAATGTACAAAGAGTTACAGATTTTGCTCAAAATTTTGTATTATATTATTTCTTTTCTTTTCTTTCCCGTTCGTTTAGGGTAGGGGTGAGAAGTAGAGGGCTGAAAAAGGCAATGCTATTTGGGTAGAAAGAAGGCAAGAAGGAAAACTGAGGAAGGAATGGAAACAGGAGAAAGACACATCATAAGGGGCAACAGAGACAGGACAGGGGTCCACCCCACAACTAACACCCCTTCTGGATTCTAGATGACTGCGCCCTGCAGAAATACGAGGCCTGAATTTTCAGCAGTTTCTGGAGGCACTTCTCAGCTGCACCTGCCATGTAGCAGGAAATGAAAACAAAACATACAATCGCAGAAGCAGCAGGCCTCACCACATGAAAATGTACTGACGGCTGAACCTAAGGCTATAAAAAGAAGATATCAGGTCTCAAAAGTTCATCTCAAATGCAGAACTTACTGTAACTGTAAAGATTTTCCATAGTGGCACTGATCAAAGTAATCATGAAAGAATTTATTGGGCTATCTTCCCAATTTTGTCTCTTTCACGGCACACTTGTAGATTTCTGCGTTATGACATACCTGTAAGAGATCAAAGTAGAACCAAAGGGTATGCTCATGAAGCTGATTTCTGGGATTGAAGGGCAAATGATGGGACACGGATTGATGGAAAGAGGAAGGAAGCCAGAAGCAATCCATTAAGGGGGTGAGGCAGACCCCGGGCAGTGGGGAAAACCTGGCATGTTGTGACATGTGAAGTCTTTGCGATGCACTAGAGTGTCTGATACCTGGCTAGGAAGCACCAACAGCACAGGACTGAAGATGGGGTTTGTTCTGAGCTATCGGTGAAGTTTGTTAAACAACCAATACTTAGTTCTCTCCACTCCACCTAACAAGATAGGTTGACAATCAGTGGCCACCATTTTTCGAAACCTGCTAGTAAACTAATGCCTACCTGACAAACTGAAGCCCCTTCCACACACACCTTGGCTGCATCACAGTCTCAGGCAACGAATGGGCCTGATGTCCTCCTCACTAAATTCAAAAGTATGTTCAATCAAAATGTCAGTAAAAATCTGGGCAAGAAAGGCTACCAAAAAAAGATGTCAGGAGTATGAAAGACAGCATGGAAGCAATGCTGACGGGCTGTAACTTTTGAGAAATGCAGCAGTACCAACTCCCAGATGGATAATCAGAAGAGCAGAGTACTCACCACCTGCAATGTCCCCCTAACCCCTCAATGTTCCACTCAGGCCACACCTATTCCTATTCCTATTCCAGCAGCCATTCTACGTAGGGGTCCCTTCAATACATCTGCAAGAACCTGAGATCTGTATGGGCCAGAGATGTGGAGGAAACATTTTGGTCTTCGTAAGCTATGAGGGTGATTATCCAACAGTGTGGGCTACCTATCTACCAGCTGAGAAACAAGTCATTTGCCATCTTAAAGCAATACATAAATCAGATTAAACTTTTTTTATTAAAATTTTTTTAATGTCTTTATTTTTGAGAGAGAGAGACAGAACATGCGCAGGGGAGGGGCAGAGAGAGAGAGAGAGAGAGAGAGAGAAACAGAATCCAAAGCAGGCTTCAGGCTCTGATCTGTCAGCACAGAGCCTGACGTAAGACTTGAACTCATGGACTGTGAGATCATGACCTAAGTCAAAGTCAGACGATTAACTGACTGAGCCACCAGGTGCCCCATAATCAGATTAAATTTTTAAAAATGATTGTCTCCTTTTGAAAGACAGACACCCTCTGCTTCAGAGTTTCCAAGCTCATCCTACATGAGTTTATATACACTCATCGGTAGCAATGGTTCATTTACATTCCCTCACTGAGTGCAGGAAAATCACAATCTATTTGCAATTATAATCCCCTAAAAATAAGTTATGTGATTCTTTCAAATGTGAAAGGTAACAAGTGGAAATATTCTTGTTAAAACTCATAATAGAAAGTTGGTCATTTGTAAAATAGGTCTGCCAGCGGCAAAAAAGAAAAAAAAAGTCATTTGGAGGTTTTAAAAGCCTACTCTGGTTTTTAAAGCAGCATTTGTAGCAGGGTGTATAGGAATACAAACATCAAATTAAGTGACTTTAACTAAACTAGAACAAGTGCGAATTCTCTGACTTTTGAAATCCATCAGGAAATTTTTCAAAACCTTGTATACACTATTTTCTTGGCTTATACTACTTGAGACAAAAGTAACTTGACATTTCTTAGTGATTTACATTGAATGATCCTTCCAAACTTGGGCAAAACTCATCTAGCTATTCTAAAATTATATGATTTGATCGGGCGCCTGGCTGGCTCTGTCGGTAGAGCATGCAACACTTGATCTTGGGGTCGCTGAGTTCAAGCCCCACGTGGGATGTAGAGATTACTTAAGATAAAATCTTTAAAAAAAATACTGTATTATTTGACCACAGGCAAATTTCCATATAAAAATGTTAGTAGACCAACGCTTGAGCAGAGCGAAATCTAGAATTAAACCAATATTTCATATTCCCTTATTGCTCAAGGTCCAGCTATATTTAGTAAGAACCGTAGACAAGCGTCCCCCGCTGTGTGGTTTTACATCACTCTAACAAATCTGCTAAAAGCAAAACTTCATAATAGAAAGATAACCAGAGGTTTTTTAAAGTTTCCAACGCTAAGTAAGCAAAAATATGTTCAGGACAATTGGGGGAGGGGGGCGAAGGGGCAGAGAGAGAGAATCCCAAGCAGGCTTAATTTAAATTAAGGACTGTGTCTTCTAATTGCTGACTACTGTAATTCCTAGGAATGCAGCATGCCTGGCACATCATAAATACTCAATATAACCTACAATATATATTCTATATACATCCATATATACACAAATAAAATACCTAGAAGAATATGCATTAGTTGTTAACAGTGGCAGCTCCAGGGAGTAGGACTGAGGTGGGGTGGGCAAGGATCGTAAAATGAGAAACAGGGGAGCTATTATATACTTCTCACGATTTAAATGTTAGGCAAAAGGGGCACCTAGGTGGCTCAGTTGGTTAAGCGTCCGACTTCAGCTCAGGTCATGATCTCACGGTTCGTGAGTTCGAGCCCCATGTCGGGCTCTGTGCTGACAGCTCAGAGCCTGGAGCCTGCTTCTGATTTTATGTCTCCCTCTCTCTGCTCCTCGCCAGCTCATGCTCTGTCTCTTTGTCTCTCTCTCAAAAAAAAAATTAATAAATGTTTTAAAAAATGTTAGGCAAGAATATTACTTTTTAGTTTTTTTTTTAAATTCTGAAATGATTCCAGACTTATAGAAAAGTTGCAAATATGGTACAAAGAATTCTTTGTCAGTCTCATGCTTCATCACCTTGAATACTTTAATACATGGTTTTCTCTTTAAAAAAAAATTTCTTCTATGTAACTGCCATACAAATATCAAAATCAGAAAATTAACAGTGATTTGTTACTACCATTTCATCTTCAGGCCTGGGTCGTTTTGCCACCTGTCCCAGCAGTCGTCTTGACTTTTACAGCAAAAGGATCAGTAAGAAACGTGGCATTAGTTGACATGTCTCTTTAGTTAGTGTCTCTCAAACTTCACGACTTTGAAACTTTTGAAGATGATTGCAGGCTATGTAATTTGTAGAATGTCCCTCAAATTGGGTGTGTTTGATGCTTCCCCATGGTTAGATTCAGGTCATGCACCTAGACCTGAGATTCACTGAAGTGATGCTGAATTCTCACTGCGTGATACACTATAATGTAACACAATTTCAATTTGTCCCGTTTCAGTGAGATTCACTCAGATCACTTGGTTAAGGTGGTTTATGCCAGGCCTCTCCACTGTACTCTTTTTCCTTTTTGTATTCAATAGGTATTTTGTGGGAAGATACTTTTAAACTTAAATAACCCATTCTTTGAACTCTGAATTTATTTTTAAGTCCATACATAGGTTACATTGCAAGGTAGGTGAAATTGTATGAGAACCCTTAGTTTTCTCTTTTTCAACAGTTTTTTTTTAAATAATGTTTATTTTGAGAGAGAGTGAGAGTGAGAGAGTGGGGGAGGGGCAGAGAGCGAGAGACAGACAGACAGAGAGACAGAGACAGAGAGAATCCCAAGCAGGGTCCACACTGTCAGCGCAGAGCCCAATGTGGGGCTCCATCTCACAAAGTGTGAGATCATGACCTGAGCTGAAATCAAGAGCTGGATGCTTAACTGACTGAGCCACCCAGGTGCCCCTCTTATTTAACAGGTTTTAATTAGTGACTCTGACATCTTGAATTTGGATAATCAAATTATCCCAGATTTGGCCAGCAGGAACCCCTTCAAACTGGCTCTGGGTCCTTCTGAAGTGTCTCCATCATTCTATGAAGACATCTTTGCTTTCTAGCATAAGATATTCCAGGTTCATTTTAAACTTTCCTGCTCTAATCCTATAATCAGCCATTCTTCAAGAAGCTGGGGTTTCTTTTAGTAGGAAATGGTTATTTAGAAGCCAAGATGATGTGCTCACTGCTATGGGGATACTGCTGCTCCTAGGCACTCTCCTCCTCTCTATGGAAAAAGCTAAGAAATGTATGTATGCATGCGTGTATATAAATAAATACATGCATGCATATATCTTACATCTATAGCATTTCTATATTTATTAGTACTTATTAAAACCCAGGAGTACACACTGACATTCTGATTCCAATCTAATATCACAGGGTTTATACTAGTTTTCTCCCTTTCAGTATCTGTAACTCTCTTCTCTGACAGACTTGCTAGCTCCCATTATTCTTAACACACTTACCTGAGCAATCCTTCCATATTTAACCAGTCTCTCAGCGCTACTGCCACTCCCGTCCTATGCGGGTACGCTTCTCACCTCTCTTTGGCTCTGATACAGCACACCATTCCCTCCCTGTATGCGTAGGCCTCCTCTTCCTACGTGGGCTGTGACACCCCTGGCCAGGCCACCTACCTTCTCTGTCTACCTATAGGCCTCAGGACTGAATTGTTCAGGAAGGAGAAGACAAAGAGAAAAATATTTTTAAAAATTAAAATGCTTAAAAATATATTTTTAAAAAATGGTATCCATTAAATTGTAACTTGTTATAATTCAGACAGCCAAGCTGAAGTTCACTTTTGCATCACCTATGAAGAACAGGTTTGTTAAGTAAATTAATAGTGTAAACAAGCTTGTAACCCAGATGTTTAACCTACTTAAGAAAACATTGTTTTCAAGCACTTTAAAATCAGTGGGCATGTACTTGCCTTTAATTATTGTCTAATTACAAATGATTTCTATTTTCTTCATTATGGCTTTGATAACTCCTCTATTTGATTACACTTTAAAAAGTACTACTTAAACTTTATCAAGTTAAAATGCTTTTTAAAATGTCTTTATTAATCAATTTGGCTTTTATTTTTAAATTTATTTATTTATCTCGAGAGAGAGAAGGAGGGAGAGCGTGTGCGCAGGGGGAAGGGAGGGGCAAGGGAGAGGGGCAAGAAAGGGAGAGAGAGAATCCCAAGCAGGCTCCATGCTGTTAGCGCAGAGTCCAATGCAAGGCTCGATCTAGTGAACAATGAGATCATGACCTGAGCCTAAATCAAGAGTCGGACGCCCAAGTGACTGAACCACCCATGTGCCATCAATTTGGCTTTTAAATTAATCATCTGAAATCAGGTTTTTAATCATTCACACTGATTTCTCTTTTTTAATTAACCTATCATGCTGCTCAAAAAGAAAATGCCTTCCTTGGGAAGAATCTATCATGTGTATGGAGTGAGAAATGTATGGATGTGCGTACATGCTTCCCCCCCACCACCTTTTTGCCATGGGGACAGTTAAGCTCATCATAGAACATCACTAAGACAGCTAGTATGGCCGGAAGGTGGCCAAAATGAGATCCCCAAATTCAACTGGAACCCCAACAGGAGAGGATGGTGGGGTTGCCAGGACTCAGAAATGCAAGCTGATTCCCCACTCCCACACCCTGGCCTGTCTCTTCCTCCACCTCCTTGGGTGAATGCTGGCACAGCAATGGCTGCCCCTCCACCTGGGCAGTGGTGCGGAGCAAGCCAGCTGGCAGGTGATTGTGGTGGGGCCTCTTGGTGCCTGGGAGGAGATGAAGATGGGAGGTTTTCCTTACTGTTTAACTACATGTAATGATTAAATTAACACACACATATATAATAAGTAAAGAACAAGGGGAAAGAAAGGTCTTTTGGTGGCCACCCAGGACTTGCCCTAATATCGCCTGCTCTGCATGCCATCAGTACTTGCCTCGCTGTCCTGTTATTTGTTACGGATGCAGTGCTGGGAACCCCCATAAAGCCATCAGTTCCCATCATCTGAGTCCATATTTTATTTGAGACATTCTACTTTATAAAACAGGGATTCACCAAATTAACAAATTACTCTGCACTGCATTTCTGAAGGCTCAGGAAGAGAACACATTCTGGAGTTCCAGCACCTACTTCCTCCACGTCCTCATTTATGTGGCCTCAGACCAGTTACCAAGCTTTGGGCACACCATCTTTCCTCAGAGCAAATCACTCTCTGCATCAGGCTGTCCTCAGGACTAAGGAAGGCAATGGAAAGTACTTGCTGTAGAATAGGCACTTTATGAGTTCATGACCTCCATCCCCACCCCACTCACAGCTTCACAGAAACGTGGTTATTCAGAGCAGCGTTTTCCAATCTGGTCACACAGGACCTCAGAGAGAACCTACAGAAGAACATGGGTCATAGCTGCCAACTTAAACTGTGTCTGCTCTATCACTGCCCCCGACCAAAACAAGGGAAACATGAAAAAATCACCAGGCAGAGTTCTAGGGCCTAAAAATGAGCAATCAATTTATCCTTTGCTCAGGAGAATAGTATCAGTATTCATGGGGGAAAGAAATGAGAAATAAATAGTCTACATTTTCTATTTTGACTTCCAAATAAAGGTGCCAACTCATGCTAGAGACCCCAGTTAATCCTGGCCTGAGGTTATCTGACTTTTGCCTAACCAGCTCTTTGCCAAGTCCCAGTGATGAAATAATAGGATTTACTAACTGGTAATGGAAGATCATGGGGGCACCTGGGTGGCTCAGTTGGTTAAGCACCCGACTTTGACTCAGGTCATGATCTCCTGGTTTATGGGTTCGAGCCCCGTGTTGGGCTCTATGCTGACAGCTCAGAGCCTGGAGCCTACTTCAGATTCTGTGTCTCCCTCTCTCTCTGCCCCTCCTCTGTTAATGCTCTGTCTCTCTCTCTCTCTCAAAAATGAATAAACGTTAAAAAAATCTTTCTGAATGTTATTAAAAATCCATTTTTAAAAACCACAGGTGTCAATAATGTGATGCACCATGACTAGCCTAGCAGTGTGTTTAAATACACCAAAAAGGGGGCGCCTGGGGGGCTCAGTCGGTTAAGTGTCCGACTTCGGCTCAGGTCATGATCTCACGACTCGTGGGTTCAAGCCCAGCCTCAGGCTCTGTGTCGACACCTCAGAGCCTGGAGCCTGCTTCAGATTCTGTGTGTGTGTCTCTCTCTCTGCCCTTCACCTGCTTATGTGCTTGCTCTCACACTCTCTCTCTCTCAAAAATAAATAAGCTTTAAAAAAACAAAACAAACAAAAAAAACAAAAAGATGAGATGTCTGGGTGGCTCAGTAGCTTAAGCATCCAACTCTTGATTTCAAATCAGGTCATGATCTCACGGTTATGAGATCTAGCCCTGTGGGGGGGGGGGGGCTCTGTGCTGAGCATGGAGCCTGCTTAAGATATTCTCTCTCTCTCTCCCTCTCCCCCCCCCGCCCCTATCCCCAGCTCTCTAAAAATTTTATTTATTTTTTTATTTAAAAAAGAATAAAAAACCCAAGACAAAGAGAAAGACAAAAGAATGCTATTCCCCAGGAGGGAACCAAGCAGAACCACAAAGGTCGCAATACGTAAGACATTTCAAACACATGACCTCAATGTAAAACACTAGGATCAGGAGGAAATCTAAAAATTGCCAGCAAATAATGTCACATGATCTATTTCTCTGTATATTCAGTATTTGAAATATCAAATGCTTTTGGCATGTAAAACTATGTGGTTTTGGTATGTCATTTCTTTTAAAATTGTGAAAATCTGTTTACATTTAAGAGATGGAAGATATAATGGCATTCCTTCCAAACAGCCTCAAGAGCAAAGCCAGATATTAAAAGAATGCAAAGAAAATGCTGAGGTACCCCGAATACACACTGCTGCCTCCACAAAGAATCCCTCTTTCATAGAGAAGGATAAAGAGGTCTACATGTTTCATTGGCAAAGCCTCTGTGTTTCCTAATAGCCTCCAAGCAAAGGTCAAAGAGCATCTCCCTTGGATTTGCAAAGTGCCCAGATTCCGAGTGACAGGTCATAGACCTCAGGACCAGGGACTAAATTCCTCACCCAACGGAAGTCCAACTAGTTACCCAGAGAAGCCTATGTAACCTGAAACAGGAGGGGACTCTCCCCAAGAAGAGAACACAGTCCTGTCTGTCAAACTAGGAACTGTAAACTCCTTATCCCCCACCAAACCTCTGCTGACACTACCACTATTTCTACAACAGGCAACACAGCCAGATTCTCCCCCCTCGGCACTACTAATGAGCCAAGCTTTTCTTCAATGTCTCCTCCTTCAATCTGGTCTGGCTTGCCACAGTTTAGTGGGGGGAGAGGACAGATGTATACAGGTGCTGCAGCTCAGAGAACTCATAGACTGATATGCATGTAAAGTCTTTTCTAACTGTGAAATAGTCTTTGTTTCCTATTGAAGGATGTTTGGGCATGAGCAAGGCAGGTGGAAAAAAACTTGAGAGTTCTACATAAAATACACTGTTGCCTAAAAGACACATACTTTTTTTAAAAAGGGAGGTAACAGTCCACAGCACCCTTCCATGCCACCCCAAATATTTCTCCTGGAAGGAAGGGGTGGCACAGCAACTTCAGGAAGCTATTGCAAGGCTACGTGGCCTGGGAGAAGCCTTTGGCCTCCCCTTAGGCAGTAGAACACAGTGCTCAAGCAGGCAAACAAGCAGCCAAGGCTGTCTGGGCCACTTCCTACCCGTGTAACCTTGGGCAAGATACTCAATCTCTCTGGACTTAGCTTGAAGAGTCTTCCTGAAGACTCAATGAATTAACATACGTAAGGCACACAGAACAGTGTGCCTGGCATTCCTTACACGAAACACAAAGCAAGTAATTTTATCTTTCCATTATTATTATTATTATTATTATTATTTATTTTACATAATCTCTACACCCAACTTAGAGCTCAAACTTACAACCCTGAGACCAACAGCTGTGTGCTCCACCGACTGAGCCAGCCAGGAGGCCCTCTTTCCTTTCTCATATAGAACTTCTATATATATTGGGTCTCCAACCCAGACCCGCTCTTTCTCTATTCTTGCAAGTCATTTACCCCACGCTGGTTTTATCTTACTCCCAACCCACCCTGGACTCTCTAACATTCACCAGCATTCCTCCTAAAGACTTCACCTCTGGTTATCCCACACCACCTATCTATGCTAGTCCTCACTCAGCCTTAGATGAACCCTAACCAACTGTGTTCTTCACCTTGACTTGCTGGAAAATGCCTGCAAGGCCAAAGATCACTGCAATCACAAATGACGGCTCTTCTCACTCAGCTAAGCCTTGAGAGCTGGTAGACGTTCCTTTCTGTAGTTTTCTTCCTTTTCTTTGGAGATGAGGGTGGGAAGGCTGTTCCAAGTGTTTTACTGCTTGTTAGACTCCCTTTTCTGCTCAGGCTTCATCTTCTATTTTATGGAGAGGAGTGACTCCCATTCAGAGGTGAATGTCTCTCAGAGGAACTCCCTCAAACATCTTTCTATTTCCAAATTTACTCTTCCCTCTCCAAGGCTAACCTGTCACATATGCAGCAAATCTCTTCCTACACCCCAGTTCTCTTCCCAGACCCTCCCTCCCATGTTGAAGTCAACTAACCGTATCAAATGCCTACTGAGTACCAAGCTCAGTCCATGGATGGTGAGGATACAGAGCTCATCCTGTACTTTCAATCCCTTAGCCTTCTGATTCATGTTTTAGAATATAAGCCCTACAAGGATAGAGATTTTTATCTATTTTGCTCACTGCTTTATCCCTTAGAGACTAGCATAGCTCTTAAACACATAAGGCATTCAATACGTATTTGTTGAGTTAATCCAAGTCATCTTTGATTCATGTATTCATTCAACAAATGCTCTCAGAAAAGCAAAAAACCAAATAATCTGATTAAAAACGGGCAAAGGACCTGAATAGACATTTTTCCAAAGAAGACATACTGATGGCCAACAGACACATGAAATGATGCTCAATATCACTCATCAGCAGGGAGATGCAAATCAAAACCACGAGCTATCACCTTACATTAGTCGGGATAGTATCAAAAAGACAAGAAATAATAAGTGTTGGGAAGGATGTGGAGAAAAGGGAAGCCTGGGCACTGTGGAAAACGGTATGGGGGTTCCTCAAAAAATTAAAAATAGGAATACTCTACAATCCAATAATTTCACTACTGGGTATTTAACCCAAAGAAAACAAAACAACTAATTTGAAAACATACATATGCATCCCTATGTTTACTGCATTATTTACAATAACCAAGATATGGAAGCAACCTAAGTGTCCATGGACAGACGAATGGATAAATAAGACATGGTATGTATACAAAGTGGAATATTACTCAACTATAAAAAAGAATGAGATCTTGAGGCACCTGGCTGGCTCAGTCGGTAGAGCATGCAACTGTTGATCTCAGGGTTAGAAGTTTGAGCCTCACGTTTGGTACAGAGATTACTTAAAAATTAAAAGAAAAAAAAAAGAATGGTATCTTATCATTTATGACATGGATGGACTTTGAGAATATTATGCTAAATGAAATAAGACAGAGAAAGACAAATACCCAAATCTACGGGATGTTACTCATATGTGGAATCTAAAAAACAAAACAAACCAACAAATCAGAATCATCAATCCAGCAAACTGGTGGTTGCCAGTGGGGTGGGGGTGAGGGGAATGGTAAAATAGGAAATACGTGAAGGGGATTAAGAGGTACAAACTTCCAGTTATGAAGTAAATAAGTCCTGGGGAAGTAATGTACAGCACGGAGAATACAGTCAATAACATTCTAATAATGCTGCATGGAGACAGATGGTAGCTACACGTATTGTGCTGAGCACGGCATAATGTATGGAATTGTCAAATCGCTACACTGTACACCAAAAACTAATGCAACATTGTATGTCAACTATATTTTAATTAAAAGTAAAAAAAGTCCACTGTGCACTCACTGTATGTCAGGTGCTGGGGTTATAGAGGTGAGCACAACTAGTTCCTGACCCACAGCTGCTCAGTGTATTGACAGAAAAAGATCCCCAAACCCATGTGGAGACTTCCCAATGAGACATCAGGGGCAAACAGGGTGACAATGTGCTAGGGCTGCTGGGCTCAATGGACCCCTGAACCTGATGCACTGAGCTCCTCTAGGCCAATCTAACTACCCAGACTCAAGAGTTTATCTCAATTGACCCCCTGATGACTATCCTTCACTTCCCTAAACTCCTTCCTGTCTGGGTTTCTTTCACACCACCCTTTTTCCTGTTTTCATCCCACTCCTCCAGCCATCTCAGGGAGCACTGTCACTCTTATGGCCTAGATGACCATCTCTATATGTAAATTGACATCTGGGAAACCTCTCTGTTGAGCTCCAGACTCTTATCTCCACCTGCTCAGCTATATTAAATGTCCAGCAAACACCTCAAATTACATCCAAAGCAAAACCACAGCCTCTCAGAACCCATCCTTACCCCTAGTACGTACCTCCTCTACCCACTGAAACATCCACGCCAACCCCTGGTATCGCTCATTCACCCAGCTGGGGGCTTACACACAACTCCTTGTTTTCTAATCATATCCAATGGATTACACTTCAGAAGTGTCCCCAAAATCTAGTCTTCCCATCTTTACAATCACTGCCTTAATTTCCAGTTATAAAGTAAGTAAGTCACGGGGATGTAATGTATAGCATGGAGAATATAGTCAATAGCATTCTAATAATGCTGTATGGTGACAGATGGTAGCTACATGTATTGTGGTGAGCTCTCCTCCTACTTTGGCCACAATCTCTCCCCCTCCATCAGATCCTCAACATGGAGATCAAGTGAAGCAAGTTGAATTTTTAAACTGCTTTCTACAAGATGAAATCCAAATTTCTTAGAGGAGTCAATGGCCAACCAACACTTCCACTTTTGCCTGGACAGCCTGCCCTTAGTCCTGCTAGTTAGTATCTTACCATCTCCCATGCTCTCCCAGTCCCTAACTCCTTGTCTTTTTTTTCTTTTTTTAAGTTTTATTTATTTGGGGGAGGGGGGAGGAAGAGAAACAGCAGGGGAGGGGCAGAGAGAGAATCCCAAGCAGGCTCCATGTTGTTGTCATCACAGAGCCTGATGCAGGGCTCAATCCCACAAACCCGTCAAACCATTAGATTTTGACCTGAGCTGAGATCAAAGTCAAATGCTTAACTGACTGAGCCACACCTGTGCCCCTAACTCCTTGCCTTTGTGTATGCCCTTTCCTCTGCCTGAAATGCTAATAAAACTAATGAAAGCAGTAGGTAACACTGACTCTAAGCAATATGCTAACAGTTTAAATGTCTTCTCGTTTAATCCTCCTGACCATTCCTTGAGGTAGGTGCTATTATTATTCCCCTTATTTTACCAATGAGAAAGTGCAGGCATACAGATAATACTTGCCCAACACTGGGCAGATCTAACCACACAGCCATCTGACTGCAGGACCCAAGTTCTTAACCACTACACTTATGGCACCCCTGATTTACTCACTATCCCTATCACCAAGCAGTTCCTAATTATCCTTTAAGACACACCTCAAAATTCCCTCTTTGGTGGAGACTTCCCCAGTGCCCTAGGCCTCTCTTCCCATCCTCTAGGGTTCCTTGGCATCATGCTTTTATCTTCATTACAGGCAGCCTCACTGGTTGAGTCCCAAAGATAAGTTAGGTCTTTTTTATCTGTGTATTCCCAGCACGATACAGCATCTGATACAGAAACATTTAGGTAATAAACAAACTCTTCCAAGTACAAAGAACCTGAAGTCCATCCTGCTCAAACTCAAGTCTACCCTACATGTTACTGCTCCCAAACACCCTCCACTGCTAACCGCAACCTCTCCCCTTACCCCCCGGACTCCTGCATGCTGAAGAGGCAAAGCCCTTGCTGGGGCTGCCACGCCCACAACCAGCTGATAGCATTATCACTGCCAGGCAGGCCAGTGAGGGGCTGGCCATGCTCTTCTTGATTACAGAGTAAAGTGCATCTAAGAAGCACTTTCTCTGGCAGAAGAAAGAGAGGACACTTGATGTAGGGCTGCCAGATTTAAGGTCTTGGTCATTTTAAATGTGCAGGTGGGATGGTAGACATAAAAATGTACCCAATATTACAAAATCTGCCATGGCCATTATTCATTACTCATAAAGAGACAATATAGGCTAGCAAAAACATACGGGGGGGGGGGGCGGGGAATGAATCTTAAGCAGGCTCTGTGCTGTCAGCATGAAGCCTAACGTGGGGCTTAATCCCACGAACTGCAAGACCATAACCTGAGCTGAAATCAAGAGTTGAACGCTCAACTGAGCCACCCAGGTGCCCCCATAAGTAATATTATTTAGTTCTGTGATCCACCTGCCACTTTTACATAATCACCATGACTATATATTTCATTAAATCAGATAAACTTTGCTATAGGTTTTGATTACTCTAGATTCTACAACTGCTCAGCACCTAACGAAATTGGGCTTGTTTTTCTTCTTTTCTTACATTAAAGTAGAATGGTTACTTCCTTACAGTATATGCAGAGGGAGCAAAGTAATTTTTCTTAAAGTATGAGTCAATGAAATCATCACCACCGTAGCCAGTAAATAAAAATGAAGGAAGGTAGTTCCAGAACTTGAAGTAAGGTTTATTCCTCTGAGTGAGGCTAATAAAAACCAGGAAGTACACAGTTAATTCTAATACATGCTAAGAGATGGTCTATAATTAGGATGTGGTTCCCAAACACTGAACTTTAGTACCTGTGCTGATCTATACTGCTTATGTAATGGTTTTCATAAAGGTATATTCAACTTAATGAGATGTCTCTTATTCTGAGACCTTCCATTCTGTTTGTTAAAATGTTTTCTTTCTTTGAAATTATGGTAGTAAATGACGAGTTTTTAAAAAAAATTCCTTTACCTGGCAAATTTAAAACTGGTAACTCATGTTGGATCCCAATACTGCCTTTATAATGCTATAGTTCCCTGGAATCCAAGTCTGGGAACCACCATGTGAGAGTATCTGAAGGGACATGGGCCAAATCTAGCCTTTGTGACTAGGACGTAGTTCTAGAAAGCAATAACCAAAACAGAAAGCTAATGACGCATTTCCCCCAACTGTGCCTAAAAAAACCAAAAAACAAAACCCTGGTATTTAATATTTTATATATACACACACATCACTTACGATTCCCAAATGCACATTAGCATCTTAAAGACTCTAAGTCCAGTAGTAAGCAAAGACCAGTTTAATTCAGTTTGAGTTGGGAAAGGAATTTTTTTTTTCCCCAGGCAAGCCTATTAGTTCCCCCAACAAAGAGGGGGAAATGCTGAACTTATCAAATGTATCACAGTGTGTGTGAAAACAGAATGTGTTTATAGCAGAGATACATCCTTACGAAACCTGGAGAGGGGGCAGGGAAGCGCTCCCCTGCCCCAAGTCGAGTACGGCAGCGTTTTCTCTGGCGTTTTTTCAAGAGAATACATAATCTGGTAAAGGTGCTTTCTACTTAAGTTTCTCTAAAATCTAGAGGAAAACTGTATCTCCATTCTTCAATATGGATGGTGAATTCCTTTTTTATCTGAATGGAATGCTCTGGACAGGGAGGACAACATCCTGGTCATCAAAAATATCCATCTCCCTCACACTGAAATAAATAAATAACCACTGAAAAAAATTGCTTATGAATGTGGTTGGTAGGATAACTGGCTGGACTTACATTTGAATCTCAAGACCAACAAAACTGGGGATCAGATCCTGGAATATGATGTCCCGCAGGTGGACCTTCCCTACAACATCTTCAAACCTCAGCGAGACAGCCCTTAGTGGATCATTAAATCAATGTAGTGAGTCCAGATCAGCTTTTTTGGTTTGGGGTTTTGTTTTTTGTTTGTTTGTTTTTAACAAAATAGACTTGAGAAGAATATATTAGAATACATTACACATAGGACCAGAAAGTAAATACTTCTGCTTCAGTACATACATTCACATATGTACAGGGCCTCAAAGTAAATTTCATTTCTTACTGTAAAGCCAATCAAAAAGTTTGAAAGCCACTGTTCCAAGCTATCCAATTATCAATCTAACTTCAGGTTATAAATAGGAACTTCTTGGCATAAAAAGAACCGCAATTATTTTCCGTAAGCAAAGGAGTAAAAGAAACAATGGCACCAAGAGGTATAAGACGCTGCTCTGGGCTCCTGGGAGGGAGGGGGAAGGGGGTCTCCTGCTCTGTCTCTGCCCTCACGACAGCACTGAAGGGCATTACTTAAACCTGCCACTATTCAGTCTGGTTTTACAAAGGCATACATGGATAACCAAAATGCGCTTCTAAAGGAAAACAGAAATATAAGGGATTAATTTCCACACTGATTTAAAAACAAAACAAACGAAACACGGGAAAACGAAACACGGGACTTCACAGAATAGCCGTCTCAAACACTTATAGGGCATTTCATAGAAAAGTAAGCTCCCCTATGTCTGCGGAAATAAAACTGCGGCAACCAAAAACCACTGCTTACTCTCCAGTGTGGACAAGCTTTGGTTCCAACCACAATTCAAGAGAATTTCTATCTTTACTGGTTATTACTTAAAAGGTCTAATTAGTAACTACAAAGCAACCTCAATCAATGAGATGATTAAATAAAAATCTTTGAACTTGCTTTTTACAAACCACTCTTATTTAGTAAATATTATACTAGCTCAGGATGGCAAGAAATACAAAACAGTCTAAGGCCAAACAGCGTCCACAACGCCAAACAGAAGTGAGATATGCACACAAAATAATTAGCCCTTTGGCGCTCCTTTTCCTCCCTCAAACACTTCCACCTACGCTAGACGGCAGGGACCACTGACTGAAAGCTTCCAAGAACACTCAAATTCTAATTTCGTACCTCCCTGCCTGGAGCCACCAACTCACTGACCCCAGAAGTCAACCAGGTCAAACAGGGGGCAGGAGTGCTCCCATATCTCCAGCTGTATCTGTCTGCTTGTAAATGTAAGCCTCTGCACCCAGCAATTCTGAAATATGACACAAATTGGTATGTTAAAGAACTTCTACCAATGTCCCAACCTGTTGACCTCAGCCAAAACAGTTTTTTAAATTCCTGTTTTAAATTTTGGAATCTGGGGGTGCGCCTGGGTAGCTCAGTTGGTTAATCACCTGACTCTTGATTCAACTCAGGTCATGATCTCGAAGTTCATGATATCAAGCCCTGCATCAGGCTCTGCGCAGATAGTGTGGAGCCTGCTTAGGATTTTCTCTCTCTCTCTCTCTCTCTCTCTCTCTCAAAATAAATAAATAAATAACCATTAAAAAAAATAAAATTTGGGAGGCCCCTGGGTGACTCAGTCGGTTAAGCATCCGACTTCAGCTCAGGCATGATCTTGTGGTTCATGAGTTTGAGCCCTGCCATCAGGCTCTGTGCTGACAGCTCAAAGCCTGGAGCCTGCTTCGGATTCTGTGTCTCCCTCTCTCTTTGCCTCCCCCACCCATGCTCTGTCTCCCAGTCTCTCAAAAATAAATAAATATTAAAAATCTTTAATAATAATAAAAATAAAATTTGGAAATCTGTGTACTGGCATAAAAATGAAAAGTTCATCTCCTCACATTCAAAGTTTAGGATGTGACCCTTCCAATTCTAAAAATTCCACTAGCGGGGAGCTTGGGTAGCTCAGTCGGTTAAGCCTCCGACTTCGGCCCAGGTCATGATCTCACAGTTCATGAGTTCAAGCCCCACATCGGGCTCTGTGCCTACAGCATGGAGCCTGGAGCCCACTTCAGTTCTGTGTCTCTCCCTCTTGCTGCCCCTCCCCTGCTCATGCTCTGTCTCTCTCTCTCAAAAACAAATAAACATTAAAAAATAATTTAAAAAATATATTTAAAAAAATAGTAATTCCATTAGCAGAATCCAACACGTGTTCTAAAAAACACCAGCCCTGGCTATTTTCAAAATGTGCATTAGCTGTAAGGTAACCCATTTACTTTGCATAACCCTGTGTTGTCCAATATGGTAGTCATACATGGTTAGTATGCACCTGTAAAAGTGGCAAAAAAACTGAAATTTCGATTGTATTTTAGTTCTAATTTAAAATTTAAAGTTGGTACTCATTTCCATTACTGGAAAACTTGTGTATGTTTGGAAAAACTTGGGTATGTGGATGTACTTTTTCAACTGTAAATTTTACGAAATCTAAATACAGATCAAGTCTTTCTAATGAAAATTTCATATTCAAACTGAAATGTGTTGTGAGTATAAAATACACACCAGATTTCAAAAAGAATGTCAAACATCTAATTTTAAGTATTTAAATATTTAAGTATTTAAAAACTGATTTCACATTAAATTGATAATATTTTGCATATACTGGGTTAAATAAAGTATATATTATTAAAAAGTAATCTCACTTATTTCTTTTACTTTTTTAATGTGTCTCCTGGAAAATGTAAACTAATACATGGCTCACATTCCATTTCTTCTCTCTTTTTTTAGTTTATTTATTGAAGCAATCTCTACACCCAATATGGGTCTCGAACTCACAACCCCAAGATCACGAGCCACATGCATGCTCCACCAACTGAGCCAGCCAGGTGCCCCTCACATTCCATTTCTACTGGCTGGTGCTGGAGTAACCTAACTATTTCCAAACTTTTCCCACTGTAACACCTCCCAACACTAGGTTTGGGAACACTTCCGTAACCACATACTGTTCTTCCTGTTGACCACGTCAGAGATTGAGAAGTCCTTCCCTTCTCTTCAGCGACTATTACGAACTGTCCTACACAATCACCTGCCTTTTAATCCCTTCCCAGGTCCTCTTTCTCTTCCTGTTGCCCAGGATCTATTCTCAGTTCTCTTTTCCATTCTCTACACTTCCATGCTGAGCTCATCTACTCTCTCAGCTTCAACTAGCACGTCTATGTGGATGACTTCCAATTCTTGATCTCCACTTCTGACCGTTTTCTCAAGCTTCGGCTTCACATTGCCAGCTGTCTGCTAAACAGGTGCCTCTGGTAGTCCCACCAACTCCCAGCATCCTGAGTCCCACTAACTCAGGATGTCTGACCTAGATTACATCTTCATCTTGTGTAAGATTACTGACATTCAATCTTGAAAACCCAGAGTCCCTGGTCCCCTGTCTAGCCTCACCACCACAGTCCTATTGCAGACCGTTTCTATCTTTTTTTTTAAGTTTATTTTGAGAGAGAGAGAGAAAGAGAGAGAGAGAGAGAGAGAGCGAGCAAGCAAGCGGGCTAGAGAGAGAATCCCAAGCAGGCTCCCCACTGTCAGCACAGAGCCCGATGCGGGGCTTGAACCCATGAACCGGGAGATCATTACCTAAGCAGCAACCCAAGAATCCTGCTTAACTGAATGAGCCACCCAGGTGCCCCTCGAAGACCCTTTGTTAACAGTCCCTTTTTGCCACACTGGCCTGCCTGACTCTAAATTATCCCTTGCTCCTCCCTCCCAAAACACTGTCCTCTGCCTCCTGCCCCACTGCCATTTAGCATTCTCAAAAACCACTGATCACATTGCTATCATATTTTCAACAAGTCCCCTCTATCTGCTATCCAAACTACGAGCAGATGTCTCATCTCCCCTATACACCTCTGGGCTCCCATCCTCCCTGGACGTAACAATCCTCCAGCTAGACTGCTGTGCCCTCTCTATACAATTCTGACCAAACTGTTTTTTTAATGTTTACTTATTTTTGAAAGAGAGAGAGAGAGAGAGAGAGAGAGAGAGAGAGAGAACGCGTGCACAAGAGCGCAAGCATGAGTCAGGGAGGGGCAGAGACAGAGAGGGAGACACAGAATCTGAAACAGGCTCCAGGCTCTGAGCTGGCAGCACAGAACCCAACATGGGGCTTGATCTCAGAAACGGTGAGATCATGACCTGAGCCAAATCGGACACTGAAACAACTGAGCCACCCAGGCACCCCCAATTCTGACCAACCTTGAAGGCTCAGCTCAAATACATAGTCCTCATAAAGGCTTTGATGATCAACTTGATTAAAATTAGTCCTTCTCTTCCCTCAAACTCCTTTGGCATTTTTAATGGCAACCATTATGGTAACAGGAGTATGTCATCTTACTTTCTTTATAATATAGTGTCCCCTTAACAGCATCCAACAGTACCTTGCACTGCTCATTGCCATCTCTGGACATCTTACCAAAGAAATCAACTTCAAAAGGAAAATGTTGGAGGACCTGGACTACTGACAATTCTCAAACCTTTATCTCCAGACAGATATCTAATTGCTCCAGCCTTTCACTTGGATGTCTCAAAATTCAGTAACTGCAAAATTGAACTCATTATCTCAACCCCACACCTGTCTCCCATCTAAATGGACCCCCCCACTCAGCAAATGATACCACCATCCCGTTAATAGCCCAAGGCAGAGACAGTGGCATCATCTTTAATTTCCCCAACCTCATCTTTTCGTACTCAGAAGATGTGCTCAGGTCATCTGAAATCTTCTTCCTAAATATCTCTGGATTTACCCACTTCTTCCTAACTCTGCTGTCAGTTCAGGCCACCATTACCTGGGATGCCTGTAATACTATCTAGTCTTAAACTCAACTCTCCAGCCATTTTCTACAGTGCAACCAGAGTCATCTTTCAAAAATCCAGTCTGAACAGGTGACATTCCTGCTGAAGACCCTTGAGCTGTTCTTTAGATAAAAACTTCCAAACATGGCTTACAGACCTTCTGCATCTGGCCAGTGTTTACCTTTACAGCTTCAATTCTCATTTTCCAGATCATCTTTTCCTTAGTACATCACACCCCAACCATGTCCAAGTACTCTATATGAAGTTCTCCAAGTACACCAATGTCCTCTCTTGCCTCAGAACCCTTGCACAAGCCAGTCCTTCTATTTGGGTTGGGTGTCCCTCCTTTGCAATCACCCGACACTCGGCACACTGGCCAGCCTCCTTGTGTTTATATTCTTTCTAACTTCAGCAATGGTACCTGGAAAAAATCTTCACATGACTTCTATGCTAGTACTTATCCCAATATCCAGCAGGTAATAGATACTCAATAATTATTTGTTGAATGAATGAGCAAACAGATAATAATTTTCAGGGTTTAAAAAATAACAAAAACAAATGCCAAAGTCAATGAAAAAAGCCATTTCTATGACATCTATATTTATTTGACAGCATTGTATAAGGGCAATTGACCTAAGTTTTCATTTTATGTTTTTTAAATCAAAACCATTAATAGTTTGGTTAAATAAACAGAATTTACATTTGTAGGCTCAGAATAATCACAATCAAGGGAAAAAACCCCACAGTATTTTATGTTCTCCCTCGTCTTGTAAATTTGAGACCAACTCATCTGAAACTGTCGAGAACCTTTTGATGCAAAACACAGAATGTATGAAAAGCAGCCAAGTAAATGTGGATACATCACAGAGGCAGAGCCTGCAGGAAACTGGAGAGCATGAAGAGACGACCTCAGACCCTAGGAATGTAGGTAGGGACTTTAATAAAAAGAAAAGGCTCAGCGTTACTCCCATCCTTATCCAGGCTGAAGCTCAGTACAATCAATGCACACATTTCATGATCCTGCAAGCCATGAGAGAGAATGAAGACATCTGTGAGGCCATAAAAGTCTTTCTGGTTTATTTAACAAAGGGAGATAGAGCAAAGGGGAAGGAAATACTTACTAAGCAATGAGACTAGGTGCCAGCTCTTACATACAACGTTTCCTTTATGGTTTACAACAGTGTATTATCCCCATTTTACTGATGAAGAAACAGGGGCTTATGGTCACGTAGCTGGTCCTAGTGACCTTATACCCAAGTGCAGCTCAAGTACCTTTTTATCAACCACTCAGTCCTGCTTAGCCCAGTTCTAGATGCTGGGGACTGAGAACAAGCAAAACAAAATCTGTTCTCATGAAAGTGGAAAGTTTTGTGGGGAGTGATGCATCATCATACACAAACACTGTAATTTCATATAGTGACACAATTAAGGGATATTAAAATGGTTAAACTGAGGGATGTGATAGAGTAACCAGGGAGGCAACTTAGCTTACAAGGTTCTCAGGGATCATTTAAAAAATAATTTTGAGGATATACTTTTGCATGGCTAAAGAAAATGGATAAGTGATTATCTTGTCAAACCTTCAATGTAAGTCTCTGGAACTATGAGAAGCAAAAATTACCATTCATTTCCTGATTCTCAGCAAAGAGACTATAGGTGAAAGGAACTACAGTGTTGTCCTCGTCCTAACCCAAAGCAGTTAGACAGTCACTAGATGGTGAATATTTCCACACGAACCAAGTGGCTGTTCAGGGCGACGGCCAACCAAATTCTTAGGTCCCCCAGCACCTACAACAGCACCCAACATACACCGGGGCATAATAAATGATTGCTGAATGAACAAATGAAGGAAGAAGAAAATGTTCAAATGTCACTGTCATGGGTTCAATCCCTTTTCCGGGCAAGTGGCTTCAACTCACCCCAGCCCACTCCACCACCAGTCTTAACCACAAGAAGAGGGCGAGAGAAGGTAATTTGTGTAAACTGACGATTTTGTACTAGGAAACAATTAGCGTATGCTGCCCCCCTCCCCAACCAAAGATGGTCAGAAACTCCATCTTTACATCACAAGTTACACTTAATGAAAATCTAGTATCCAAATGACTAAAAATAAGGAGCAATTACCTAGCTTCTTTAAAGAAGGGCTCTCGTACCCGGTATTTGTTCTAACTACTGCACACTTAGCCCCAAGTTGTGATGGCCTCTTTATCAGAGTATCTTCCTTGCTAGATTGATACTTCTTAAGGGTAGGAACAAAGTACATTCATCCGTATCACCTCAGGGCTTTGTCCAGTTTAAACTGAACATGAGGGTGCCTGGATGGCTCAGTTGATTAAGCGTCCGTCCAACTTAGGCTCAGGTCATGATTTCATGGTTCCTGAGTTCAAGCCCCACAGAGGGCTTGGGCGCATAGCCCCCTTTGGATCCTGTCTCCCTCTCTCTCTGCCCCTCCCCCACACACTTGCGCACACATTCTCTCTCTCAAAAAAATAAACATTAAAAAAAATAAAAATAAACTACAGAAGAACAATGAATATACTAAGTTACAAAAATTAAAATTTCTCAAGGGGCACCTGGGTGGCTAAGTCCGACTTTGGCTCAGGTCATGATCTCGCAGTCCATGAGTTCGAGCCCTGGTCCATGAGTTTGAGCCCTGCGTGGGGCTCTGTGCTGACAGCTTAGAACCTGAAGCCTGCTTCAGATTCTGTGTCCCTCTATGCCCCTGCCCCACTCTGTCTCTCTCTCTCTCTCAAAAATAAATAAACGTTAAATTTTTTTTTTAACTTCTCCAAAATGTTTTAGTCATGGGGCCGATGGGTAGGGTGAGGCCCACCCCCTACTACTGTTATCTGCCGGGCCTGCTCTATGGAACCTGAAGGCCTCCTCACCACACATCACTCTTGCAGTGTCTCCAGTAGACGTAAAGAACTGGAGAAGCCTGGGGAGTCTCTGCTTCAATGTTTAGAAGTTTGTTTTTAAAGGATGGTCCTTGTGGTGACAGAGAAGAACAAGCGACCATTCAAAGCGGTATGAGAGCTGAACTTGCTGGTGCTTCCTTTCTGGCACCCAGATGGTAGGGCTGAGAAACAGTTTAAAAATAAGATACCACTCTGATAGATAAGCAGTCAATTTTTGTGATGTTTCCATAAAATCTTAATAACGATTCTGTGACATTTCTTTCTGAGCAGAGCAGCATTGTGAATAACGATATTACCATAGGATCACAAGTAGACCTAGCGTAAGGAAATATGGATTCGGGGAGGGGGCATCTTAATTTCGAATCGTATTCATTTTCTCCAGGAAGAAACTTCCTCTGTCCACGCCGTCTAATTTTTAAAAACCATAACACGCACGTTCTAATATTCCTGATTGCTGCTCTTCATAACATCAGCCACATTTCTAAAGTTTTTAAAGCTACGTTTCACGCTTTCAACAAAAAAAAAACTTTCAACAAAAGGCACAAATTAAATACTATCCATCTGCACACATGATACACTACTCATTTTTATGTGCTTTCCGAATTACCATAGTTTGGTGAGCCATCAGGATTGGCCCTGCAGGAACTTAGATCCAAAATGGCAGCTGGGCTTCTGAAACTCACCAAAGCCCTAATGCTTAACATCCGTGAAACCAGGTCTTATTTACCCCCCTTTTCTACCTGTCTAGAGAGAGGAGTATTTATAAAAACATTTCAAAGACTCAGATGGCATTATGTTCGTGTTCATTCTATCATTCTCCCTCTTGCCTAAGAGAGTAGGCACCCTGCTTTTGGTTCCTCCACTCCACAAACTGAATTAACCTGCTATTCATATGTTTACACAAAAACAAAATGGCAAAACATGGAAAGCTTAGGTTTTTCTCTTCTGTAATAAGGCCGACTTAGGAAATGGGTGTGAAATCAATCATCTAACAAGTGAAACCCCAAATAAGTGCTTTCATTTTCAGGAAAAAAAACAATAATGAGAGCTCTAATTTTCCTTAGGCCCACCACAGAGCAACACTCCCTATCACTATGATAATTTCTATGCCTTTTCCTTTAAATTCAAGCTGTAAGAAAATTTTTAAAGAGACAAATTTGTCCCAGACTACCTCTTTAATGTAATGTTTCCAAGCCCTCTTTCACAAAAGCTGAACTTATATCACCAAAAACGTACAGTGAATTTAAACTGTCACATCTCTACTGATTCCCATTACTAATATAAGAACATTAATATTAGAAAAATAATAAAAATACTTGCTCTTTAGAGACGGAGAACTTTAATTACCTTTATGTATTCAAATGCAGAGTCTTTTTGTTAAATTAGCGTGAAAGTCCCTTCATCTACACACAATTGGCCCAAAGAAACAGGCCATTTTCAGCACAAGGGGCCAATCCATTTGAACAGTGAATAAAGCTTTTGAAAGCACTATACACCCTCTTCCAGACTGTCAAATTTTCAAAACGGGCCAGCATTTCTTCCATTTTTTTTTTAACACTTGCAGGCCCAGCAAGCATCTTATAATTAGATTAATTAAAAAGGAAACAACAACACTGCTCCCTTCTGATCAAAATTATTCCCTTTATGCTTAATTAGCTTTAATCCAAGTCTACATATTTAATGATGGGGATATGACAATTCCACCCATTTGCATATTTTAAATGCCTTTCTAAACTATACTTTGTAACAGATTTAGAAGAACAGTCTCTTTCTCATGCCAGTATGCCACGCATAAATCAGGAGGATACAAATTAGGAAAAAAAGCAAAAAGAAAAGAAAACAAGGCCTCTCAGAGCCAGGGATGTGCTGAGGGGGTGGGGTAATTTACTCAGGGGTGGGGGCAATTTCCCCGCCACATCACAAACTACGACCCTTTCAGCCCACCAGACGAGAGAGAAGCATTACATCACACTCTTACAATGATAGGGGGAGGTGGCTCTGAGAAAGCAAGTTTTCAGCTTTCTTCCCTCCCTGCTCCCAGGCTTTCTAGAATCCTGTATTGGAAGTAATGGAATTTAACTTCAGGGCACCGCACAGTTTCAGGGGTAATAAACACACACATCCACACAGCTACCTATTTATGTGACCCTAAATGTCCACTTCAACAATGGATACATGGCCCAAACAGGCAACCACACACACAGATGCTGAATTTGTGCTGAAAAGCCCAGTTCATCCGTACAAAATGAAACAAAAATTTGTAATCTGTGAGAAATGGAGAAGGCCAATGTACAGGGACAAACTGATAAAGAATTCGTTCCTGGTGGGGTAAATAGCTGTTTAGATCTTTAAAACACCATGTTTACAACATAGTCCAACCATTTGGTTCAAACCACGATCAAAATAAAAGCGCATCTGGCTGCACACTTGAGAACACACACAGAGACCCAGTGCAAATGAGCGCGCGCCGAGAACTGAGAGGTGACCCACACATTGCTTGGGAGGTTTTCAAGCAGGGGAATCTACAAACCCCAAACCTCCTGGTGTTCACTCGCCCCCAGCCTGATGTTTAAAATGTATCAGGTCTTATTTTAGGTTTTACATCTCTCTAGGAAGGATGGCCTAGCTTTAAGGGAAAAAAAAAAAAAAGGCTTTTCCATGGTAGTGCTTGCCCTCCCAGATCCTTTGTCGGCCTTAGCAGCCGAAAGAATGCAAACCCATTTATATTTATGCAAATTTTTGCAGCAGATTTAAGGGGGCAGGGAGAGGTCTATGTTTTTTAAAAACCTCTTTCTAAATATTAAATTTCCGGTTACTCGTAGTTTCATTGATTTGCAACACAGAAATGATGATGAAAATCTGTATATAAATTAAAAGTGCAATTAAATCACTTCAAATTTTAAATATTCTACCAAGGCTCTTCCATTTCTAAAATGCCGAACCAAAAGTACATCACGGGTCTGATTTACACACATTCACGAAATGTCTGAAGCCAGTCTCCATGCTAGACAAATGTCCATTTGCAACACCACTAGTGAAAACGGTTAGACAAGATCCATATAAATCAATTGGTTTAAAAAAATTGAAAATATTTACCAACCTCATAAAGTGCAGCAGTGCTTAAATCCAGCAAATTGAGGCATACAAGGTAGAAATGGAAATGAAAAAAGGTCCAAAAAATGATTTCTTTTTGTCTATCTGTTTTTTTGTATTTTAAATATTCAGAAACCAGCAGAGACTCTGTCGGCCATTTTGGCTTGAACTAACTCTCTCACTCACTCTCCCTCTTGCTCTCTCTCTCCCCCTCTGTCTCTAAAGGAAGCAGCTTTTTGTGACCTTCAAATAGAGGCGGATCATGTGACTTCGGGTAGGTTTGTCAATCAGGAAAGGGGAGGGAGCTGGGGAATGGAGCTGCCTTAAAGGGAAAGCAGCCCTTTTCCACTCACTTTCATTTGTGAAATGCTGTTCTCTCCTGCTCTCCGCCTACACACACTGAATGTGAAAGTGGCAACAGCATAAGGGTAACAGATGAACAAAATAGAAAAACCTTTATTGGTTTATAGAAATATGCTCAGTTGCGAACGAATCTTGCAGATCCTGGAGGTTGACTTGCGTGCTACAGTTCTTCTCTGGCTGTTTGGGCAAGCATGGGCTGGCAAACTGCTCTTTAAAAGGGGGGCCTAAACAATGCTTCAGCCAAACAAGAGACTAGTTTTTAAAGATTCAGGTGAAATATAGGGCACAAGTGATCTCCGGCAAGCTCCTAAAATGCAGAGAAGACTGAAGGGAAATACACCCCAGTTGAAACGGAGTCTGGCAATTCAGAGAAGTTAAGTGACTTATCCCAAATCACACAGCTAGACAGACGCAGAACAGGGGTTGGTTTCCCAAATGAAGTCCACGTTTATTGTTTTGGGTGTAATGTGTGTCTGACGCCTCCTCCCCCCACCCCAATAAAAACTATGCCGCAGCTAGCTAGCTGACTTCCTCTCGGATAAGGCAGATTCCAGCCCTCTTTAATCCCCTCTCCCACCTGAGGAAATAGCTTTGCAGCTGACAGGAGTAAGCACGAAATTAAATACCTACCCTCCTTCCCCAACCCTCCAGTCCCTTCTCCTCGCTACATACATCTTGATTTATACCCACCCACCGAAGAAATCGCGCGCAGGGTTTGTCTCTCTAGCTCTGGGGCTAACAGGCTGCACAGGTTTAGTTAGGCAAATCCCTTTACCTCCTGAGCCTATTCTCATTCGTGGAATGTAAAGACTGGACATCACTAGATGGTATCTTCGGTTTCTGTCAGCTCTAAAACTCTGCACTTGGCTCCTTTCTTTTAGCAGTTCTGTTCATCTTATCCTCGCCATCTCAAAAGTAATCCATTACTCCAGGAAGGCTTTCTTGACCCTTCCAGGCGAGACCAGGCTTTCCTGTTGAACACTCCCATAACATCCTTTACTCCTTCTTCATAGCATTCTCATAAATGCGATTTATTATTTGCGCGAGAATTTGCTTATTGTTGATCTTCCCCAGTGTGTATAAGGGCAAATACCACATCTTCCTCCATTGCTGGGTGAGGTCTCACATAGGAGGTGAATAAATGAATGAATGAATGAATGACTTGGACTTCCCATTCAGAAGTGCTGGGCAGCAGGAAATCTGCCATCCAAATATAAAGAACGGAAGTCACATGGTTTCCAGAAACTCACCTCCCTCTATTTATTCTAAGGAGTTGGATGGCTTAGGAAATAAATGATAGAAAGCAGGAGAAACCCTGTAACTGTCAGACTCCATCTATCTCTATAAACCAAAAAAGGTGGGATTCCGCAGTGCGAGTCTCTCAGAGGAAGGAGGCTGACGAAGTGTAATCTGATGTGCCAGCCAGCAGAGAACCCATGGATTCCAGACGCCGGGCGTTCCTCGAAAAGGAACCTATGAACCCTTCCTAAATCCCACGTTTATCACCCTGGCGTCTGAGCCTTCATACAGCCTCCCTCCCTTGCCTCTTCCACTCCCGACGGAAGAACAGGAAAGGGGCTGTTTCAGGGCAGGCGGAGGCCAATGCCTCAACGATTTGGCAGCTTGAATATTTATGGTGTAAAATGCCTCCACTGTCTTAGCACAGCCCCAAGTAGAGCAAGAGCCAGGACCCAGACTGACAATTGAGATGTAGGCAAAAGCAGGAAACTCCTTGGATGGAAATTTTGAATATTTAGTCTATTTTTATCCTTCCAATGCCTTCCAGCTGAGTTACGGAAAGCTTACTTACGAGGATCATGCTTAACATGTTAAAATGCATGGGGATCGTATAGCTGCCTTGTTTTAATTTGTGATGCTCCGAGGTTTAATTTTTTTATAATGTTGCTAAATCTCCATTCCCTAATACAAAGTATTATTGTGTGTGTGTGTGTGTGTGTGTGTGTGTATTACCTCGTGAGGGTTAAGCAAGCTACATGAAAAGTCAGAAAACAAACACATTTAGAAACAAAATATTAGTTCTATTTTCAAATAATACGATTGATAAGTTTTTTTCATCCTCTAGACAGCTCTGCTTTGTGAGATACCTCTACAAGCAATTGGTCCACTTGCTCACCTGAAGAAACAACTGAAATAAATACGTTATTTTCAGGGGCGTCTGGGTGCCTCAGTAGGTAAGGCATCCAAATTTGGCTCAGATCTTGATCTGGTGGTTCACGGGTTCGAGCCCTATGTTGGGCTTTCTGCTGTCAGAGTGAAGCCCACTTTGGATCCTCTGTCCCTCTCTTTGTCCCTCCCCAGCTTGCACACGCCTGTGCATGCTCTCTCTCAAAAATAAATAAACTTTTAAAAATATTTTCATTGAATTTCCAACATTTTGGACTCTGTGACATATTTTTGTACTTTTTTTTCATATTAACCATTAAACAGTGTTTTTAAATTATATTAGTACAAGATGAAAATACAAAGTAATAAAAAAGATAACCTTTTTTTAAACAAATATACCAGAATTTATACACTCAAATGGGTGTGATCTTTCAAAGTTGGCACCTTTGGTAACTATATACTAAATTTTTTTAAGTTTATTTATTTATTTGGATTGAGAGAGAGCGTGCACACATGTGCATGGGGGAGGGGCAGACAGAATCCCAAGAAGGCTCCACACTGCTGGCTCAAACTCACAAACTGAGATCATGAACTGAGCTAAAATCAACAGTCAGATGCTTAACCAACTGAGCCACCCAGACACTCGTATACTAAAATATTTTTCTTAGGAAACAAGATTAAAAAAATAATGAACTGAACATTTAATTCAACAATCTAGAAAACAAGTAGCAAACCAAAAATTAATAATGGCAAAAGCATAAACATAAAGCAATCGTCAAAAAAGGGTAGACCGAATCAATAAAACAAACACCTTTTTTGTTTTAAAATATATAGGGAGATAATCCTTTAGAAAATCTGATCAAATTAAAAAAAGAGAGGTCATAAATTAACTTTAGAGCTCAGAAAAAAGACATTATAATTACAAATTTGGAGAATTTTTTTGAGTATTTTTTACATTGTGGTCTCAGAATTACTCATAACTTTGCATCAATAAACTTGAAGATTAAATAAAATGTATGACAGTCAAGGAAAACAGAAATTACTAAAATCAACTCAAAAGTAGTTATGAAAATAATAAAACCCCATGGCAGATCTATTCAAAGAAGTAGCCAGTAAAACTACATCAGACACAAATGGTTTTCTGGGTGAATTCTACCAAACTTCTATCAGATAATTTCTATGTCATCCCTACTGTTTCCAAATTTATGGAGACAAAAGGGAAAATTCCCTCATATCTTCTATATGGCTAACCTATTCTTGCTATCCATCTGGACTGAGATGGTATGAAAAATAAAACTATAGACTTGTCACTTGTGGAGACAAATATAAAAATCCTAAGTAAAATATCAACAAAGAGAATTCAGCAGTTTTAAGAGAATAATTCATTATGACCGTGTAACATTTGTACCAACAATGCAAGGATGGTTAAATTATAAAATCTATTAACATAAATAACTTCATGTGTTCAACAAGTATGTGCTAAATGCTTTCTAAGTGCCTGATTCTGCAGCTAGTTGAGTCAGTAAGCCATACCAGAAAGGTTCTTGTCCATGTGGAGCCAACATCCTTATGGGAGAAAGATATTACTGATAAGGAAATGAAGAGTTTGATGGGATACAGAATGCCTGAGGGAGGCTCACTTTAGATAAGGTGATTAGGGAAGGCTTATCTCAGGCAGGACATTTAAGCTGCATTGAAAAGTAATCCCTTGAGGGTTTTTTTTTTTTTTAATTTAAGTTTGTTTATTTATTCTGAGAGAGACAGAGACACTGTGGGTAGGGGAGGGGCAGAGAGAGAGAGGAAGAGAGAGAATCCCAACCAGGCTCTGCACTTTCAGCACAGAACCAGACGTGGGGCTCAGACCCACAAAACTGAGATCATAACCCGAGCCGAAACCTAGAGTGGGCCAGAAACCAAGAGTGGGACACTCAACTGACTAACCCACCCAGGTGCCCCACCCCTTGAGGTTTTAAAAAAACAAGAGGGATGATCAGGAGGCTAGGAAATGTGAGCAGGGGAGAGAGGTGTAAGGTAAACCTGAGGAGGTAGGAAGGGCTAGATCATACTGAAGTCTTTCAGGCCACAGTGCTTTAAGAATAGTGGGAAAGTTGGGATGTCTGGGTGGCTCAGTCAGTTGAGTGTCTGTCTTCGGCTCAGGTCGAACCTCACAGTTCATGAGTTCCAGCCCCACATCGGGCTCAGCACAGAGCCTACTCAGATCTTCCGTCTGTCTCTCTCTCTCTCTGTCCCTACCCCGCTCATGCTCTCTCAAAATAAACATTAAAAAAAAAGATAGTGGAAAGTCACAGAAGAATTTTAATGTTTATTTGTTTTTGGGGGGGGGAGGGGCAGAGAAGGGGACACTGAATCTGAAACAGGCTCCAGGCTTCAATGCGGGCTCAAACTCACAGAGTGTGAGATCACGACCCCAGGCAAAGTCAGACACTTAACCAACTGAGCCACCCAGGCACTCCAAAGCCACAGAAGACTTTAAAAGCAGGAGGTTGAACAGCACTATTTTATCCATTATTCATTCTCCACCTACCAGCTTTTCAGGGGCCTAGGGAAATGTTTAGGACCTGAAAAAATATATTTACGAGTCAAAAATATAAAAAAATTATAACCATAAAATAAATGCTTAAATGTCCTAAAAAATATAACAACCCAGGATTTTCATTCACTGTTAAATTTAGGATTTATAAAATTTTCATTACATTTGAAAACAATTCTTACTTTGCAAAAATGTCTAAAAATGTTAGTTATTAAAAAATCTTAGGTGATTATAAATTAAGTCAGTTATTTGTAGCCAAAGAATTTCAGAAGCAAAATTATCAATATTCTGTAACCATGTGATAGCAAAAATAAATAAAACCACGTTTAATGTGGGATGTGGGTGCCTTTTAATAGGTTTCCTATGAGGGGAGGCAAAGTCTCCAAAACCTGCCCAAGTATGCATTTCAAGGACCTACAGAGGTCTTGCCACCACTTTAGGAGATAGAATCAGATTTGTGTCTAAAAAAACTCATCCTTGTATATAGAGAATATATAGATTTGTGTCTAAAAAAACTCATCCTTGTATATAGAGAATATATAGATTTGTGTCTAAAAAAACTCATCCTTGTATATAGAGGACCAAGGAGGGACCAGGTGAGGTGAGAGAGGTGGAGAAAAGTATACAATATATTTAGAAGGTACAAGTGATTCTGTCATAAGATAAATGGTTGTTATTAAGAATGAAATCTGGGACCATGAAATATAATAAGGCCAATCAATTCTTTCAAGAATAAGGCTCCAAATTCTAGATTCATCATTCATTCATGCAGTCAAGAACCTTTTTTAAAAAAATTTTTTTAATGTTTATTTACCCTTGAGAGAGAGAGAGAGAGAGAGAGAGAGAGAGAGAGAGAGAGAGAGTGTGAGCAGGGAAGGGGCAGAGAGAGAGAGAGAGAGAGAGAAACAGAATCCGAAACAGGTTCCAGACCCTGAGCTGCCAGCACAGAGCCCGATGTAAGGCTTGAACTCGGGAACAGCAAGATCCTAACTTGAGTTGAAGTCAGACACTCAATGGACTGAGCCACACAGGCACCTCCCCCCCCCCAACTTTTTCTTTAAAGCATCCACCATGTATTACATATTGTGCTAGAGCCAGGCCCTGGGGGATAAAAAGAATGACTGTTAACACCCTGAAGGACAGAGGCATGTAAATTCACAATTAAAACATAGCATGGTAAATGCCATAATTAAAGAACAGAGATATAAGATAGTTATTCCCTATGATGACAAAGAACTGACTTCTGGGAGAGTCAGGAAAGACTTCACAGGGTATATGAAATTTTGAACAGAGTCTAAAGAATGAGTAGGAATTTGCTATGTAGAGAACATAAGAAAGGCAAAAACTTTTCTAAGTTTTATCAACTTCCAGTACTATCAAATGATAGCAACGACAATGGCTGACAAGAAATAATATAAACCTAAAAGCCAAGCTTTTCAGGATTCTTAACCCCAACAAAATCAGAAGGTGAAAACAGTAGCCAACACTACATCAGAATGTGGCTTTTACTTCTGGATGTAGTACATAGGAGGAATTCAATTAATGTTTGTTGGATGAAGGACCAAACATATAAGCAAAGGAATAAATTAATGAATACTATGAACCTAAGTATTTACAGGGTACAAAAGAAGACAACACTTAAAAACCTATAACTGGAAGATAAAACATGTACACAGCATAGTCAACAAGAAAGTGTAAGACAAATTGTCAACTATATGGTTCCAGGCTAGGAGACACAGGAGTTAGAAAATATGGACACTACAGATCAGTGGAGCTGGACTTCAAAGGAAGGGCAGGACCAGAATGGTCAAAGCAGATGCGTCAATATGAAGCTAAGGAAGCTTAAGCTGCAGGACCCCTCACGTTCATGGGGCTCTCCCAAAGCCCCACTTGGGCATTGTTCCCAAATGATCTCTCTCTGCTTTTTTTTCTGTTGCAGTATGTTTTTTCTTCTTCTTTTTTATTGTAGTAAAATACACATAATATAAAATTTACCATCTTAACCAGCTGTACAGTTCAGTACTGGTAAGTAATATTCACATGGTTGTGAAATAGATCTCCAGATATCTAGAGGTATTTTGTCTTGCAAATGTGAGATTCTATACCCATTAAACAACTTCTCTTTCTCCTGTCCCCCCAGTCCCTGGTAACCTCCATTTTATTTTCTATTTATGTAAATTTGACTACTTTAGATACCTCCTTTAAGAGGAATCATCCTGTATTTGTCTTTTTGTGACTGGCTTGTTTCACTTAACATAATACTCTCCAGGCGCATCCATGTTGTAGAACATGATAGGATCTCCTTTTTCTTGGCCAACTAATATTCCAGTGTATGTATATGCCACCTTTTGTTTATCCATTCATCCGCCAATGAACACTTGGGGTGCTTCCACCTCCTGGCTATTGTGATGAGTGTTTTTATGAATATGTGCATGCAAACATTTCAATTCTTTTGGATACATATCCAGGAGGGGGATTCCTAACTCATATGGTAGTTCTAGTTTTAATTTTTTAAGGAATCTCCGTATTGCTTTCCACAGTAGTCACCTCATTTTATAATCCCACCAACAGCGCACAAAGGTTTCAATTTCTCCACATCTTTGCCAGCACTTGTTATTTTCTGTTTTTTGGTGTTTTTTGTTTCTGGGTTTTGGTTTTTGGGTTTTTTTGATAGTAGTCATCTTAGTGGTATCTCATTGTGGTTTTGATTTGCATTTCTTTGATTAGTGATGTTGAGTGTCTTTTCATATGCTTACTGGCCATTTACATATTCTTGGAGAAATGTCTATTCAAACTCTTTGCCCATTTTTTAGTCAGGTTATATGATTTTTTGTTGTTGAGTTGTAGTTCTCTACATATTCTGGATATTAACCCCTTATCAAACATATGATTTGCAGATATTTTCTCCCATTCTGTAGGGTGCTTTTTCACTCTTTGAGTTGGGTCTTTTGATGCATAAAACTTTAAAAATTTGATGTGGTCTCATTTATCTGTCTTGCCTGAGTTTTGGTGTCACGTCCAAGAAATCACTGCCAAATCCAGTGTCACGAAGCTTTTCTCCTGTATTTTCTTCAAAAAGTTTTATAGTTTTAGGTCTTCAGCTTAGGTCTTTAATCCATTTTGGGTTAATTTTTGTATATGATGTGAGACAAGGGGCCATCTTCATTCTTTTTCAAGTGGCTAGCCAGTGTTCCCAACACCATTTGTTGAAAAGACCCTCCTTCATTCCCCATTAAGTGGTCTAGGTACCCTGGTCAAAGATCATTTGACCTTATGCGTGAATGTTTATTTCTGGGCTTTCTATTCTATTCCATTGGTCTATTTGCCTGTCTTTATGCCAGTATCGCGTTGTTTTGATTGCTGTGGCTTTGTAATATATTTTGAAATTAGGAAGTGTGACTAGTCCAACTTTGTTCTAATGACACTTTTTACAAAGTGTGCAAAAACAAGATACATTCATCACTCTTAACCCATATTACTAAAACCACAGTCTCTTTCCATCTCAGCTTTCCCCCAGTCATAAATCCCCCTGTCAGTAGAGTTAGAGTGGCTGCAGACATTTTGCGGATCCATAAAGGGAAAGTTACATTAGAGACTTTTTGGGTTTATGGAAACCCCATTTTGGGTTTAGTGGAATATATCCATGTGGTTCTCAGCACTTCTGTGTGTATGGTCAAGTTACTATTAACCATCCTAGCATACAAAGATGACACTGGGCCAGCTTACTCTGCATCATGACAGAAGTGTGCAGGGCCAGATCATATCATGATGTAAATGAATCCATTCAAAGAGTATTGTAGGGTAGCCAATGTACAAGAAAAAGTAAAGCCTTAACAATATAAAGGATACTTGATAGAGATTTTCCCAAAGTTGATACCAATCTCAAAAATTTGTGAGGATGAGAGGAACTTTGTTGATCCATCAATATGAAAAACCTTATTGTTGTGCCTCCTCTCTGCCATTCTCTTCACCTCTACTTCAGCCCAAACTTCAGCTCACAGACATTCCTGGCAGGAAGGGAAACCCAGGCAGTGCTCAGGGCAGAACTTGTATCCACACGCCCTGGCAATCAGAACATTTGGGGGGAAATAAACACTAGCTTCTCTTCATGACACCCCTGGAGATCCTTGCAGCTGAATGTGTATTTCTTCACCTGTATTTACAGAATGCTATTTCAAATATTTAAAAACATTTTATAACTTCATGACAACAATAACATCTCCAAAAAAGAGGCCTTAAAACACCAATTTCAAGGAACTAGACAAATAACATCTTGCCTTTTGAGTAATGTTTTTCCATAAAGGCAGTTATTTGTCCATAAGCAAAATATAAGCTACAGAATTAAGACTATTTTTTTAATTTTTTTAATGTTTATTTATTTTTGAGAGAGAGAGAGAGAGAGAGAGAGAGAGAGAGAGAGAAAGAGAGAGTACGAGCAGGAGAGGGGCAGAGAGAGAAGGAGACACAGAACCCGAAGCAGGCTCCAGGCTCTGAGCTAACAGCACAGAGCCCAACACGGGGATTGAACTCGCGAACTATGAGATCATGACCTGAGCCAAAGTTGGACACTTAACCGACTGAGAGCCACTTAGGCACACCTAGGACTATTATTAAATTAACTACAGTTTTCTAAGAGCTGCATGATCTACCCTATTGGTTAAAGTCATCACATGAACCTATACGTAGTAGCAGCCCTCAGAGTTTGTAGTCATTTTCAACTATGAAACACATAGTTCATGAAGTTACTCCTATTGTAATTAATCTATGGCCCAGACATCCAAGAAACACCTCATAAAATAGAATTCAGAACTTATGTATGATTCTGAGACTTGAAGGGGGGGGCAATGTTTTGAGAGAATTATTTTTTTTTTAAGTTTATTTATTTTGAGAGAGAAAGCACGCAAATAGGGGAGGGGCAGAGAGAAAGAGCTAGAGAACCCAAGCGGGCTCCGCACTATCAGCGCAGAGCCCAATATGGGGCTCGAATCCACAAACCACAAGATCATGACCCGAGCTGAAACCAAGAGTCAGACGCTTAACTGATTGAGCCACCCAGGCGCCCCAAGAATTAATTTTTTAAGTAACTTCAATGCAAATCACAAAATTTATTAGCAACTGACAGTTTCCCAAAGACCTAGTGCAAAATGTTTATGGTTATGCTAAAATTCCCAGCAGCAAAAATTCCAAGAGCATAACTATCATCTATTGAACCTCTTTGTGGCATTTTCAAAATACCAATTAACTTGAAAATAAAACTCATTTCCTTTCTCTTAAAAACAATTAAGAAGATAATATAGAAACCCAACTATTCTTCTGATGTCCAGCTACTGCTGTGTAATAATGACTAAGTTTACAGAGTTCAATTTGGTACTTCTTAGTAAGTTTATTTCAACATGTACATATTTCAATGGTTTAAAGAAAAAACACTGGTGAAAACTCACGGTAAAATACAGAAAATGTCAAAAAAAAAAAACAAAGAAACAAAAACAAAATAAAAAACAACAACAACCCTCTTTCCTAATGGCCAAATACCAAGGTTTGTATTGTGAAGATAATTATATATAAAATAAGTGACTTGAAGAAAATATTTTCTTTCTTTCTTCTTCTCTCTCTCTCTTTTTTTTTTTTTTTTTGTATTTAGGAACTGCGATAGAGCTGCCTATTTTTTTTTTAAACAAGCACCCAAAAAAATGGTTCCCAAAAGAACTTAGTGTTAACTCTGGTGGTTAAATACAAAACAAGGAACATCCTAATAAAAGGAATCCTTAGTATAGAGACTGGGGGAGAATCAACTTTTGAAAGTTGTGCTGCAGTATAAGATGACTCTGAGGAAGACAGAGCTGAAGTTAATGAGTTAGAGTAGGAGCAGAAATAAAGATAAAGTAAGGACAAGCTGTTAGAATTAATGAAAGGTCTGTATAATTAATAATTCAGGAAAATTAAAAGGGCATTTTATAACTAGACATTTAAGTTGGGAAGAATGTAATTAGAAAGAAGGGAATTTAATCAAGATATTGGAGTTCAGACATTTAAAAAACAGCACCTCAAGCTCAAAGTCGTATTACACCACACTAGAGTGTAAAGAGCAATGTTGATTCCATAAATCACATTCTTCTCTCCGAATCAATATAAAACTGTCTTCAACACTTTGATTTCCATCTAGGGCTCCCATGCAAGTTCTGAACAGATTTTCCCTTGAAAAAGGGAAATCAAAAAAGATGGCACCCCAAGAGAGTTAAAAGACAGGCATTGATATAATTCTACCAACAATCCCTAAAATGGGGAATACTGTCTATATAACACATTATAAAATGAGATTTAAAAAGTTTTTAATATGGATGCTTTATTTAATACAACATGTATAAAAGATTATCATTTCAACATAAAATCAATGTAAGTTATTAATTTTACATTCTTTTTTGGGGTATTAAGTCCTTGAAATCCAGGCTGTATTTTGCATTTAAAGTACATTTAGGGGCGCCCAGGTGGCTCAGTCGGTTAAGCATCTGACTCTTGGTTTTGGCTCAGGTCACGATTTCATGGTTCATGGGAGAGAGCCCTGCGTCAGGCTCTGTGCTGACAGCGGGGAGCCTGCTTGGGATTCTCTCTCACTTTCTCTGCCTCTCCCCCACTCACTTGTGCTCTCTTTCATTCTCTCAAAAATAAATAAATGTTTTTTAAAAGGCATATAAGGGGGCGCTTGAGTGGCTCAGTCAGTTAAGCGTCTGACTTTGGCTCAGGTCATGATCTCACAGTTCATGAGTTCAAGCCCCGCATCAGGCTCTGTGCTGACAACTCAGAGCCTGGAGCCTGCTTCAGATTCTGTCTCCCTCTCTGTCTGCCCCTTCCCTCTTCATGCTCTGTCTCTCTCTCTCAAAAAATAAATAAACATTAAAAAAATAAAAGGCATATAAGCTTTCTTTTTTATAAAAAAAGTAAATGAACTACATTTAAATTCGGTTGCTAACTCTTTTTTTATTGTGGTAAAAAACACATAACATTAAATTTACCATCTTAATCATTTTTAACTGTAAAGCTCAGTGGCGTTTAGTATATTCTCATTGTTTCAAAACGGATCTCCAGAACTTCTTTATCTTATAGAACTGAAACTCTATACCCACTGAACACTAATTCTCTCTCTTCCCTCTCCCTAGCCTTTAGGCAATCATCACTTTTCTACTTTCTGTTTTTATGATTTTCACAACATTAGATGACTTCAAGTTAAGTGAATCATATCGCATTTGTTCTTTGGTGATTGGCTTATTTTGCTTAGTATAATGCCCTTCAGGTTCATCTATATTATAGGACGTGACAGGACTTCCTTCTTTTTTGGAGGCCTCATAATATTCCATTGTATGTATATCCCACATTTTCTTGATCCACTTATCTGCCAGTGGACACTGAGGCTGCTCCACTGCATGGCTGTCGTGAATAGTGCTGCAGTGGGCACAAGTGGCCAACTATGTCTTTGAGATCCTGCTTTGAGAGATCTGTTTTTATCTATTTTTTAAAGTTTTTATTTATTTTTGAGAGGGAGAGGGAGAGCGAGCAGGGGAGGGTCAGAGAAAGAGGGAGACAGGATCCAAAGCAGGCTTTGGACTGACAGCAGAGAGCCCAATGTGAGGCTTGAATCCACGAACATGAGATCATGACCTGAGCTGAAGTGGGATGCTTAGCCGACAGAGCCACCCAGGCACCTGGCAAGATTTATTCTTAATGCTGAAATTTCATAAAATGAACCAAAAGATTTAAGAAAATTTAATCAACAAAAATTTAGAAATATTGAATCATTGCATGCAGTCTGTTAAAGTGAAATATCTTTTGAGAATGAGTCGATTTAAGCATGGAGATTTAAAGCTTAGACTTGTTTGTAAACTAGATTTTAATAATGAAAAAAGAGGCTAACCTCATTAATACAGTTGGCCCCACACAGGTTTGAACTGTGCAGTTCCCCTTAAATGTAGATTTTTTTCAATAAGTACAGTATAGTACTATAAATGTACTTTCTCTTGCTTACAATTTTAAAACATTTTTCTCTAACATTTTATTGTAAGAATAGTTTTTATAAAATATATAACATACAAAATAGGTATTAACTGATTGTTTATGTTATCGGGAAGGCTTCTAGTCAACAGTAGGTTATAAATAGTTAAATTTGGGGGGAGTCAAGACTTATGTGTGGAATTTTGACTGCGTGGGGGTCAGTGCCCCTAACTTCTGTGCTGTTCCAAGGTCAATTGTACACCAAAGCTGATATCTGGCTGCAAATAATTTACAATAAATAATCTGCCTACAAACATCTAGACTATCACTTGTCTCATAAATAAAACCAAATCAAGAGCCTGTCTTGGGTGGAAACATTTTATATGAAATGAGCTTTCAATAAGCATAGTCAAACAAAATCTATGAGCAAGTATCTGCTTATGCTGCTTTTTGAAAAGCTATTACAGTTTTATATTTACCCTGTGTTAAACACATTATGTGATTAATGCTGTGTGCGTTTAATGTAGTAATTATATGGCAATAAACTTAGCTTGTCTGATTTGTTACAGTAACTCGTAAAGTAAATATCCTCAGAAAATGATTATATTAGATATAGTAATAGTTAATAAACCTCATTAAAAGCAACAATATTGAAATAATATATATATATATATATATACACAAAGTGTTTAAAAGCTATATACTCTAAGTGTTACTCATACATACATCAGAATTCAGCACAACTGATCTAAACATTAAGTTTAGCACAGATATTTCTCAATATCAAAAGTCAATTATTTTTCAAGAGGGCTGTCTACATGCATAGCTATCCTAATCTGCCTATTAATATAACTTATAAGATGAAATAAACATCATGGAAATAAAATAATGTTTTCAAAATGTCTAGAACCTATGGTAAAAACGTTAAATGATGAAACAAGGGAAGTGGCACAGATCAGCTAATAAAAATAGTTTTAGTCCTAATCCTTGTAAGAATTTGCTCTATGACCTTGAGCGTCATATTATCCCTGTGTTCCATCTGCCTCCATAAGTGAAACAGGCTATTCATACAAACTGAGACCAATGAATGAGAGCCATTTTGGAAATCAATTTGGAAAAAAATTAAGTTAGATCTCTGCCTCACATCATACACAAAAATGAGTACCAGTTCAATTAAAGGTGTAGGGGTTAAAAAAAAAAAAGCAAGAAAACTAAGGTATTTTATTTATTACATTAGGGTAGGGACAACTTCTCTAAGTAAGCACAAAATATAGAAGCTATAACAGGCTAACATAAAACTGTTAGGGGCACCTGGGTGGCTCAGTTGGTTGAGAATCCGGCTTTGGCTCAGGTCATGATCTCACGGTTCGTGGGTTCGAGCCCCGCATCGGGCTCTGTGCTGACAGCTCAGAGCCTGGAGCCTGCTTTGGATTCTGTGTCTCCCTCTCTCTCTCTGACCCTCCCCTGCTCACGCTGTCTCTCTCTCTCTCTCAAAAATAAATAAAACATTGGAAAAAAAATTTTTTTAATGTTTTAAGTTTATTCGTATGAGAGACACCCCAATGTTAAAAGGACTGGGACAAAATATTTAAAACACCTCAGAAGACAAAGTTAATATCTATATTTTATAAAAGACTCCTACAGGGGTGCTGGGGTGGCTCAGTCAGTTGAGTATCTGACTCTTGATTTTGGCTCAGGTCATGATCCCAGGATTGTGGGACTGAGCTCCACATCAGGCTCTGCACTGAGAATGGTGTCTGCTTAAGATTCTCTCTCTCTCTCTCTCTCTCTCTCTCTCTCTCACTCTCTCTCTCTCCCCCGCCCTTCCTCCCTCCCTCCCTCTCTCCTTCTCCCCTTCCGGCACTTTCTTTTTCTCTCTAAAAACAAAATAATAATAATTAAAAAATATATAAAGGGCTCCTACAAAACTATCAAAACAATCCAATAGAAAAATGAGAATACTCGGGGCACCTGAGTAGCTCAGTTGGTTGCGCGTCCAACTTTGGCTCAGGTCATGATCTTGCCATTCCCATGTTCGAGCCCCACGTTGGGCTCTGTGCTGACAGCTCCAAGCCTGGGGCCTATTTCAGATTCTGTTGTCTCCCTCTCTCTCTGCCCCTGCTCTGCTTGCACTCTGTCTCCCTCTCTCTCAAAAATAAATAAGTATTTTTAAAAAAAAATTTTAAAGAAAAATGGGAATATGATGCAAATATGTGATACACAAAATTGAAAAATCTATGGCCAATAAATTAACAAAAGATATTCCGTCTCATTAGTAAGTAGAAAAGTGCAAATTAAAACAATTAAATATTAGGGGCATCTGGCTGGCCCACTCAGGGTAGCATGCGACTCTTGATCTCGGGGTTGTGAGTTCAAGCCCCATGTTGGGTGTAGAGATTACTTAAACAAACAAACATACAATAAAATATAAAAGTGGCACAAATGTAAGGCTAAATAATTTTACTGTCATCAAAGGTGAGAAAAAATGGGCATTCTCATGCACTGGTGATGGAAAGGATCATGGGTGTTGCTTTTTTGGACGGGAACTTGATAGCAGCTACCTCCACGTAAAAAAAAAAAACATCCCAGGAACCAACAGCTCCATCTCTAGAAATTTGTTCCACAGAAATACACCTGTGAATAAAGGTATAAAAGATGTTCAATAAAATATTGTAATCAAACCAGAGACTGCCAAAACATCTACTGGAGAAGAATCATTATTGTCCATCCATTCAACAAAACATCCTGCAGATGGGTAAAAGCATGAAATAGACTGTGAAAGATGCCAAATTAGAAAAGCAAGTCACAGGAGAATTATGTTGGGGGAAAAAATCCCTATTTAGTTGTTGTTTTAAAATCTACAAAATACAGGGGCACCTGCGCGGCTCAGTTGGTTAAGCATCCGACTCTTGATTTTGGCTCAGGTCATGATCTTGCAGTTTTATGAGTTCGGGCCCCATATCGGGCTCTATGCTGACAGCGTGGAGCCTGCTTCGGATTCTTCCTCTCTCTCTACCCCTCCCACACTTGCACTGTCTCTGTCTCTCAAAATAAATAAACAAACAAATAAAATATACAGAAAATATTTACAAAGATCAGGAGGGGGAGAAGAGTAAAAGAAGAGTCTCAGTTTTATTTCTGTGTCTACATTTACCATTTGAGTGTTTCATGACGATCATGTACAGCTGCCCCTTGAACAACATGAAGGTTGGGGTACCGACTCACCAGCATGGTCGAAAATCTGCAAATAATTTCTAACCCCCCAAAATGTAACTATGAATAGCCTGTTGTTTGGAAGCTTTACTGATAACATAAACAGTCAATTAACACCTATTCTGTATGTTACATGTATATCTATGCTGGTTTCTTACAATAAAGTATGCTAAAGAAAGGAAAATATTTTATTTTATTTTTGTTTTCAGTTCTTTTTTAAATTCTAGTTAGTTAAGATTTAGCATAATATTGGTTTCAGGAATTTAGTGAAGGAAATGTTTTAAAATCATAAATCATAAGACAGAGAAAGTACATTTACGGCATGGTACCATATTTGTCTGGCTCAGTTGTTAGATAGTATGGCCCTTGATCTTGGGGTCAAGCCCCATGCTGGGTGTAGAGATTACTAAACATAAATAAACTTAAAAAAATGTCTATGTATAAATGGACTTGCACATTTCAAACCCATGTTGCTCAAGAACCAACTGTATTATCATTTAAAAAATAAAATAAAAAATAAAAAATAAAAATCAAAGAATAAGTGGGAATTTCCTAAGTCATTCAGCAATGTGTACACTTCCAGGATCTAGAGTGTAGTATTCAGTTCCTAGATCTTAGGAGTCTGTCATCCTCTGCCAACTACAGTTCTGAGATGCAAAAAAAAAATTTAGATCTTTTAATTTTTGTTGCCTCAAACAAATGAACACATCACCTTTGCTACCCACTCCCATAGAAGAGGTAGACAGGTCTATGAGAGGGATGCCTAGTGAGAAGAGTCATTTCAATATAGGACAGCAGATCAGGACCAGGAAAAAAAAACAAAACAAACAAAAAAAAACCAACCAACCAACCAAACAAACAAAAACAGAAACAAAACGCAATAGGATTCATCTGTAAAAAGGCACTATGAGACTCAGGGAAACAAAACAAGGTAAGGACACAACACAAGTCTACCAGGCGGTCTGAAGCTCTCTAAAAGAAGAACCGTTTGTATAACATAAAACTTGTGGGAGAATCTGCCCCAGCAATGCTTCCTGAATACCTAAAGAAGTTGATACAGGACAGGGGTTACTGGAGCAGGTTTTTAAAGATAAAGACTGGTTTGTTTGGGAAATGGATACCCTCTAGAGAACAGAACTTTGATCTGTGTTTTAAAAATAGGCTAAATGCCATTTTCATTATTTTCCGCAACTCCCTCTTATCCATGAGACTTTGATCTTAACAACTGCACAGTTTTGCTAGCCATGGTACTTTTCAGGAACACAGCTCCCAAGATTGCCAAAGGATTTGGGTTAGGGAGAGATTATAAAACACTTTAATGTCAGAAAGATCCAGATTCAAATCCTAACTTCCATTTCCACCTGCACTCCCATGGACAAGTTACCTACCCTGATCTCTGAGTAAAATGGTGCACTGTAATGAATGGAGATAACATACACAGCATCTAAGCAAAGTACTTTGCGCACAGAAAACCCTCATCATATGGGAACTATAACTTTTATATTATAAGACCTTTGAACGGAGGGTGGGGCTGGGGGAGTGAGCAGGAGGACAGGGAGATGCACCCAAAATGTTCTGTAATTCCAATGGGATGAGATGTTTGGCATTCTACTTTGCTAAAGATGAATTGATTCCATGAGCCCAAGTAGAATATAAGTGCATTTGACAGAACACAGCAAAGTTAGGATTTATATTGTAAGCTATTTTTAAAACTGCCTGGTTAGCAAATTAAACCAGCTGTGAAAATATCCTGGTTTCCATTCACAACAAATACAAGACAAACATTCTCCTTTAATGAACCTGGCCTCATGGCAGCATAACATGTTCTGCATAATTCATTCCTAAGGGTTTTGGAGACATACTTTTCATAAGACAGATCAAAACTAAACTATTTTCTAGGAAAAAAGAAAAAAAGGTAAGAGAGGAGTTTCTCTCTACAGATTTTTGGTAAATTCCATGAATCACTCACTATCCCATTCAACTTAGGAGACTATTGTCCGAATAACAAATAGTAGTTATGTCAGTACGTCAAGGCAGTCTTAACTGTCTTTCCTTTAAAAAGGGCATATGAAACACCAGTCTTCTCCGCAACACAATTTTTCAAGTTCTGTGGCAAAGGGAGGGAAAAAAAATCTATTCACTGTCACCAAAAAGCCACCCTGAGGACTCCCAATTTCATATTTCAAACTGATAACTCTTTAAGAAGTCAGGGGAGAGATCTTGAATAATTTAGAATGTTGGCTAAGTTATATTATTTATAATTCCTGTTCCTTTAGGAAAACAATTTGTTATTTAAACAAAGAACAGAAGTATAAATAACTAAATGGAATAGAATTTAAGGAAGTACTATTCAAATAAATTCACACTTGGAATGCAGGGAAAACAGTCTATTAATTTAGCGCACTTCTTCATAAAGACATAGCTAAGAAAAGAATATACCACCTTAAACTTTCTTTGGAAATCAACCAGACTGAATTAGTTCAATTTGGAACATCCTGAGCCTTAAAGCCTTTGCTAAAGTGTAACATAAATTTTGATTAGTCAAGTGTGAAAATCTACAAAGCCAACTTTCTTGTCCCTCCAGTTAGTCTGTCTATAAATAGAAGCTATGCATTAATAGCCACCAAAGCAACTGGTGAGCTCCGCAATGTGCCCAATGTATGCATCCTCGGCAAACATGCTCTCAGCGTGTTTAACCAAAGTGCTGCTGAAGATCTGTAATAGGACCCTTTTTAAATAAACTGTGACTCACTGTTTGCTTTCTTCACCAGGAGGTGGAGTCTTGCCATGTCCTTCCATTACAAAATCCTCCTGTTCCACCTGCAAAGGCAAGCACCACAGGTCAGCAGTAGTCCGTAACTAAGATGTAACTCACTTAAAGTTCCAGGGCCTGCCCTGTGCAGAACCACATGGCCCCTATGCTATATTGTCTGGCACAGGAGCCTAGGCCAGTGGCTTTCAAGTGCCAAGTTCGCTCAAAGCAGCTCTCCTTGGGTGCCTAGATTTGCAGAAGAGAAAAGGAAACATTGTTGACTTGCAACTTACATAACTGTAACAAAAAAATTAACATCCAGAATATAATAAAGAATTGCTATGAATCAATTAAAAAAAAAAAAGACAATGTACCAGAGAGATTTACAAAATAACTGAGGAGGAATTTTACTGAAGAGGTTGCACAAATGAAAAGATATCAATTTCATGTCAACCAGGAAAATACAAATTAATGCAAATTAATTTCACAACTACCACATTGACTAAAATTCAGAAGTTGGGCAATACTGGAGCACCTGGGTGGCTCAGTCAGTTAAGTGACCGACTTTGGCTCAGGTCATGATCTCGCAGTTTGTGAGTTTGAGCCCCGTGTCAGGCTCTGTGCTGACAGCTCAGGGCCTGGAGCCTGGTTCAGATTCCATGTCTCCCTCTCTCCGTCCTTCCCTTGCTCGCTCTCTGTCTCTCTCAAAAATAAATAAACATAAAAAAAATTTTTTTAAGTTGGACAATATCAAGTGTTGGCAAGGGCACAGAGCAATAGCAATACTCAACCACTCCTGGTGGGAAGGAAAATTGGTACAACTACTTTCCTAAAATTTTTTTTATAGTTTATTTTTGAGACAGAGAGAGACAGAGCACGAGTGGGGGAGGGGCAGAGAGAGAGGGAGACACAGAGTCCGATGCAGGCTCCAGGCTCTGAGCTGTAAGCACAGAGCCCGACACGGGGCTCGAACCCACGAACCGTGAGATCATGACCTGAGCCGAAGTCGGCCGCTTAACTGACTGAGCCACCCAGGCGCCCCAATACAACTACTTTTCAAAAGTTTGCCACTATCTGGTACACTTGACTATGTATTTACTGTACAAACTAACGGCTGCGCTTCTAGATAAATATTCTAGAGAAACTTTTACACACAAATAAAAATTGTATTATTTTTAACAGAAAAAAAACCAGAACAAACATCCATCAACAGTAAAATAGATATACAACCTATGGTGTTTTCAGACAACAGAATAAACACTATTCTATATGAAAATGAATGAACTATAGCTACACACTGCAACCTAGATATGTTATAAAAACACAATACTGGGTGAAAAAGCAAATCACATAGAATATATACACAGTATAATTCCACTATATAAGATTCAAATATAACAATTTAAAGCTTTATTTTTTTTAATTTTTTATGTTTATTTATTATTGAGACACAGAGAAACAGAGCACGAATGGGGGAGGGGCAGGAGAGAGAGGGAGACACAGAATCCGAAGCAGGCTCCAGGCTCTGAGCTGTCAGCACAGAGCCGAATGCGGGGCTCAAACCCACGGACTGTGAGATCATGAACTGAGCTGAAGTTGGACACTTAACTGACTGAGCCACCCAGGCGCCCCTCAAATATAACACTTTAAAACTATATGTATGTATAAGTACATAGACATATATGTCCATATGTATATATAGTTTCTAAACACTAGTTTAAAAAAAGGAATGACATACCACATTTAGGCTAGAGATTGTCTTAGCAAGGGAGGGAGGGGATTCAATCAGGAAGGGGCATGTGGAGGGTCCAGGGACATGGTTATATTCTATTTCTTGGTCTATGTAGTAGGTATATAAGTGTCTGTTTTGTAATTATTCTTTTAACTATATGTTTTTTTCCTTTCCTTTGGTTTATTTTTCAATACAAATTTCAAAGTGAATAAAAAAAAAAAAAGCATGTTACTATTCCAGATGGCTTACTGGTCTGGAAGATCAGTGACTGAGATAGAGCTGCTACCTCCGCAAAGGGGACTATTAGTCCCATGAAAACTCCCCTGAAATTTCGGCATAATTTTAAAAAATCAAACAGATGTACTCAAGGAAATAGACAGGACTATTCCCAGCTCAGAAAAATACAGTCCATTTCTTATAGGACCTAATAATCTGGAAGACAGACAACATACACCACAATTGAAACCCAAAGAAAACAAAAGGGTTTCCAAATCTGTCATCTTCTCCACAGTCTCCATTTCTCAAGAATACTAGAGAAGACAGGACAGTGTTAAGAGGCTAAGTTTCAAAAAGGACAGAAAAATTAAGAGGTGTTCATAATTTCCATTAAAAACTGAAGGAGGCATATGCAAGAATAATTAAAGACACACACTGTGTATACTGTAAAATTCAAACCAGGTTTTGACTTGATTTTTAAGAAATTCCTGACTCTGCAGCCTACTGGACTTAGCCAAGGAGAGAGAGGATTCTCCCATCCTGAGTTTATACTTAGGATGTAAAAACTCTAGAAATAAAAACAGGATTACAGAGGGAAATTTATGAGGAGCTAGAGGGGACTTGGTTGTGTTACAAGAGTGCACACATATGTTTAAAAAAATCACTGTGTTGTGCATTTTATGTACTTCACTATATAAATGTTATGCCTTAATTAGGAAAAACAAGTGAAAAACTGTTTAAATTTGTTAAGCTCCTTGGAACCTGAAGCCTCATTTTCTTAAAGACAAGAATGATTACTCTCCCACTTATATATATTATCGAAATTTCTTGATCCTTCATCTTTAAGAATTCTCTCTAAAGAGTTCTAAATTGTGTACCTTGGCCCCTGGTTAGTTTTTTTTTTTTTTTTTTTTTTGGAAAAAGGTTTACCTACAATCAATTTCTAATGAAGTACGATAATCTAAGGAGAAGTAATGATCAAGGAACCCACAGCTTCTACTACAATCTCTAGCTCCCAATCTTTAACTCCAGCCCCATGTTATGCATACTAGTTTTCTCCACTTGGATGACCCAGTAAGTTGCAAAATGAAATATCAGCTTTGTCCTTAAATTTCCTCTCCTTTCTATGTCCTGCGAATGGTACCATCATTCACTAAAATCCCCAACAGGAAACCGATACATGTATCCCCCACTTTTTGAAAGTTCGTGTTATACCACTTCACTTTTACAGAAGACCTATACTAATACCTATTTTCACTAATCAAAAAAAAAAAAAATCTGAAGAGGATTTTCGCTTTTACAAAAAAAGATGAAAAGCCAACTAGCATTCAGCATTGGTTTTGTATCCGGTACACTGTGGAGGCAGCGCTCACCGAGTCCAAAGAAGGGCACCGCCAAGCTCCTTCCCAGGGACTACAGTCAGCATCTCAGCATCCGTGAGCAAGATGTGTCCTAAAGTATCAGAAGAGCCTAGGAGAGGTTATTTTCTGGATTTGGGAATGCTCCAAGATTTTTCCATATAAAGAAATGGTCATTGTTTCCTGGCTTGATGCAACATTTAGACTTAGGAAAGATTTCACAGGAATGCTCTACTTTCTGATAGCAGGGGAAACCTGTCATCACACAAGAATCTAAGGTCCCCTCCTTAACCTCACATCCTATTAATCACCAAGTATTGTGGCTTCTACCTCTTAAATGGCTCTCCCATCCACCAGCCCTTATTTTTTCTCTTTAACTGCCATAGTTAAAAGCCAGCTTCTCTAAACCTCACTACTACACAGGCCTTCTCACAGATCTTTGTGCGTCCGGGTCCCATTTCATTTTAAGGCATCCTCCAAACCACTTCCATCAAGTGGGCTTTGTAAAATGTAAATATGACTGCATTGCTCTCCTCGAAATTCTTGAGTGGTGCCCCATCACCTATTCTGAGTTCATTTGTCTAAGCCATCTTTTTATGTGCCTCTGCCTCCCTCACCCACTCGGAACCCCTGGCGTGGAGCACACAACTCCTTAACCCCCTGTTCATTTACATATACTATTGGCATTTGCCTAGACGCCCCGGCCTTTTGCCCACATACAATTCAAATTGCTACTCATTCCTTTAAGTGCCAATTCAAATGCCTTTCCCCAGACACCGTACCCTGCAGCAGGGCTTACACCTTTTCTCAGCCTCCATCATCTCAGAAGGCAATAAAAATGGTCCAGAAAGAATACTGCTCCTTATTGCCACTTCCTGTTTTTCTCTAGTCCACCTCCAGTCCCTTTACATCCTTACTTCTTTTTTTCTACAAATTTCAAGAACTTGGACTTCATGTGAGGATCTCCCCCACTCCTCCCCCTTGATCTCATTTGCAAGAGTTCAAGATTTTCATTCCTAAAACTTACACCATTACCCTCACCTTTCTCCCACTACCACTCACTCATGCAACAAACATTTACTCAGCACATATTACATTCGAGGTGCTGGGCTAAGATAAAGGCAAAGAGGGTAGTCTCTGCCCTCAAAAAGCTTGCAGATTAGTGGGGAAGACTAACAAAAACCAGTGGGCACTGTGTGGTGACAGATGGTAGCCACAACTGTGAGCACAGCATAAAGTACAGACGTGTGGAATCCCCTAAAACTCATGGACACCGTGTGTCAGCCATGCTCCAATTAAAAAGACACAACCATCGAGTGTGGAAAAGCAATGCAATCACACAGGAAGGGCGCTGGACTCAGCCTAAAAGGGTCAGACACACCAGACCTACCCTAAGCAAGAGACTGTCCTCCTTCCTAAATCAGCTAGGAAACAGGCAGGACCCGGGCTGCTCCACACCAACGTTTGTCACACAAGCGCCTCTTCCGCTCCCTCCCTCCATGTGAACCTGGGAAGAGTCCTTGCAACTCCTGGGTCTGCTGCTCTCTGTCCTCAAGAGTCCACACCGACTTCTTGTTAGGAGGTTTCTGTCTTGCCGATCCCTTACCTTTTTCTCTTCTGCTCCGGAGTACAGAGCATAGCTGGAGGAAATTATAAAACTGGTTCCTTTTCAAATGTTCACTTCCACTCAGTGCTCACATGCCAGCACCTGGCCTGTAAGGCCCTTCTTCGTCCTGTCTTTCTGGTGAGCTGCTACTCAGTCGTCAAAGACTGGTTCAAAGTTACTTTTTCTAGGAGGCATTTTTGACAACTATTTTGCCTCCTCCGAACCTCCCAAGGTGTTCCTTCCCATTTACCCTGCAAGGCCTAGTGAGCAGCTGTGATCCTTTGTTCACCCATTCCCCCTCTGCTGGTGAGCCGTGAAGGGGAACAACGTAATCTTTGTGTATCCCAGAACCTAACACAACCCTTCTAGTGGGTCATTCATTCAACATACCTTCTGAATGCCTTCCCTGTGCTGAGTAAGCGCTGGGCTGAATAAATGAATGAATGTCTGACCTTCCATACCAACTTCCTCACTCATTTATTCTGTATCTTTTCCACTCTCCTCCAAGACTCCAAACCCATCCATCAGGCATCCTCCCTAGTCCATCCTTTCTGAAGAGGACAATGCAGAAGATCATCCTGAAAGCCTAACTCACACAAAGCCCCTGGTTTTTTATTGTCAGGATTATGCGGATGAATCTGCATCTTCACCCATTTCCCCCTCTTCCACTGCTCAGCAAGGCTCCCCTCACCACTTATATTCTATATCCATGACCTGCATCATACCACCTCCTCTGGGACCTTACTGTCTAAGGAAATCTTTCTTCCTTTCCACTAAATCCATCCCCTCAACCAACAAATACTTTATAAACTCTTCTATGTTGAAAAATTATTTTTGGCCTTGTGATACCCTCCAAGTATCCTCTTATTTTTAGCCTTTCCTTTACTATCCAAATTATTAAGAGAAGGAACTATACTCCATTACTTCCATGTTTTCATCACTGATCTGATAAAAATTGTTATTGAGGTACTACATATATGTCATTTTAAAAGTCAAATAATACCACCAAGCTGATAAACAAAAACAGCACTCTCCTCTGCTGCTCCCTCACCCTGACCATCCCCCCCACGTACCACATATGGATCTCTCTTTCCCCATCCCCCCAAAAGAAGTCACCATTTTTGTTCAAATCAATATTCAGTGCTAACAGTACTATAACTAAGTAAATAACACATACAGCTGAATCATACAGAATAGTATAATTAAGTTTGCTTTTCTTGTACAATTTTTTGTTTTCCCTGGAACTAATTACTACTTTCTTTCCATTTTGGGGGGAGGTTAGTATTTATTATGTATTTTTCACTAATTCATCCTCGAACTCTACAATAGAGTTGTAAATCTCCTCCTAATACATTCAAACACTTCAGGTAATCTATCAATTTCATTCCAGTCTTGGAGACATTCCTCAGGGATTTTCTCATGTTCCAGTCTAGATTGTTTGCTCTCTAGGCTGCTAAATTGCTGACACTTTGCCAGGGATGTCTTTTCCCCTTCAACGCTGAAATTCCTGGCTCTGTCTCCTACCCTGGAGCATCTGTTCCCCAGATCCTTTGTCTTCTTTTATGGTTTACTCTCTGGTTTAGGTGGAACATATATATTCCAGTGACTGCCTGATAAACAGTATATGGGAAGTAAAATCTTTGATCTCTTGAATGACCAAAATGTCCTCATGTTATCCATATATATAATTGATATTTGAAATATTTTTTAACCCACATACATAATCAAATTAGAAGTTCAAGTTAGTAGGGGTGCCTGGGTGGCTCAGTCGGTTCAGCGTCCAACTTTGGCTCAGGTCATGACCTTATGGCTCGTGGGTTCAAGCCCCGCGTCAGGCTCAGTGCTGACAGCTCAGAGCCTGGAGCCTGCCTCGGATTCTGTGTCTCCCTCTCTCTCTGCCAATCCCCCACTTGTTCTCTCTCTCCCTCTCTCTCTCTCTCTCTCTCTCTGTCTCTCCCTGAAGAATTAAAAAAACATTTAAAAAATTAAAAAATAAAAGAAGTTCAAATTAGTAAACATTTTTCCCTCCAAAAATTTGAAGCCACGCTGCATTGTCTTTTAGTTCCCCGAGATGCAATATAGAAATCTGACAATATTCTAAATCCTAATGTTTTGGCTATGACCTGTTTCTTCTCTAGAAACTTTTACAGTCTTTCATTTCTCCTCAGTGTTCCACAAGTGCAAACCACTAAGTATGGTTTTTTAAATTTATTTATTTATTCAGCTTCTGGGTAGGTACTTGCAATCTAGAAATTCAGCTTCTTCAGGTTTGGGGCATTTTCCCTACTTATTTATTTGATAATTTTATCCCCTCCAGGAATTCAGTGTTGAATTTACAGGACTGATCCATGAATTTTCTTCTTTTCTCTCCACTGCATCTCTTTGACTTTTTCTTTTACTGCTTGGAGATTCTCTCAACGTTACCTTCGAATACTTCTCATTTTTAAAAGAATTTCTTTTACTGTGACAGAAGTTTTTGAAAGCTTTTCCTTGTTCTCTGAATAGTCTTTTTTTTACAGTTCTGTTCTTATTCCATGATTACCATACCATCTCTTATCTCTGAAAATATAGTTTTTGTTTTAATTTTCTTTTTACCGATTTCCTCTACATTCCTCTTTAATAAGTTTGCTTTGGTTGCTATCTTCCAGTCACAGGTTTTTATCAGATGTCTGATTATCTTTGGTTATTTCCTGATATTTATTATTTATTTTATTATTTCTTAATGTTTATTTTTGAGAGAGAGAGCATGAACAGGAGAGGGACAGAGAGAGAGGGAGACACAGAATCTGAAGCAGGCTCCAGGCTCTGAGCTGTCAGCACAGAGCCCGACCCAGGGCTCAAACCCATGAATCGTGAGATCATGACCCAAGCCAAAGTCAGACACTTAACCAAGTAAGCCTCCCAGGCGCCCCTTATTTATTATTTTTTTAAAGGAGATGGAAGTTTACTGAACACACTGCAAGGGAGTGGTGGGCAGGACAGCAAAGGAGAGACTATCTGCGGTGGTCTGCTGATATTTAAAAGATAAGCCTAAAAGCGGCACCTGGGTGGCTCAGTTGGTTAAGCACTCTTGATCTGGGCTCAGATCATGATCTCACAGTTCATGGGATAGAGCCCCACGTTGCGCTCTGTGCTAATGGCATGGAGCCTGCTTGGGATTCTGTCTCTTCTTCTCTCTACCCCTATACAGCCTGTGCACAAGTGTGCATGTTCTCTGTCAAAATAAACAAACAAAAAAATTTTTTTAATTAGCAACTTTTTAACTCCTGCTCCCCTCCCTGGACAACCACTAATGTGCTTTCTGTCATTATAGATTAGTTTGCATTTTCTAGAGCGTATATACATGTGATGACCAGGATATACTTTGTTTTGGAGGGGGGGGGGTCTGACTTCTTTTGATCAGAATAATTATTCTGAAATTCATCCATACAGTTTCATGTATCAGTAGTCCAATTCCCTCTTTTAGGGAGTACTACTCCACTGCAGAGAATATACCACAATTTATTTGCCAGTCATCTGTTGATGGGTGGTTGGGTTGTTTCCAGATTTGGGCTATTGCAAAAAGCTGCTATGAACATTCATTTAGAAGTTTTTGTATACTTTCTTTTTCACTGGGTATATACTCAGCAGTGTATATTAGTTTGCTAGGGGTGCCATGACAAGGTACCACAGACTATGTGCTTTCAGGAACAGCAATGTACTGTCTCACACAGATCTGGAAGCTAGAAGTGGGAAATGAAGATGTTGGCAGCGTTGGTTCCTTTGGAAGGCCAGGAGAGAAGGATCTGTCCCAGACCTCTCCCCTTGGCTTGCAGATGGCTGTCTTCATGTTCACACAGAATTCTCCCTGTGTTTGTGTCTCTCTAAATTTCTTTTTATAAAGACACTAGTCACACTGGATTATGGCCTACCCTAATGACCTATTTTAATTTTATTACCTCTGCAAAGTCCCTAACTCCAAACAAGGTCACATTCTGAGGTAATAGGAGTTAAGACTTCCAACATGTGAATTGGCACAGGGGTGGGGGTGGGAGGAACAGGGAACAGGGAACACAATTCAGCCTCTAACAGTAGAATAGTTGGATCATAGGGTAGAGATATGTTTAACTTTTTAAGAAACAGTCTGTTTTCAAAGTGGCTGCAGCATTTTATCTCCTCACCAGCAGTGTATTAGAGTTCCAGTTCTTCCATATTTTACCAATACCTGGTTAAGTCTTTTTTTTTTAATGTTTTATTTATTCTTGAGAGAGATCACGAGTGGGGGAGGGTCAGAGAGAGAGGAAGACAGAGGATCCTAAGTGGGCTCCACACTGACAGCAGCGAGACTGATGTGGGGCTTGAACTCAACTAACCTTGAGATCATGACCTGAGCTGAAGTTGGATGCTTAACCACCCAGGTGCCCCAGTAAGTCTTTTTAACTTTAGCCACTCTAATTGTATTTTTAAATGTTTTATTTATTCATTTTTGAGGAAGAGAGAGAGAGTGAGCGAGCAGGAGAGGGGCAGAAAAAGAGAGAGAATCCCAAACAGGCTCCACACCATCAGCTCAGAGCCTAACATGAGGCTTAAACCCACGAACTGTGAGATCATGACCTGAGCGGAAACCAAGAGTTGGATGCTTAACTGACTGAGCCACCCAGACACCCTTTTAATTGTGGTTTTAAGTGCAATGACATTGAACATCTTTTCACAAGTTCATTGCTATCCAATCTCTGGTTAAATGCTGTTCAAATTTTGACCGTTCTTTTAAGCAGCTTTATTTCTCTCTCTCTCTCTCTCTCTCTCTCTCTTTTTTTAAAGTAAGCTCTACACCCAACATGGGGTTTGAACTCATGACCCCAAGATCAAGAGTTGCATGCTCCATCAACTGAGCCAACCAGGTACCCTGAAGCATCTTTACTGAGATACAATTTACATACCATAAAGTTCACCAGTTTAAAGTATATAATTCAATAGCTTTTAATATATTTAAAGGGTTGTGCAATTATCACCACAATCCAATTTTAAAATATTTCTATCATCCCAAAAGGGAAATTTGTACTTATTGACAGTCACTCCCCATTTAGCCTTCCCTTCATCCTCCTTTCCAGCACCAGATAGCCACTAATCTCTATAGACTGGCCTATTCTGAACATTTCATATATAAATCAAGTCACAATATCTGATCTTTTGTGTCTGTCTTTCACTTCGCATGTTTTCAAGTTTCATCCATATTGTAGCATATATCAGTACTTCATTCCATTTTATGGCTTAATACTATCCCATTGTATGGACATACCACATTTTGTTTATATCACCAGTTGATGGACATTTTGGTTGTTCCCACTTTTTTGCTACTATAAATAATGCTGTTATAAACAATTGTATACAAGTTTCTGTGTGGACACCAGCTGGTCATTTTTCTTGGGTAAATACCCAGGAATGGGATTGCTGGGTCGTGTAACTGTTTAACTTTTAAAGACTACCAAACTGTTTCTCGACATGGATGCACCATTTTACATTCCCACCAGCAGCAACCAATGATTCTAATTTCTCCACATCCTCACCCACACTTGTTATCGACTGTCCATTTGATAACAGGTATCCCAACGGGTGTGAAGTGGTATGTCACTGTGGTTTTGATTGTAGTTCCTTAATGAATAATGATGTTGAGCATCTTTTCATGCACTTATTGGCCAATTTTGTATCTTCTTTGTTTAAATGTCTTCCAATTCTTTGCTCATTTTTAAAAATAGGGTTATTTGTATTCCTATTACTGAGCTTTGAAAGTTTTTAATAGATTTACAAGATTCTAGATACTACTCCTTATTTGGGTAGATGCTGTGCATGTGTTTCCTCCCAATCTGTGGCTTGTCTTTTCATTCTCATTAATAGCATCTTTCCTAGAGCAGAAGTTTGCTATGGGATCTAAAAAATCTTTGCCTAACCACAGATTTTCTCTTACATCTTCTTGTAGAAGCATTAGAATTCTAGATTTTAGATTAGATCTAAGATCCATTTTCAGTTAATTTTTATATATGCTACGAGGTCTAGATCTATGTTTGTTTGTTTTTTGCATATGGATATCCAACTGTCCTAACGCCATGTGCTGAGAAAAAATATCGTTTCTCCACTGAATTGCCTCCACAAAATTGCCTGTGTCAAAAATCATTTGTCCATATATGTGTGGGTCTATGTTGGGATCGCTCTTCTGTTCCATTGGTCTCTTTGTCTTTTTTCCAATACCACAGGGTCTTTATTACCATAGCTTTATAGTAAGTTCTAAAATCAGGTAGTATTAGCACTCCAACTTTGTTCTACTCAAATGCTATTTTGATTATTATTATGGGTTGAATAGTGTCCCCCCCCCCCACCAAAAAAAGAAGAAAGATACGTTGGAGTACTAACCTCCAATACTTCAGAACATGATCTTATTTGAAGATGGGGTCTTTACAGAGGTAACTGTAAAGTTATTAGAGTGGACTCTAATCTAATATGATGGTGTCTTCTTATATAAAGGGGAAAATTTGGACACAAAAACAGACACGTATGCAGGAAGAATGCCATGTGAAGACTGGATTATGCTGCAACAAGCCACGAAGTTAGAGGCCAGAAGCTAAGAGAGAGGCCTGGAAAAAACCCTCTCCTAGTCCCTTCACATGGAAGTTGGCCCTACCAACACCTTCACCTTGTACTTTGGGCCTCTAGAACTGTGAGACAATACATTTCTGTTGTTTAAACCACTCAGTTTGTAGTACTTTGATAGAGCAACCCTAGAAAACTACTACAGCTATTCTATGTCCTATCATTTCCATATGAATTTTAGAAATCAGATTTTTCACAAAAAGAGTCTGCTAGGATTTTGATAGGGATTGAATTGACTCTATAGGTCAATTGAGGAAAAAGCAACATCTACACAATATTGAATCTTTTATTAAAGTTTATTTATTTATTTTGAGAGAGAGAAGAGAGAGAGAGAGAGAGAGAGAGAGAACAAACGAACACGAGTTGGGGAGGGGCAGAGAGAAGGAGAAAGAAAATCCCAAGCAGGTTCTGTGCTCTTAGTGTGGAGCCTGACACAGGGCTTGATCCCACTAACTGTGAGATTGTGACCTGAGCCAAAATTAAGAGTCAGATGCTTAACTGACTGTGCCACCCAGGCACCCCAACAACATTGAATATTCTGACCTATAAACAGGTGTATCTCTCCATTTATTTAGGTTGACTTTATTTTCTCTCGGCAATGTTTTGTGGTTTTTAGTGGTGGTGAAAAGTTCCGTGTTTTTTGTGGTGACAGCAGACATCTTTTCTCGTTGTTGTTCTTCATCTAGGAAGTAAATCATTCAGTCCTCCACCATTAAGTTTAATGTCAACTGTAGGATTTTCATAATAGCCCTTTATCAGGTCAAATAGTTCCTCTCTATTCCTAGTTTGCTGACAGTTTTTATCAGCAACGGATGTCATTGTTAAATTGCTTTTTCTGCATCCGTTGAGTGGATCATACGGTTTTCTTTTTCAATTTGTTAATGTGATGAATTATACACTGATTGATTCATGAATGTTCAACCAACCCTGCTTCCTGGGGAAAATCCTACCTGGCCATGTATTTTCATATGTTCAAATTCTGTTTACAATTGTTGCACCTACTTCAAGAGAGACACTGTTCTGTAGTTTTCTTCCAATGTCTTTGGTTTTGATATCAGAGTAATCCTGACCTCACAGAAGGAATTGGGAAGTATACCCCTTTCTTCAAGTGAGATTATACTAATTTACATGTAACATAAGAATCCTACAATCGTGTTCTTCCACCTTCTCCTCTTGTCCTTTATGCTACTGTTATTGCACATTATACAGGTATCAACCCACAAGGCATCTGTATAACTTTTGTTCAATCAGTTCCCTTTTAAAAAGGTTTAAATAATAGAAAAAGTCTTCTATATCTACCCATGTAGTTTCGATTTCCCGAGCTCTTCATTTCTTTGTGTAGATTCATATTTCCATCTGGAATCCCTTTCCGTCTCCCTTTCAAATTTCCTATAGTATGGGTATGCTGATGATGAATTATTTCAGCCTTTGTGTGTCTGAAATAGACTTTATTTAGCCTTCATTCTTGAAAGAAATTTCATTGATTATAGAATTCAAGGTTAACAATTTTTCTTTCAGTACTTTAAAGACCACTGTCTTCTTGTTTGCATTGTTTTCAATGACAAATTCTTATCTTTGTTCCTCTGTTAGTGTCCCTTGTCATCTGGTTTTAAGATTTTCTCTTTCATTCGTTTTAAGTAATTTGATTATGATGTGCTTTAGTGTGGTATTCTTCATCTTTCAAGAATATATAACTTTTTTATTCTTTTAAGGAACATATAACTTCTTGGATCTGCGGGTTTACAGTTTTTATCAAATTTGCGGCCATTATTTCTTAGACTTTTCTGCTTCCTACCCTCTTCTTCAGAGACTACAATTACACGTGTATTAGACTGTCTGAAGTTCTGTACAGCACACTGATCATCTTCCCATATTTTGTTCTTTACTTTTTCTTGTGTTTCATATTGGATATTTTCTATCAGCATGACTTTAAATTCTTTAATTTTTTATTCTGCAATGTCTAATCTGTCACTTATCTCATGCAGTGTATTTTTCATCTCAGACATGATAGTTTTCAACTCGAGAAAAGTTTTTAAATTTTATTTATTTATTTGAGAGAGAGAGAGAGAGAGAGAGAGAGAGCATGCAATGGGGGAGAAGGGCAGAGGGAGAGACAGAGAATCTTAAGCAGTCTCTACACTCAGCACAGTGCCCAATGCAGGGCTTGATCCCCCTACCCTGGGATCATGACTTGAGCCAAAATCAAGAGTCAGACGCTCAACCAACTGAGCCACCCACACGTCCCAACTCTAGAAATGTGATTTGAGTCTTTAAAAAATGTATCTTCCACATTTCTACTTGACTTCTTGAATATCTGAATACAATTATAGTAAGTACTTTAATATTCCTATCTGCTAATTTTAACCTGTGTCAGTTGTGGGTTGATTTCAATTGATTTTTTTTCCTGGTTTTTACATGTCTGATGGTCTTTGCTTGGATACCGGATATTGTAAATTTTACATTGTTGAGTATTGATTACTTTGTATTCCTATAAATATTTTTGAGATTTGTTCTAGGACACAGATCACTTTGAAAGAGTCTGTTCCTTTTGTGTCTTGAATATATATATATATTCCTATATCTTGAATATATATATATATATATTCCTATATCTATCTATCCATCTATCTATATTTTGTCTATTTTTAAGGGGTTATTTCCAGTGGAAGGGTAAATTCCATCCCTGATACTCCATCTTGCGCAATAGCAGAAGTCCCAATGGATTTTTGAAAAATTGTGGTGTTTTAGGGGAACCCGGCTGGCTCATTTGGTGGCGCATGTGACTCTTGGTCTCAGGGTTACAAGTCCGAGCCCCATGTTGGGTATAGAGATTACTTAAAAATAAAATCTTTTTAAAATTGTGGTATTTTAACCATTTTAAAGTGTACGGTTCAGTGGCATTAAGTATGTTCACACTGCTGTGGAACCATCATTACCATACATCTCCGGAATTTTTTTCATCTTCCCAAACCAAAACTTTATGCTTTCCATTCCCCTCTCCCTTCAACCCTGGCAACCACCACACTGCTCTCTGTTTCTTTCTTTTTTTTTATTTTTTTAATGTTTTTTATTTATTTTTGAGAGACAGAGAGAGACAGCGCGAGCAGGGGAGGGTCAGAGAGAGAGGGAGACACAGAATCGGAAGCAGGCTCCAGGCTCTGAGCTGTCAGCACAGAGCCCGACGTGGGGCTCGAACCCACGAACTGCAAGATCATGCCCTGAGCTGAAGCCAGACACTTAATCGACTGAGCCACCCAGGCGCCCCATACTGCTCTCTGTTTCTATAAGGTGCCACTCTAGGCACCTTATACAAATAAGAATCACACAATATTTGTCCTTTGGTGACTGGCTTCTTTCACTAAGCATAATGTCTTCAAGGTTCATGTGTGTTGTTGCAGCCAGGTGTCAGAATTTTCTTCCTTTTTAAGGCTGAAGCTTATTTCATGTTGGGATATACCACGTTTTGTTTATCCATTCATCCGTCAATGGACACTGGATTGGTTTTACTTCTTGGCCACTGCAAATGAGGCAGCTATGAACATAGAAAGGTATGCAAATATCTGACAGAGTCTCTGTTTTTGATGCTTTCTTCTTCTTTTTTTTAAATTAAGCTTTTAATTGTAATTGCAGTATAGTTAACATACAGTGCCATATCAGTTTCAGGTATACAATACAGTGTTTCAACAGTTCTATACATTCCTCAGTGTAATGTCATACTTCTTTCATTTCTTAGCGATTTTCTGTTACTAAGTGGAATATCCTTGCCACTGAGCATCTCTATTTCTCCTTGTCCTCTACGTAACAGTTGACATAGTAGCCATCACTCAAAGGGCCACCCTTTTGAAATCTCCTCTGCCTTATACTGGACTATACTCTCCATTTCTTATCTTCTCTCTCACCCAATCTTGGAGCCTTTGAATTTATGCCTTTGCCTTAGGAATATTCTCTCTCATATCACGTGGAAGCTTCCTTCGTATCCTTGAGGCATCAGCTCAAGTGCATCTCTTTGAACAGATCTTCTCTGACCACCCCGCTTACTTATGTGTTTGTTGTCTATCTCCTCCAACCAAGAATGCAAACTTCCTGATGCAGAGACTCTGAGTGTCCTGTTCATTATAAACCTGGCACAAAAAGTTGTTTGATAAATATTTCCTGACTCTCTAATTTGCTAATCTCTGCTTCTCTTTCTTCAACTGCTCTCCAAACATCTATTTCCCAGGTTCTGTCCTTGAACCCATGTCTTCACATTTTGCCACAGAAGTTTCATCTAACCTCACAGTTTCAACTGTTCAATTTGAATGATTCCCAATTGTTATTTTCAGCCCTGAATTATCCTATCTCCAGCCTCCTGTTTTCACCTGGCTGCCAGACACTGCCACAAAGACAGTATCTCAAATTCTGTTTCACATAGAATTCATCCTACCCACCCCACTACCTGTTTCTTCTCTCATGTTTCCTATTTTTATTTTTTATTTTTTATTAACTTTTTGAAAGGTTCATTTACTTTTGAGAGAGAGATAGACAGAGTACGAGCAGGGGAAGAGCAGAGAGAGGGAGACACAGAATCCAAAGCAGGCTCCAGGCTATGAGCTGTCAGCACAGAGCCTGACACGGGATTCAAACTCATGGACTGCGAGATCATGACCTGAGTAGAAGTCAGCCGGTCAACCAACTGAGCCACCAAGGCACCCTTCATGTTTCCTATTTTTAACAACAGCACCCCCTTTCTTCCAGTCACTCAGCTTAAAATCTTGATGTCATCACTGATTTCTCCTTTTCCTTTTTCCTCCACATCAAATTAATCGCTAAATCCTATCCATTTTATAAATGTTATGCCTTTCTAATCATTTCCTCCATTCCAGATACTGTAGGTAGTTTTGAAAGAAAGCACGCAGGGGCACCTGGCTGGCTCAGTAGGTGGAGCATAAGACTCTTAATCCTGGTGTTGTTAGTTCGGGACCCATGGTGGTATAGAGATTACTTAAAAATAAAATCTTTAGGGGCGCCTGGGTGGCTCAGTCGGTTAAGTATCTGACTTTGGCTTAGGTCATGATCTTGCCGTTCCTGAGTTCAAGCCCCACATTGGGCTCTGTGCTGACAGCATGGCGCCTGAAGCCTGTTTCAGATTCTGTGTCTCCCTCTCTCTCTCTGCCCCTCCCCAACTCGTGCTCTGTCTCTCTGTCTCTGTCTCTCTCTCTAAAATAAACATTAAAAAAATAAAAAATAAATAAAATATCAAAAAAAAAAGGAAAGCATATATATTTCCTAACTATAAAGCTAAGGACAACTAATATAGTGGATGACAGAAACAATATTCAAGATGGTCTTAGCAGACAAAGAAGAAGGGTAGAAGCTCCTAAAATTGGTCTCTTTTAAACTGAGGTACAATTCACAGAAAAATACATAAACTTTAAGTGCAGTGCTCAGTGGATTTTAGATATGATTGCACCCATGTAACTACCCCACAGATGAGGAGAGCAGATTTCCATCTCCCCAGAATACTCCCGCAAGCCTCTTCTCTTGCATATTGCCACACACACCCTGGGTAAAGAGTCTATCACCAAGGATGAGTTTTTTATGTTCATAAACTTCCTATAATTAGAATCTGGCAGAATCTACACTTTTGTTTCCGTCTTTTTTCATTCAGTATAATGTTTTTGAGATTCACGCATGTTTTTATGTGAATCAAAAGTCTAATTTTTTTAATGTTTATTTTTTAGAGAGAGAGAAAGGGAGTACAAGCGAGTGCAAGTGGGGGAAGGGCAGAGAGAGGGAGACACAGAATCCGAAGCAGGCTCCAGGCTGTGAGCTGTCCGCACAGAGCCTGATGCAGAGCTCCAACGCTCCAGGCTGTGAGCTGTCCGCACAGAGCCTGATGCAGAGCTCCAACTCATGGACCGTGAGATCATGACCTGAGCCGAAGTCAGATGCTTAACTGACTGAGCCACCCAGGGGCCTCTCAAAAGTCTAATTTTTAAGCTTAGTAGTATTTCACTGAACATACTATAATTTATTTATTCACCTGTTGATGAACAGTTAAGCTATATCTGGTTTGGGGATGTTACAAATAAAGTCACCACTAATATTCTCATATGTCTCTTTGTGAACATATGCAGTCATGTGTATTAGGTACATACCTAGAAGTGGAACATCTAAGTTATAGGGTAGGCATATGTTTAACTTGATCAGAGATTTGAGAAACAGTTCTAAAGTAGTTATACCATTTAATACTCCTTCTAACAATGTATGAGAGTTTCAGTTGCTCCACATTCTTGCCAACACTTGGTATGGTCAATCTTTCAAATTTTGGTGAGTGTGTAATAATATCACATTAGTTTTAATTTGCATTTCTCTCATGAATAATATTGAATATCCTATTTTTATGGCCATTTGCATACCTTATTTTGTGAAATACCTATTTATGTCTTTTGTCCATATTTTTTACCTTTCTTATTAATTTTTAGGAATTCTATACTTATTCTAGATATGAGACCTTTATTAGATAAATGTATTGCAAGTGTTTTCTCCCAGTCCATAGCTTTTCCACATTCTTAATGTTGTCAGCATATTAGCAGATGTTTAATTTTTTTTAATTTTTAAATGAAATTCAACTGAATGAACTGTTCTTAAAGAATTAAAAAAATATATTTTTAATGTTTATTTTTGAAACAGAGGGACAGAGCGTAAGCAGGGAAGAGGAAGAAAGAGAGGGAGACACAGATTCCGAAGGAGGCTCCAGGCTCTGAGCTGTCAGCACAGAGCCCGACGTGGGGCTCCAACTCACAGACCATAAGATCATGACCTGAGCCAAAGTCAGTCACTTAACTGACTGAGCCACCCAGGTGCCCCTAAACAACTGTTCTTTTTTATGGTTAGTGCTTTTTACAATATATCTAAGATCACGGAGCAGTCCCTTACATTAATTGTCTTCTAAAAGCTTTACAGTTTTAGCCTATGATACATCTCAAATTAGGTTTTATGTGTGGTGTATGTAACACAGGAATCATGGTTCATGTATTTCCATATGGTTACCCGGTCACTCCAGCACCATTTGTTGAAAGATCTTCCTTCCCCTCACTGAATTACGTTCGTCTTTTGAAAAACCTTTTTTAAAATTCTGAAGTCTTAATCATTAGGTTTAAAAGAATCAATTGTAGGGGGCGCCTGGGTCCGTCAGTCCGTTAAGCGTCCAACTCTTAATCTCAGCTCAGGTCTTGATCTCAGGAATGTAAGTTCAAACCCAGCACTGGGCTCCTCGCTGGGTGTGGAGCCTACTTAGAAAAAATAAAAATCAGGGGCACCTGGATGGCTGAGTCAGTTAAGCGTCCAACTCATGATTTCAGTTCAGGTCATGATCTCATGGGTTCGATCTCAGCATTGGGCTCTGCGCTGATGGTGCTAAGACTGCTTGGGAGACTCTCTGCCCCACCCCCACTCATGCTCTTTCTCAAAATAAATAAGTAAACTTAAAAAAAATCAATTGTACAACTACAGAATGGGCAAGACCAGTATAAGAGCAGTGTACTGGATAATGTGATTGACTTTGAAACATTGAAGCACTTCCTCTTTAGCAACAAAACCTACAAATTTTAGCTAACACATATTCTAACATCATTTGAAGCTGATTGTGGCCATGTCATTAAATTCTGGTCAAAGAAATATAAAAGCACATTTGCATGTGCAACTTCCAAGGGAAGTGACAAGTTCTCTCCTTTTTTGCTAAATAGAATACAAATGTGATGGTTGGGGCTAGAGAGAAAGCAGAATTTTCTATTTTTATAAGTTTCAGAAATTTTTTAAGATAATGGAAAAAGTCTAGAAAATAAAATAACAAGCACGCCCATGTAACCACCACTCAGATTTAACATATTTGCTTTATAGCACTTGCTTCAGATTTCTCTCTTTTTTATAATGTTTATTTTTTTTTAATGTTTGTTTATTTTTGAGAGACAGACAGAGCATGAGCGAGGGAGGAGCAGAGAGAGAGAAGGGGACGCAGAATCTGAAGCAGGCTCCAGGCTCTGAGCTGTCAGCACAGAACCCAACCTGGGGCTCAAACTCATGAACAGTGAGATCATGGCCTGAGCCAAAGTCGGACGCTTAACCCACTGAACCACCCAGGTGTCCCCCACTCTTTTTTAAATAAATAAAAATACAGGTGCAGTGAAGAGTTGAGACCCCCCATTTAGTCAGCCTTTCCAAATTCAATCTCTTTCTTCCTTCCCCAGATGGAACCCCACTGTGAAGTTTGTATAAGTCTTACCTTTCAGAGGTAATTTTAAGAATTCACTGGTTCTGCCTCCTCTGAGTGCCCCTTAGTTCAGCTGTGATCTGTGTACTACTGGCTTTAGGGATCACTGGAGGTGCTTGTGAAAAATATAGCTCCCAGGGTCCCAACTCTTGAGATCCTGTTTTAGTAAGTCCAGTGTGGGGCCTGGCCACCTTCATCTTATTATTACTTTATTATTTTTTTTTTCACTTCCATTTAAAAAAAAGCATGCCAGGTACAAATCAAAACCACAATGATATAGTATTTCATAACCACTAGAATAAAAAATATGGACAAATTAGAACCTTCACACATTTCGGTGGGGGGTGGGATAGGAAATGGTGCAGCCATTGGGAAAGTAGTTTCGCAGTTCTTCAAAAAATAAAACACAAAGTTACCATATGACCCAGCAATTCCAATCCTGGTTATTCAACCCAAGAGAAATGAAAGCCTGTGTCCACACCAAACACGTATGAATGTTCACAGCAGCATTATTCAAAGGCAAAAAGCACCTACTCCCCTTTTATGCCTTCTAGCAACACCCAGGTGACCTATCTAAGAAGTTTCTCTGATATAAGTAAACAGAATTGATTATGGAGGACTGAAGTCAGCACGGACTTTGGATTGGATTCCAGGTCTAACTCCAATTTATGTTGTTTGCCAGCTAGAAAAACAAATGGGGAAAATACTTATCCTGAATGGTTTCTTTCCCACTCTGCTCTTCAAATACCAAAAGCCATAAAATCTTGTTATAATTTGCAAAATCAGATTCAGTCTCAAGTTAGAGAGATCCTAAACTTAAGCAGGAGACAGTCTAAATCACCTCATTTAACTCTTTTTTGTAAAGCCAATCAACAGATCACTTTATTCTTTGTAGACGAAGACTACATTTATTCATGTTACCTCTGAAAACAATAAAGAGAATATTATAACTAAAATGTTGGCTTCCTGATACAGTGTTTTTTATTTATGGTAATTAATAAAGACACATGGACACTTAAATCCATAGCTATAATTCTTAAACTCTAGAGCGTATTTATTTTTATCGTTTTTATTATAAGATACTTAACTATACAAAGAAGTACAGAGAATAAGATCACAAACCCTCCACTGCTCCGTTTCATGATAATTCTTACTATGCTTGCCAGATTTTACTTAAAAAAAATAAACATTCCAAGCCCATAGCTACAGAATCTCTACAACTAGTAACCCAACACCAACTCATTTAGAATACCAACCTAAATTATGCTAAATGTAAAGTGAAAAATAGCTGAGGAGTTGAAATTAAAAATTCTAGTCCGTCCTTGGTAAGAAATGTAGTGGAAGATTACATCAGCATTGACGAGACTGTCCTAGGAGGGTTGGTTGTTGCCTCCTGGTTCATGTGTCCTTTCGTGGGGTCTACTTCTTCATCTGTGGTCCCTGCCATCCTACTCAGAGAATTCAAGACCTAATGGAAATCAGGCCACAGGCTTGGCTGGGCCAATCAGATTCTCCTCCTTTAGAGAATTTGAGTGTCAAGATACAGATATTCTGGTCTTTCCTCTACATCAATACTAGTTAAAGAGAGCAAATCGTAAAGTAAAATGCACATCTCACCTCCGTGCTTTATAAATCTGTTGCCTGTTTTTGAATCTCCTTAGCCTAAGACAATCTTGGCTAATGGTCTCTGTCATTCCCTCCTCTTCCTCTGGCACCCAACACTCTAATCACTACACGATGGATTAAAGATGACCTCAAATTTTCTCCCAGTCCTCCCACTGAGAGGTGGAATGCCCCTGAGAGGTCTCCTCCCCTTGGAACTGGGGAGGCCCTGTAACTTGCTTTAATTTAGCACAAGGTAGAGAAAAGAGAGTTGTGACATGTACATGCAGTACTCCCTCTTGGATCCCAGTCGCCATGCTGTGAGAAGCCCAAGCCATGTACGGAGGTCACATGGAGAGGATCCTTGATGCTCAGGTCAACAGCCTCAAGCTTAACGGCCAGCTGCCAGCCATGTGAGTGAGTCATTTTGGACATTTCTGGCCAGTTGGGCCTCCAGATGACTGTAGCCCCTGCCAACACCACTTTGGAGCAGAACTGCCCTATAGAGCTCAGTGAATCACAGATCACGAGAGATAGTAAAACGTCGTGGTGATTTCCCGTATATGTATCTCCTATTATTAACCTTAACTCGCCACCTTTGTCACAATTAATGAGCCAATATTGATACCTTAGTATTAGCTAAAAATCCATATTTTATTCAGATTTTCTCAGTTCTTACCTAATATTCTTATTCTTTTCCAGGATCTCATCCCGGATATTAAATTACATTATGTCGTCATGTCTCTTTAGGCTCCTTTTGGCTATGATGGTTTCTCAGACATATCTTGTTTCCCCTTGACAGTTCTGAGGGTAGTCTTGGTCAGGTGTTTTGTAGGACATCCCTCTATCAGGATCTGCCTGATGTTTCTCTCAGGATTAGGGTGGCATAATGGGTTTGGGGGAGGACGATCACTGAGGTAAGGTGCTATTTCAGCACATCACTTCAGGGGTCCATCTTATCTATAACCATGGCTTATCCTGTTGATGCAGACCTTGACCACCTGGCCAAGATGCTGCTGTGTGGCCAAGATGCTCCCCACTGTATGAAGCCACACTTAAGGAAGGGAAAGTTATGCTCCACGTCCTTGAGGGTGAAGTAATCTACATAAATGAATTGGGATTCTTCTGCCCAGGAGACTGTGATGGTGGTTTTAAACCACTAATTTTTGGTGTAGTTTAATACACAGCAAGATATCTAAAAAACACACTCAAACGTTTTCACCATCTCCTATTAGACTTCACAAACAATTATACATGCTACATATGGTTCATTCTACTTAAATGCCCTTCCTATTTCTACCCGCCACTCACCAACAAAAACAAAGAACCTCTAATTTTTCCAACAAAACCCAAGCGTTACCTCCTCTATCGTGAAGCTTCCTTCCAGAAGGAATTCATTGCTCTGACACAGCTACCAACACCACACAGTTAATACTACTATTGTCACCCTTATGCTATGGTTGACTCCCTCAACAAGACTGAAAGTTCCCAACATGCAGAGACCCTGCCTTATGTAACTCTGCATGCCACCTGGGACACCATCGCATACTAGGTGCCCCATAAGTGTTTGTGAATTAAATAATTAACTGAATGACTATAAAGATGTATCATTTTTTTTTATAATACCTCAACTTAAAAGAATAAAAGAGATGACGGAAATAAATAGCTATAGTCCAGGATGTGTCTGTAAATCCACACTAGAATTAGAACCTCCCTAGTAATGCGCAGCTCCACTGTACAATATAGACCAGGCACTAAGGAAACTGATCACCGCATTCAGTGAGTCAAAGCCACATGTAACAGACAAAATAGTATCTGCTTTCAGATGCATGTGACAACATGGGCACATAAATACTAAATAAATTAGACTGGATGAGTCTCTTTCTAAGGGAATCAGGCCAATGAATTACATTTCCTCGCCTTGGATTTCTTGATATGTCATCAAAGACTTTTTACAGAACATAATTTTCATATTTAACTTCTAAAGTGTGGAACAATAAGACAGATTCATGGGTAACTGTGTTAGCGCTATTCGATTTTCTCTCTTACGTACACAGCAGGGAAATTAAATAAGCCCTGAAGTGGTCCTTGGGAAAAATATAAGAAACAGTCACTGTGCCTCCAAAGGATTCAAGGGCTTCTGAAGTTTTACATTAATAATAACTCTGTCAACTTGTCTTCTTTCAGTATTTACAATAGCGGCTTTTACCGAAACAGCAGAAGTCTCTGCGAGAAAGTGATTAGGTCACACAAAATTGCATTCTAGTGACCAGAGGGAAAAAGCCCTCCCACAGAGGGTACCAGCAGCCCTCCCACAGAGGGTACCAGCAGCCCTGGCAGCAGCAGAAAGAGCCCTCAGGAAGGTCCAGGGCAGCAGATGAAGCAATAGGTGCTGGGCGCTGTCCAGGACGCAGGGTGAGATACCCTGGGTGTGCCGAGGAAGGACTAAGGACAATTTTGAAAGGAGAAAGACATGAAGGTGATGTCTAAGGTGGGACTAAGGGTCCCACATGACCAGACAGAGAGTCAGGACATGAGCCAGATACAGAGATATACATAAACACGTGGTGACATTCAAGCCCTAGTTTGAAAAACAAAACCTAACAAATTACTGTTTAAACATTTATAATAAAAGCTTCTAAAAATTACCAATAATGTCTCTATGTAGCAGGAATAAGGAACAGGCTTTTACTTTTTTAATTTAAATACGTCTGACTCATTTTAATTTTTAAAAGAAGAATATAGAATGTACACAATAAAATGTTAAAAGATAAAATGAATCATAAAGTTCTCTGCGAATTCAGTAAAATTTGTTTTAAATTGGTCATGGGGTGTAACAAGAATGGAGATCAAAAAGAAAAAACATCTTCTCAACCTCAGGTTGGGTTTGAATTTAAATCAAGCTAATGTCTTAATTCACCTAAAACAAAACACCCACTCTACTCATCCACGGCTTCTGTTTTGAATTCCTACTCCAACTGTTTGCATCTTTAGTAGTCCACTGACCTTGGAACTGCTTTCTTCCGACACTTCTCCCTCATTGGTTTGCATGGGAACAGACTGTGCAAAACTCTGCAGAAACACCCAAACACCGCCTGGAAGAGGTAAGAAGAGAGAAAAAAAAAAAAGGAATTCAGTGCAAAAATCGGTTTTTCAAAGATCAGATTGAAATTGTATCACCAAGACCATAGATACAGTGAAGTATTAAATAGCACACGTGCGTGTGCGTGTGTGTGTATGCACACCCATGCATCTTTGGTAAGAAAGAAAGCAAAGAGGTAAGAGGGAATTTTCCCCCACCTTAGGGTAGGAAAGGTAGGAAAGGTTTAAGACAGTGGGGTATTACACAGTTCTAGATTTCTTTCCTCTTTTTTCTTGACTTCTGGCAGATGTGATAATGAAAATCGTCAGCAATTCATACAGGACAAACAGTGAGCTGTCAGAAAGGACGCCCACCTAAGTAAAGAATTGGGCCCAGTGTCAGGCTATAGCAGATTGTACTGTCTACATAGTATTATAGGCTGCTGAAATTGTCCGGGTTTCCTGGGTTTACAGTTTATGTTCAATATTCGTGGCATATATATTTTTTATTTTTTTAATGTTTATTTTTGAGAGAGAGACAGAGCGTGAGCAGGGGGAGGGAGAGAGAGAGAGAGGGAGACACAGAATCCGAAACAGGCTCCAAGCTCCGAGCTGTCAGCACAGAGCCAGACGGGGCTCGAACTCATGAACTGTGAGATTCATAGCTACAAAATCTAAAAGCTAGAAAGATGCTTGGCACATACTACCTTTTGTGTGTACAGATAATCTCTTTATAAATGGAGCAGCTTGAGGGGCTGGTAACGTGGTTCTGTTGGGAATCTGTTTCCTCATCTGTCGGGTGGGAGAAGAGTATCAAAAAGTCTACTGTGCTCACCTAATGGAGTTTCGGGGAACCAATGTGTATTTATGGGGCATGATATGAAATGTAAAATTGGTATAGTGGAAGGTCTGTTCACCACCCGCCCCCTCGCTCGCCCCGGATGAACTGACCCTGCTCATTCCCTGTGTGAACCACATGCACCCAGCAAGTGAAACAAGTTTTCTCGAGCTGGTTTTGCCCCTCATCTGTTAACGACAGGTGTACAGAAACACACTTGCTCTTTCTATGAAAATTAAATCAATACACTGGAAACACTCAGTTACCTACCTAGAGAGATGTCATATGCAAATTGCTTCACAAATGTCCTTAACTGCTCGTTCTGCTTTACAGAAACAGACTATATTTCATAGACAATGCATTACGGGCACAGCTGATGAAGAAAGACACCCAATGATTTCTGTGGCATTTCCATTTGAATGTGCCAGAAAAGAGGAACCTTCCTTCACTCTTCTCCTGAGCTTTCCCTCCTGGCTCCTCTCCACCCTCCACAAGTCCTGCCCCAGAGGATCCTTTCTGATCAGAACAAGGCCTGTGAGCTCAGCCCTTTTCTCTTCCTTTTGGAAGCCAGCTGTCCCCAGGGAGCATGCACTTTCCTCTGTTCTTGTATCCCTAAATGACGGCCCCTCACCTAGGTAAGCCTGTTCAGTGCTAGCAAGGTCACTTGCCTGTAGATGTAAGCCACATTCTCCGCTATAGCTTTATTACTAACAAAGATGACATTTTGGTCTCCCAAATGCCCCCCTCTTTTATCTGATTTCTCAATTGGTATAGAACTCTCGCAGACCCTACTATCATCTGGTGCAAGAGACTGGAGTTTTGATAAATACACATGAAGGAAAATTTGGGGAGTAAAATCAAATGCGTATGCAATTTCTGAGGCTTCTGTCGGGGCAGGACTTTGGGCCTTGGTCTTTAGTGAGGGAGCAACACGCTCTAACCTTGTAGAGGTTACATCAGGCCACATGAGTTTTTACTGTCAAATACCAAGTTTACTCTACTGAGGCTGAATTAGAAGCTTATAAACCACCAGCCATACTGTGTTTTGACATTAGTGGTGACTGTAGTTATGGTAACTTTGTCTTCAGGTAAGTGGCTGTTTCTATAGAGACAAGACAGCATACACCAGGCACATAAGCCTTAGCAAAGGCTTGGGGGCTTTGCTGGTGACAGCAAAGAAACGGGCCACAGTCAGTCGTGGCGGTGGTGGCGGGCGGCGGTACTGAAAAGCTCATCTAAATGTCAGCTGTGCAAGTGGCCTCAGCATACATCGGCCACTCCAGCCTAGCAAGCAAATGCCAGCTGTGCTGGCCTCAGCAAAGGGAATAGGGCATTAGCAGGCTTGGGTGGCTTCAAAGTACAGAAGGCTGCTGCCTGACCTTGAATTATGCAGGCACAGCTTTTCCTAAGCAGGCATGGCTGAGGCAAAGATTAGACTTTAGGGAAAAGAGACTTTCTTCATACAGGCCTTTTAGATATTAATGAGTGGAACAATTATTTGCTGCGCATAAGCTGCAAGGCAGTTGAATTTCAAACAGCACATGTGTTACGAAACCAGTGACGTTCTATGTTTAAACTGTTTGTGCTCGGCTTACACAGGCAATTCAAAGGGGAAATGGAAATTAAGAGGTTTCTCACTATACTCCTAGAAGGCAAGGAGGCAGGGAACTCCTAGAGGGAGGGAGGAGACTTGGTACCTGGAGCTGCCACTACTATAAATCCCCTAAATATTGCAAAAAGGAGATACTTCAAGTATTAATGTCTAAAGCAGAAGACAGTGTACACTGGTTGGGTTTTTTCCAGATATGGTAAAGGCCCAGTTCCAAATTTAACCTCCTACTGGCAGAGTGTTCCAAATTGGGTGGAAGGGTCCAAGTCATGGATGCTATACACTGGCGTGGGCTAACTGGATACCTCGGAGAGGCTCAAGCCAAGAGGACCTCACCCATCTTCCTTCCCTCAGTAAGGCAGGTGGAGATCAAAGAACCTTAGAGGTTCTTTAACATCCAGTATTGCCTGGGATATTCACTACTTTTGCAAATAAAATCGCCTTGCCATCTTTTCCAGATTTCAAATTGATTCTCAGATCCTTCCCTCAGATGCCACCATGGCTTTGCTACAGCCGTTAGTAAGACTGAGTACTGCATTCTGGGAACACAGTTTTATCAGAAATTACTGCTCCTGGGGACATCTGGGTGGCTGAGTCGGTTGAGCGTCCAACTTCGGCTCAGGTCATGATCTTATAGCTCATGGATTTGAGCCCCAAGTCAGGCTGTGTGCTGACAGCTCAGAGCCTGGAGCCTGCTTCGGATTCTGAATCTCCCTCTCTCTCTGCCCCTCCCCCGCTGGTGCTCTATCTCTCTCTTTCTCAAAAATAAACATTAAAAAAAAAAAAAAAATCACTGCTCCTGGGCAGGAGGTAGGCTTACTTTCTTAACTAGGTGGCTGTGGGGACAGTGCTGAAACAACTTTGTTTAGCCTTGGAGTTCATATTAATTTATATACTGTTCTGATCCATTTTAGGATTCCTGGGGGCAAAATCTATTTGGCCCATCAATTTTGCCCAAAAGAATACCCAAGAGAAGAGTGGGTGGTAGTGGGGGGCTGTCCTCTTCAAAGCTGGATAACTATCCTGAGATCCTCTCTGCCCTATAGGGGAGGGACACACCTCACGTGACCTGGATTACTACTTAAGACAAATGCACAAGGAGACAAGAGATGGCGTGGGTTAGGGGAGGAAAACTTGCTGGCTCTCGATGTTTCCTGCCATGTGGGGCAATATCCTTTTACTACTGTTGGCCTTATATCCTGACATATGCTGTCAGGGTAAAGTGACTTGTCTAGTCAATGAGTCTGGAAGGAAGACTGGGCTTGCATAGTCCAGCCCCACCCCCAACCCCCTTCCCGTGGGGGCTCTAGTTTTGCTCTGCTCCCCCCTTTTTCTAGGAGGCAGGTCTATCCCTGCGTAGTGCTGCTGGGTAAAGAAACCTGTTAAGTTCCAGAGCTGAGTATTAGGAAGCCGACTTGCTGTTAGACACGAGCCAGTTCTATGTCAACTTTATTAGTAATAAAAGTGAAAATTTGATCTCCACCTGCCTTACTCCCTCCCTCACCCTCTATGTCTGTGGTTCAGAACTTAGGCAGTGGAGGGAATGTTTTTTATCAGGTCCCATTCAATTCTGACTTATATCTGGAACTTCTCCTCTTCAGAACATCTCCTCTGCATCAGTCTGATGTTCTCAACTGTCCCATTATTATAACATGAATAGCAGTCTTTTACTTCATAAACTTTTTAACTCTATTTCTAGCTACTTCCTGTGCAACCCACTATACCTCACTTCACTCAGGAAAATCTTCTTCCTATTCTCTGCATACAACTTGCTAATTTAATTTCTATCTATGCAGTCCATACCGCATGTGAAAGCCCTTCCCCTCAGGACCAATCAGCAACTCTATCCTCCCAGTATCCAGGAAAAATCTTTCCTGATTAACATTATGTATCTGCCTACTTACTATATGTCATATCAACACCTATTTTTCTATTTTTTCTTTAATTTGCTCTCTTTTTGTGTGTGCATGGATCTGGAATTCTTCTTAATATTTTTTAAGGTGTTTCTTGAAAAAGCCTTGGTGACATTCTTTTTTGAAGCCAAGGCTTATCATCGTGTTTAACAGTCTACCTGAGTTTTACTGCCCTTTTGACAGTATGGAGGGAAAATAAAGAAGGCAATGCAGAAGTATATGGCAGAGCTAGGGCTTTCACTTGGGAAGTGACAAAGGGGCCAGTGTATCGGTGTTAACAGAGTGATGAAAAAGTCAAGGCAAAGTCCACTCATGTGTAAGGATGTAGAGGGGGTGAACGAGTGGTAGTGAAGTTGTCAAAGATGACGTGACAACATAAGCATTTGATTTCTGCTTCAGCACATGATTTCACCTCAGAGCTGTCACCAGCTTGCCATCCATGGTAAGTGACTGAGAGTTGTGACCTGGCAGTGCCTCAGCACACATGGGACAGGACTCAACAAGTGTTAATGACCAAATACGAGTAAAACCATACATCACACAGCATCTGTGCTAGGTCTTCTCTAAAAGCTGGCAAATATGTTAATGCTTTCAAGGCCCTCCAGGATCCGGCCCTCACCTGTGTCTTCCAGTGTCATTGGCCAGACCCCTTCTTCCTTTTGTACCAGCCATAACGAACTACGTACAGCTTCACAAATATGCCAGACTGTTTCTGGTTTCCATGTTTTTGCTTGTACCACTCCCGCTGCCTTTCCCTCCCTGGGTACTACCAGAGAACACCTACTCTCATCAGTCAAGATTCAGCTTTTACAAATGTTTCCTGATCCACCTCTAGGCAGAACTGGCAATTCCTCAGTGTCCCCAGAGGATCTTGTCTGAAATCTAGTACATGATCTATAACATGCTACTGGCTTTACTTGCTCACATAGATGCCTCCCTTATTAGACCGTCAACCCTCTGACAACAGAAACTGTTATCTCATTAATGTCTGTATTCACAGTTTGCTTAAAATTATATACCTGGAATTTTAATAGATATTCAATAAATTTCTATGTAGGTGTGACTGAATTAATCAACTAAAGTCCTTTTTATTTAAATTGCAACAGGTATCAATTCAATAAATATTTACTGGGTCCCTACCACATGCCACACGGTGCTCAGCTGGAGTGGTGTAGTAGAACGAGCTTTGGTTTTGAAGGAGCAAAATCAGTATTCTTTGTCATTTATTAGCTGTGTAACATTGGGCATTTAACTTTCTGATCTTCATTATTTTCATCCATAATACTGGTCAGGAGGAGGTGTTGTAAGGATTAAATTAAATACTACATGCGTAGAACTCAGCAAGCTGTCTAGGAGCAGCCAATAGGCACTAAAAAACCAGTTAGCTCCTTTCCAAGAAGTCTCAATGGATTTACAGACTAGTAAAGGAGGCAGAGACAAATACGTAACTACTGTAAAACCCTGAATGCTTCATTATTGTAATAATAACAGGCCCTCCTAGAATACAGATGAAAAAGAAATTCTGCCCAGAGGGTCTGGGAGAAGGGGACAGTAGGAAAGATACAAGAAAGAAGAGTGGATAGCTGTATTCTTCCCTCTTCTTCCAAACTCTAACCAAAGGGAAAAACCATCGACCCAGGCACAAAGCCATGAAAAAGAACTATATATATTTGGGAAATACAAAATGACCTAGTAAGGCTTACAACAGATATGGGCTCACTAAAAAAGCAGCCAGAAATTGATTGGAATTAGGTTTTGAAGTGGTTTATAGGATGATATCTGTAGCAAGTGGGAGTCATGAGAGCTGTTTAAGTAAAGGAGTGACATGAGTAAATATATCATTCAGAAAGCTAGTTCGGCAGTAATGTGTACTACAGACCTGAGTTAAGGACAGACTAGAGGCAGACAAGCCAGGAATACCCTCACAGGAAACTGTGGAATTGCTAAATCCTAGTAACAAATTCTAGCTTTATAAAAGGGATGAGGTACCGAATGTCAGTGTCAATCATTTAGATTGATGTGCTTTTTAAAGGGACCTCCTGAAGCAGAAATGCAGAGTGACGTGATGGCCACTTCAAAGACCTTTGTGGAACAACTTGGGGAAGGAGTAGTAACGTCAAATTTTCTTCTTTTTAAGATGAAGACTCTCCCATCTCACTGCCAATACTCAGATTTAAATTTTAAAAACTTACCTTTGACAGTATCCTGGGGCAACACAAGCCCGTGAAGGTGAGTCTAGACTACATTCAGTGCAAAAAACCAAAACCCTGAAAAGAGAGAAAAATCACAATGAGCTGCGTGCTCACAGCAAGATGGCCTAGGGAGTGGCAGGAACAGTTCTGAATTCAGGCAGCCGAGGACAAAACCAGGCTCTTCCGTCTACCACCATGGACTGTTGGGCCAGGGGCCTAACCTCTCAAGCCTCAGCTTCCTCATTCAACATTGAGAACAACAATAGTACTTTCCTCATAGGGTTTTGTGAAAGTTTAAGTGGAATATGTATAAAACACTTAGTATAGGGCAGGGCACCAACCACATGCTTAATAAAGCCAAGTGGTTATTAAGAATGTGAACTGAGAGGCCTGGGTGGCTCAGTCAGTGAATCATGCAACTCGATCTCAGGGTTGGGTTCGAACCCCATACTGGGTGTAAAGATTACTTAAAATAAAATTCAGGGGTGTCCAGGTGGCTCAGTCAGTTAAGCATCCAACTCTTGATCTCAGCTCAGGTCTTGATCTCAGGGTTGTGAGTTCAAGACCCATATTGGGCTCAGTGCTGGGCATGAAGCCAACTTAAAAACAAACAAACAAACAAACACATAAAATCTTAAAAAAAAAAAAAAGAGTGAACTGAAATACCTTCTGAAGAAACACTACAACCTATATTAAACCTCTATCATTTATTTTACCTTTTTTGTTCTACCAGGAAAATTCCAAGTTGCCTTTCCAACTTCTCTGTTTGACATGAGGATGTCTCATAATCATTTCAGATTCAATGCCTCCCAAAGGGCACTCTTCACCCCCTTTCTGGACCTCATTCTCCCGTCTCCACTGTCTTATCAAGGGCACCATCCTCCACCCAGTTGCTTGGGTAAGAACCTTGAATTCATCCTAGATTTCTTGCCCTATCCCAGCCCTCTCACAGCCTGTCAGCAGCCCTGTCACTTCTGATTCACAGCATGTGAATTCTCCATTCCTACTGCCATCATCATCCGTCACTTATGGAGGCCTCTTAGCTGGCCTCCTGCCTATACTCTTGCACCTCCCCGGTCCATTCCCAGTTAATGGCTGGAATGGCCTCTTCAAAATCAAATCAGATCATAGCAAGTTGCTAATAAATACAGGGAAAATTGTATTTATTTCATGATGGAAGGTCTCTCTCTTTATATATATGAAATACATAATCACACATGTGAACATACAGATATACGAATATATATGAAATGAAAGCCACTTAATATTAGATAGACATTTAGAGGTCCCAAGACAGTTCCTTCCTTTTACAATGGCAGAAACAAATTCGAGAAGGAGATCCTGCTTAAGGTTGGACCTCTTGTGTGTGTGCAAAAGTGGCCAAAACAATGCTGCACAGGCCCAACAGAAACTTGCCTGTGATTGGAACCCACACTGCTGTCTGAAAGTCTGTCATTTGGAAGTTGAGCCCTTAGTCTCATGATCAAGAAACTTAATGTTCCTGTCCAAGAAAGTATGTTCCATTTCCCACAGCTGCAGATTATGAGTTACAGCTTCAGTCCCACATCATGTCGCAGTGTTTGAGGGCATGCTTCAGGGACTCTCGAAAGCACCTTGCTGCCCTCTTACCTGTCATCACTGTCCCTTCACTTATTTTTTAAACAGTGTTTGAATAAATAAATCTCAGATGGAATTGAGTATTGATGATATTTTCATTATTAGCCCTATCCTTCTCCTACAGACACTGTTGTCCCAGCAATCTTCCTTTCTAAAAAGCAAATGTGACCTCGGAGTAGATCACTGTCTAAATTCAATCAATAATTCCCCACTACCCTTAGGGCAAAATTCAACATCTTTCTAGCCCCATCATATCCTGTTCATGGTGATTGCATGTGGTTTCCTTGCCCACAGCACACGCACTAACGTCTGCTGAGGGCACTTTGCCTCATTCTCGTTGACTCCTCTTGTAAGATCTGCCTCAGGTATTATCTCCTGAAAGTTTTCTGTACCCTCCTTGGCCACACTAAGTGTCCCTACCCTGAGACACACCATATAATATTGGTAGTGTCTGAGGGTCTGATTTCCACACTCAACAGGGGTCCCTTGACAACAAGGGCTCTCTACGTGTTATACATCTTGGATTTTGGTATCGAGCAGGAGTTCAACAATAAACATAAGCTGAACTGAATCCTGACATGCTCCCGATAACTCAGCATTCCACTGTGGAGCTTTCCCCATTAAACGACACTGGGGAGAGTTGAAGAAGCTGGCTGGAACTTCCCAGATGGGTATGGCCCTCACGGAGGATGTCAGCTGTGTAGTTTTGTGTGATGTGTGACTCTCAGCACCTCAGAGATAGATTCGATTCTTTCATTTTTTGTCAATTGCAGATTATCAAGAGAACAAACCTAATTCTCAGTTCTCTGTTTAGTTTCTGCCCAGGCTAAACATGACTTCTTCTCTAGATTCACCAGTTGTCTAAATTCTGTACCAGCTTCACAAAGTAACCCATCATTACATATCTTGTTGACAGACAAGTTTAGAAGGACATGGTGGCCAGCTCAGTCCTTTGACTGCTTGGTAGGTGAGCTCAGATGCTGGCGAGGGGAAAAGGAGTTGAAGCACAGGAGGAAGGGCAGGCGAGGGAAACTGGTCAATTTCCAAGAACTCTGGAAACCAGTTTTTGCAGAACAGCTTCCCTAGTTTCCCCACAGGATTGTGAACCTCTGTATCAGATGCACTCATATTCAAGATAAACATACATTTGATTCTAAAATCTATATTTGGAATTATCTAGCTGAAGTTATCTACAGCACTATTTTCCTTCTAAGGTATAAGCAATGGCAAATTCCTTCAAAATGTCATTTTGAAATGTTCAGAACTACACTGTAATCCTACACCCCAATCATACATAGCTATCCATACTATAAACTTTTAACTGAGTCACAAGTAACACTAAAACTATTTGGAGAACTCCAGTTTTCTCAGTCCTCTGCAGAGTAGCCAAACTGTCTTGAGATTCACACACGCCTGGGAAGGTTTCGTGTGTCTTGGACTAGATTGGACTGCTAGACCTGCGAAACTGCAAGGAGACTTCAACAGGTCCTCCAAGCCCAGTGCCCAACCTTACTCATGGGACGTAATCAGGCCTACATCTTTCCTAGGAAATATGGCAAGCTGAAAGACAGGCATATCCAAAAATTATATTCGCTTTACTAGTATCACGTCTGATATGGCACAGTGTCAATTTTCAAACTTGATTATTCAGCCTGATTCCTTTAAATTTAGTTTTAATTCTCAATTTAAAAAATTCAAGTGATATGGATAAGAACCCTCAGTCACAGTCCCTTCCCCCCTACCCTTACCCAGGACTCACCGCTGTTATCAGTTTAATTTCCAGGCGTAACTCTGGGATGCAGATTATTATATACAGTTCACCCTTGAACGAACATGGGTTTGAACTGCGTGGGTTCATTTCTATGCAGATTTTTTACAGGATAGTATCATAAATGTATTTTCTCTTCCTTATGATTTTCTGAAAAACATTTTCTTTTCTCTAGATTACTTTATTTTAAGAATACAGTATATAATACATAAAACACACAAAATATGTGTTAATTGACTACTTACACTGTCAGTTAGGCTTCCAGTCAACAGTAGGCTATTAATAGTTATGGGTGAGTCAAAAGTTCTAGGAGGATTTTCACCTGCACAGGGGGTCAGCACCCCTAACCCCCATATGGCTCAAGGGTCAAGCTTACTATAAACTTTTAACTGAGTCACAAGTAACACTGAAAACCCTGACTGCCTATGTCATTGGCATCTGGCCTAACTTCAAGCAAGATGTCCGGGAAAAGGCATCTTAAGTGAAGCAGCGGATGTGAGGGTGGAGCAAAACACCAGCAAGGGGGCTGGGAAGGTCCTGCCAGGAGGTGAGCACAGATGCCAGGAGGATCGGGGCAGACAGGAGGGTACCACACATTCAGCTCTGTAAGTGGGGCACCCAGCCCAAGTGGGCAAGAAGGAACCTATTTAATTAAGTAACACAAATAATATCAAAAGCCCAAGCACAGGTGGAGGTAACTCTGCTACAGGCAGATGGGTCTATTTAGCTGCCAATACACAAGTGTTAACGATTGTTCCAAGATCTGGAAATGTTACCTGTGCAGTTTCAGGTCACCTCTACTTAAGTTGAGCACTTTGGAAGTTCTGTAAAATGTTCCAGTCTGCACATTCCTAAAAGCATCCCCTTTAATCCTAAAATCTCTTCTCGCTTTTGTGTTCTCCTCCTTTTTCCCCTTCTAGTGAAGTTTCTTTAAAAAGAAGTTTATAACTGTGGTCATGATGCCTTTATCTCTCATTTACTTATTAATCATTGTAATTTGAGATCTTTCCCTATCAATCCCATTATCAAATACAATGGATATTATTCAATTGTTTTGTTTCAACCTCTCTTTCCCATTTAAATATCAGAATGACCTGAAAGTCTTATCATCTGGGTGTTCCTTTCCTATCTTGATATCAAGGATATTGTAGATCCTAGGGCACCTGGCTGGCTCAGTTAGTGGAGCATGTGATGCTTGATCTCGGGGTTGTGAGCTCGAGCCCCACATTAGGTACAGAGATTACTTAAAAGTAAAATCTTAAAAAAAAATTATACTGCAGGTCCAGTCATTGAGCCAAGGGCACCTTGTTCTAGTTTCTGGTCTCTTAGCTGTGTCTGAGTCCTCCTAACTCCCTGGGTTTGCAGCCAGCCCAAGGCCTTTGTCAACATTGTTGATTTTCAGATGCACAAACAGGGGCAGGGTGGTGCTTGGGGAGGAGTTGCTGCTTCTGTACACAGGGGACAAGGGCACAGGGGTTGTGGTGAGGAAACTCAACTCCTGGCTTCAAGGATTGAGGCTCAGGCTGATCTCCAAACTGTCATGGATCATGTCTAGTCTCTTTACCCCACAGGAGGGACAAAATTCATTACTTGTGCCATCACTTAGACCATTTCTTTGCAGATTCTGGCTGGAGAGTCTTTCTCTGTTTGTCCTTTCATTACTGGCATGTTCCTTGGGAGTTCATCCTTCCCTTTCTCTTTTTATTATACACACACGTCCTTATCTTCTCCCATAGATTCAACTACAATCCACGTCTTGATGACTCCCAAATCTCTCTAGTGATGACCTTTCTTATAATCTTCAAAGCCTTCTATAAACTTCCCAGTGTCAATGCCCTTCATCTCATGCTCCAGCTCATGGTCCTTAAAAGGCAACACACCTAAAATGAAATAGCCTTCCCTCAAACTATGTTCTTCTCCTTCTGTCTCACTTGGGAATACTACTGTCCCACTCAAATAAAAAATCTGGCACCATCATCAGCATCTTCATCTCACCAAACTCTGTCCAATGCCCAAATATTTCAGAACGTACTTTCTTCCCTATTCCTACTGCCACTGCTTTAGTTCTGGCAGTTTCTCACTAAATTTATTAGAACTATTTTTTCCGCTGGTTTTCTTAACCTCAAGACCCATCCCACCCTCCCCCCGACCCCCACCGCCATTAGAATTACCTTTATAAAGTGCAATCCCACACAGCCTTTGCAATGTCTCTCATCCATCTTCAAGATACAACCTAATTCTCACTACATAGTACTCAAGGCCTGGTACCTGTTCATCTCTCAGCTTCATCTCACAAAATCACAGTGCTTTCGGTTTTCCTTAAACACCACATGGCTTCATGTGCCAGTGGCTTTGTATATGCTGTTTCTACTTGGACTGGCTTCCCCCTCACAGGGAAAATTTCTTCCCCACCTTCAAGATGCATGCTTAGAGAAACCTTTTCTATGAAGTCTTTCTTGAGGCCTCCCTCTTGCCACACATGTTCTGGACGGGTTCCTCCTCTGAGTTAGCGACTGTACTTGGTATATATTTCCACTAGGCTTGTGCTGCATATACTACTAGGTTATAAGGATCCTGAAGACAGGGTATAAGTCTTATTTACTACTGTATTATCATCATTTAAAACAGTGTTAGTGCAAAGGACATTCCAATAAACTCTCACGGAATAAACAACAGACATTTTGGGGGGGGGGAGTCAATTCAGTATAATATTCTTAGTTTACTCAAATTAGGATGCTGCTTATCAGCTTTAATAGTATATCCAGGGCCACAGTAGACTCCATGTATGCATTCATTCATTCATTCATTCACTCGGCAACTGAGCCACCTGCCAGGCATCATGCTCTGTTCTAAGGAACACCATGGTAAAGTAATGCTAGCCTCTCTGGGCAATGTGCTATTTGCATGGGACCCAAAGACTTCTAGGGAGATGTTGTGAAGGAAATTTGGGGACTGACAGCAGGACACTGGTACAAAGATGCTGAATTTATCTTTGTATCTTGTAAGTCAGGGAGGGCTGCCTAAGAAAAACAAACGTAGTCTGAAGCAGGGATGAAGAAAAGGGTATGTGCTCACTTTCAGCTACTAATCCAGTTTGGTCTAGCTCAGTCCAGGATGACTTGTCAGTTCTTTAACAGAAAGGGCTTCAGAAAGTACTGCCTGAAGCCTACACATGAGTGCCAACCACTCGGAGATGGGGGTGGGGATGGCAGGGAATGATGACTACTGGCTACTCGAACAGCAGAGGCAGCTACTGAAACAGCAGAGTCAACTCAGCCAGCTTTACTGAATGCTTACTAAGCGCCCAGCGCAATGCTCGCGTGTTCAGAGCAAGGGCCTATGGCCAGGTTTTACTGCCATTGTTGGTCACATAAGAATTAGATTAACATGTTCAGCTTTTGTACCCAATTTATTGATGACCCATGATCAAAAAGCCTTTATTCTTTTTCCATATTGTATATTAATTTTATGTAGTTTTTTTTTTATCAAATAGCTATTTCTGTTAAGGCTCACAAAATTTTAAATGCATATTGGTTCGCCAATATAACCAGTGAGTTAGGGAAATTTTAATATTTATACTGAAGATGAGAGTAATAATAATATGAATAACCATTAACCAATAACCATTTTATGATGTGCTCAGCAATGTACATAGTAGGCATCTCAAAAGACTCTCATTTTAGCAGATGATCCCTGTCCTCAGAGGTCTTACTCTACTGATAAGGAGAAGAAAACGAGCACAGCAAGCAATTCCACAAGGAGGGAGGACTAAGCTGTATGGCACAGAAGTTAGGAAAGGGCAGAGAAAAACAGTGCCCTACCCAATCCGAGCAGGCTTCAGAGAGAAACTAGCATTACAATGGAAATGACAGGATTTTATGCAGTTACTCTCAAATGTTTTAGTCTCAGGATCTGGTCACAATCCTCAAAAATCATTAAGGACCCCCAAAGAGCTTTTGATGATGTATGTTATAATCTCTATACTATCACCACCATTTTTACCATACTAAAAATCAAAGCTAGAAAAAAATTTAAAATATTCATAAGTACCCATTTAAAAATATTAGTAATATGCTATTACATGTTAACAATTTGAAATTAAAAATATTATTTTAGAGGATTAAAAATTTGAGAGAAGTGCCATTGTTTTATATTTTTGCAGATATCTTTAACGTGTGCCGTAGGAGACGGCAGCTGTATCCTCCTATCTGCTTTTGCATTCAGTCTTTTGCAGTATCGAATGTCATGAAGCCTCTGGAAAACTCCACTGTATACTCGTGAGAGAATGGGTTTTAAAGGCATGTTTCATGGTAGTATTATTAAAAGCGTTGTGACCTCATGGACCCCCTGAGAGGGTCCGGATGGGGCGTGGGGAGGATCCCTGGATCACACTTCGAGTAACTCCTAATTGTAAAAGAGAAAGAAAAGGGTCTAAGGGTATAAGCGGGGAGGAAGTGCGTGGCTGCGGAGCCACGGCGTCCACACAGGCAACGCTCGCTCCGAACATCTTGGCTGCGGAACACGCTCACCTCCTCCGCCGCGAACCTCAGAGGCAGAAGCAGGAGGGCAAGGCGGGGGCCGGCGGACCGGGCGCCTCCCCCTCCCCGGCTGCTGTGCGCTCGCCGGCGCCGCGGGAGAGGCTGCGCTTCCCCCGGCAGCATTCCCCGGAGGCCACGTCAGGCTTTCCTCTCCGGCGCCCACACTCGCTCTCCTCCTAGAAGCTGTAAATGGCTCATCAGAAACTGCCTTGCCATGGCTTCCCGAGGCTGTGTTTACTAACTGCAAAATCATCTCACTGCTACCGTCGCAGATTCTTCAGACATTTCCTGATCTGGCTGTCTTAAAAAGCAAATTTAACATCGGCCACGTAGCCAGTTTTTCCGTGCCAATAATCATGTGAGCTTGCGATGCTGTTCCTGTGCATCTTGTGCGCTGTAAAAACAGTTCCTGGAGCATCGTATGTCAGGGATCTAGTTGCCATAAACTGAAAACATTTTCCTCATATTTTGTGGCACAAACTAAAAGCATTCTGGATGTGGTTTGCATACATACAGTCCATCTCTGGCCAAAAATGAGGTTTAATTATATGTACAGACAGGGAAAGAGGGGTGGCCGTGACCATGATTAAACCTTTTTACCCTCTAAGTCAATGTTTGATAGTATGTGTTTTTTAATTTAAAATTTTGCTATGATTAATGTTCTAAAATTATCCTGCAGTAGGTGCAATTGTTCATTTTATGTAGCAAGCTTTAAGTTTGCTACATAAAATAGCTATCAAATAAAAGCATTTGATAGCTGAGAGAAACACATATGAAACAGAAACTTCTTTTTGATCTCCCAAATAAAAGAAATAATATGAAAAGGAGAAACAACCATTAATCTATATAGCTTTTCAGGTTTTTGTTTTGTTTTGTTTTGTTTTAGTAAACATGTTTATTAAGGTCTCTTTATAGACCAGAAGAGCTCATTTTTAAGTCAAAGTGAAACTAAAACTTTAAAAGAGATTTCCGCTTCTGGGAACTGGGTACGTAATTCGGACCAACCGTCTTGCAGAGGACAGCAGAAAATCTGAACCAAATATAAGAAATATCTTGAAGGCAGGGAGCATTAACAAGTTAATTACGAATTGCCAGTGACAAAAATCAATTCTAGGAGAACTATATAACTCAACATGAAAAATAAATAATAAAGCTTTTAGAAGATAACACAGGATGATGTTTTCCTGACCTAGGGGTAGGGAAGGATTTCTTAAGCAGCATATAAAAAGCACCTATTATTAAAAAACAGAAATCTGACATAAAAATTCAAAATTTTTGTTCATCAAAAGACATCCTCAAGAAAATGAAAAAGCAGGCAATATAAAACAAACAAGGGGTGCATATTCGAAATAGCAAAGAATTCTAACATGGAAAAAAAACAAGATAACTCAATAGGAAAATGGGTAGAAGATTAGATGAGGCACATCACCAAATAAAACAAAAAACTACATTATCGAAATGGCCAACAAACATATGAAAAGGTATCTAGCCTCAATAGAGAGGCTACAAAAGAAAACCACAATGAAAAATACAAAGGAAAATGATAATGATATACTGAATAGATCAGAATGGCTAAAAACTTTTTTATTCGTTTATTTTTTAATTTTTTAAAAGCTTTTATTTTTATTATTTATTTTAAAAAGTTTTTTAATGTTTGTTTATTTTCGAGATGGAGGGAGAGAAAGAGAGAGAGACAGACAGAGAGACAGAGAGAGACAGACAGAGCATGAGCAGGGGGAGGGGCAGAAAGAGAGGGAAACACAGACCTGAGGCAGGCTCCAGGCTCTGAGCTGTCAGCACAGAGCCTGACATGGGACTCAAACTCACAAACTGCAAGATCATGACCTGAGCTGAAGTCAGGCGCTCAACTGACTGAGCCACCCAGGCACCCCTAAAGATTGTAATTTTAAGTAATCTCTACACCAAACGTGGGGCTCAAATTCACAACTCCGAGATCAAAAGTCACATGTTCTATCAACTGAGCCAGCCAGGAGTCCCATGAATGACTAAAAATTAAGTAGTCTGATCAGGGCACCTGGGTGGCTCAGTTGGTTGGGTGTCTGACTCTTGATTTCGGCTCAAGTCATGACCTCACAGTTCGTGGGATGGAGCCTTGTGCTGGGCTCTGCACTGGTAGCATGGAGCCTGCTTGGGATTTTCTCTCTCTCTCTCTCTCTCTCTCTCTCTCTCTCTCCTCTGCCCCTCCCCCACTGGCATGCACACACATGCGTTGTCTCTCTCTAAAAAATAAACATGAAAATACAGAAAGTAAAAGTCTGATAATAACAAGTGTTGCCAAGGATATAGGACAACAGGAACTGTCATACGCTGATTATATGAATGTAAATTGTTATTTCCACTTTGGAATACAATTCTCCATTATTAAAGTTAAAGACAGACATACTCTATGATCCAGCAATTCCACTCCTATGTATTTGCCCAGCGGAATTAATCCACAGGTGCACCAAAAGACACATACAAAAATATTCAGAGCAGCACTATCCGTAACAGCCCTCAACTTGGAACAATCCAAATATCCCAGTAGGAGAATGGATAAATATCTTCTCACATATTCATGCAATGGGGTACCCTGCAGTAATGCAAATGAAGGAACAAGAGCCACACACAACAACATGGATGAATCTCATAAACATAGTGACCAAACAAAAGAGTATATATCATGTAACTCTGTGTTCAAAATCAGCTAAAACCATAATGTTTAGAGGTATGCAGGTGGGAAAAGTAAGAAGAAAAGATATCCGAAGAGTGGTTACCTGAAGGTGGGAAAGAAAAACTTTGACTAACAAAAGTCTCTATGAAGGGGCTGCTGCCTCCCTGTAATGTCCTATTTCTTGACCTCAGAAGTGGTTATTTTTAAATAATTCAGTAAGTTTTACATTTGTATTTTATGCACTTTTCTGGCTGTGTGCTATATTTCACAATAAACAAGAATGAACGCAAACAAAACTGATACAAAGGCAAAAGCAGTATCTTTCATATAAATTTAAAAATTAGATCACAGAACCCAAGCTCCTTAGAAGGCATTCCGGCCCTTCATTACCAAGCCCTGTCTTCCAGTCTCCTCTATTGCCACCCACATTTTTTTTAACAAGTAGCCACACTCACTCTCAACCAAGTGCTTTCTTTGCTTTTACTCATGATATTTTTCTGTCCAGAAAACCATGCAGACAAGCCCCAATTACCCTTCTACCAGACTAAGTACAAACTATCATTCAAGATACAGCCTGGGTGTCATCTCCTGTGAGAAATCTTTTCAGGAGACGCAGACTCTGCAGTCACACTGCCTGGTTCAAATTCTAGATCTGCCATTCACTAGTTCTGTGACTTTGGTCGAATTACCAACTTTAGTTTTACAGCTTCCACATCAGTAAAATAGGATAAAAATATTATCTGCCTCAGAGGGGAGCATGAGGATTAAATGAGTAAATATATGCAAAGTGCTTGGAACATGCTTGGGACAGAGTAAGCACTAGGGACTAGCTATTATTATTACCCAGGTATTAGCTATTATGACTATTATCAACATACTCTGATAACCTCCTCCCTATACCCTGAAGCTCCCTCCACATTAGATACTTTTCCTCTGGGGTCCCATGGCTCAGCATTACAATTTATTTTCTTGTATGGATAGTTAATTCTTTGAGAGCAGGAACTAAATCTCCTCTTCAACCCCCAACATCTAGCACAGTGCCTGGCATGCACTAACCCTAACCCAAACAGTAGATACTCAGTAAATATCTATGGGATGAATAAGCCACAAAAACTCCAAACACGGATCTATATCACATATAAAAGTTGTCCTTTGGTGCTGACATGTGCCCTCCCCTGTGGTATGCCACAAACTGGGAGCATAGCCTTGACAGATTCCTATAGCAACTACCTCAGAATATGGGTCTAGACGCTCCTTGATAGCAACAAATGAGGGACAAGTAATAATATTTGTCCTATCTACCTCTTGTGAGGCTCAAATGATAATAACTATGAAAATATATTTTTTTAGGTGTGAAGCTCTATTATATGAGGTTTTATTGCCTTAATAAAACAACAGGATTATTGTTGAATTGCAAATCTGGAAAGGGCTTTAGGGAGTAATAAGGAATTAATATAGTATAAAAATGCAATCTCATATATTCTAAGATAAGATTTTTATTTTAAAAATAAATATCAAATATTTATTATTTAATAATAATTTGCATATATTGCAATAATAATTACAATATTTTGCAATAAAATTTCTCTGATTTTCTCAAATGGCTATTAATGACTTAGGTAATATCAAAACAAACATCCATATATGTTCACAGCAGCATTATTCATAAGAGCCCAAAAGTGGAAACAACCCAAATGTCCATATAAAGACTGTGGTCCATCCACCCAGTGGAAAACTACTCAGCAGTAAAAAGGAACAAGCTACTGATACAAACAATGGAGTGAACCTTGAAAACATGATGTTCAGTGAGAGGAGCTACCAGCAAAAGATCTCATATTGTATGATTCCACTTATATTAAATGTCCAGAAAGGGAAAATCTACAAGAGACAAAAAGTAAATTGGTGGTTCCCTGGGGCTGGGGTGGGAACAACAGGCTGCAAATGGGCATGCATGGTCTCTTTGGGCTGATGGAAATGTTCTAAAATGGGGCTGTTGTGATGGTTACACAATGGTGTACATTTACTAAAAATGTTTTAATTGTACACCTGAAATACGTCAATTTTATGGTGTGTAAATTATATCCCAAAAAGGCGTTTTTAAAAACACAAATGTTCGGCCCTCTTTTACAGCTAGCTATAATTCTCACATCTTTAAAATCTCACCCCCACATGGGACCAAAGAACACAAGCGTAGAGCATAACAAGAAAAGTTAGCTTTTAAAAACAAAGCAATTTTTAAATGTCATGTACTAAGTATCTTAAAAACCCAAAGTGCCACCTCCTTACTTCTTTTCCAAACCAGCAGCAACAAAACGATGATCTTGATAAACGGGCATTCACTGTCATTTGTTTATTTCACCCCACCTGTACAAACACAAATTCTGGCCTCATCTGCATTTATAATTGCAAATATGAATATCTGGCACAATGCCACCCCCTTATAGCCAAATGGCAAGCATAAGAAAAAGGTAAATACAGAAAGCACAGTGTATAATGAGATTAAAAAAATGTTGTACATATGATAAACAGGATTTCTAAATAGAGTTTAAATTAACCCTCAGAAATCGACAGTTCTTTATACAAATGTACTTCAGATTAAGTTCTACATGAAGTTCTAAAATGCTATCCAAATTATTTTGCTGAACTGGAATCGTTAAATTGGATATTGCTTAAAGTAGGTCACTGGCTCGGGCTTGAAAGTATTTGGTAATGCAGAGATCTACTTGCAACGTCATTTGTCATAATGAGATTGGACTTAGAGCAAGAGAAACCACACGGGTTAGGTGTCAACTGTCAGTTGTATTTTATTCAGATAAATCTCATTTTAGATTTATCTCACTGCAGATTCTTGAACAGGGAAATAACAAGATGAAAGAAGTGTTTCTGCAAGAGTAAATCTAGTGGCAATGTTTAGAAAGTGCCTCTTTGGCTTCCTGCTCCTTTGTCCCCCACATCTACTCAGTCTCCAAAGATCATTAACCTTTCTTTTGGAACGTCTTTCAAGTTTATTCCTTCTCTCCACTTCTACTGTCACCACTATAATCCTAATTGGTGTCAGGAAAAGGTGAAGGACAAGAAAGCTAGGAAAAGCAATCAAACTAGAGACTATTAGAGTAATCTAAGATGGAAGTGAAAGGGACCTGTTCTTGAGCAGTGGTGCTCAAAGTATGGTCCCCAAGATCAGCAACATCAGCATCACCTAGGACTAGAATTTAATGCAACAGTAAATTCTCAGGCTTTACCCAGATTTATCAAATCAGATACTGAGGTGGGGGGTGGGCAAAACCAGCAATGTTTGTAATGAGCCCTCCAGGTGATTCTGATATAGGCTAAATTCTGATTGTTAGTGATATAAAAAAGCAGAAGAGGAACGAATAGACCAAGACGAGAGAACATCAGAACCTGCTAAAAATTTCTACCACAATATTCCTCCAATCTCCAACCTACCCTATCCAAAAAGAGTGGTTCTCCAAACTGCTCTTTCAAGTACTATTCACTTTTTTTTTAACTTTATTTATTTACTTTGAGAGAGACAGAGACAGCACAGATGGGATAGGGAGGGAGGGAGAGAGAGATAGAGAGAGAGGGAGGGAGGGGGAGAGAGAGAGAGAGAGAGAAAGAGAGAGGGAGGGAGGGAGGGGGAGAGAGGGAGAGAGGGGGAGAGAGAGAGAGAGAGAGAGAGAGAATGAATCCCAAGCAGGCTACGCACTGCCAGCACAAAGCCCAAAGCAGGGCTTGAACTAACTAACTGTGAGATCATGACCTGAGCCAAAACCAAGAGTCAGATGCTTAACCAACTGAGCCACCCACATGCCCCAAAGTACTACTCACTTCTGATACCACCACCCTCTAACACTGCTTACATTCACTCTCTCTTCTCACTAGTTCTCATCCAATATACTAATTTGGTTGATTCCATGGTTGGGGCTCTAGGCAGTCAAGAAGTGAGGAAATGCACCACAGGTGGGAAATTCTGATATAAAAGGCCCTTCAAATAAATGCAGAAAAGATGAATTTTTCAATAAATGGTTTTGGAGGAACTGGCTGGTGGTTGTGGGACTGGAGAGTGAAAAGCCATATTCCTCAGGTTGCATCTTACTCCATGCACCAAAATAAAATTCCAGATAAATCAAACACTCTAATTAAAAAAACCAAAAGGAACACAAAAGTAGTAGATGAAATCATCATAAAGATATTTTTATCATCTTCAATAGATGGTCTTCCTAAAAAAAGCATGATAATTTCACCCAGAAGACTTAAAAGAAATTTTACTACATAAAAATCTAAAACTTGTCTATGGCCAAAAATAAGATCATAAAATAAAAATATATACTAATAAAACATTTGTAGTGCATAACAGGAAAGAGAGCTCTCATACTGTTAAGAAAAAAAATGGGGGCGCCTGAGTGGCTCAGTCAGTTGAGCGTCCGGCTTCGGCTCAGGTCATGATCTCGCAGTTAGTGGGTTCAAGCCCTGCGTCAGGCTCTGTGCTGACAGCTCAGAGCCTGGAGCCTGTCTTCGGATTCTGTGTCTCCCTCTCTCTCTTACCCTCCCCTGCTCACGATCTCTCTCTCTCTCTCTCTCTCAAAAACAAATAAAACATTAAAAATTAAAAAAAAAAAAGAAAAAAGAAAAAAAATGAACATGGGATGCCTGGCTAGCTCAGTTAGAGGAGCACACAACTCTTGATCTCAGGGTCATGAGTTCAAGCCCCATGCTGGGTGTAGAGATTACTTAAACACCTAAAACTTAAAGAAAAAAGAACAAATCGAATTAGATAATTGCAGAAAGGGAAAGAAGACACAATTCACAAAAAAAATATAAATGATATAAAAACATATATCTGATACTTAAAAAAAGATTTTTACCTAGCAAATTGGCAAAGATTAAGAAGACTGACAAAGTTGGGTGTGGGGACAGCAGCACCATCTCATATTCACAGAAAAATTGCTGTATGAAAGAAGTGCATAGTTTACATTTTGGTAGATGTTGTCATTTTATGCTGTAGAAAGGCAGTTTATGTACTATCACCTCTGGTAGTATATAATACAGCAATTCTACTTCTTCTAAGAACAGCGTCTGCCAAAAATACTCATAAGTATACAAATACACTTGTATAAAGATGTATGTTGCTGCTGCTGCTGTACTATTTGCAGTCCTGAACAGTAATCCTCAATGACCTTAATGTCAACCACTTGGAGACTGGTAATAGAAATAGCAGAATATTCTGCAGTTGTTAAAAAGGAGCTCTGTAACATGGAAGAGGTTCACAACATCTTGTTAGATTAAAAGAAGAGCCATCATAAAACATCATGTAAAGTTCAATCTTTTATGGTAAGAAATACATATGGGTGTATATATATAATTATATACCTTGTATTTACATATTATACAAACACATATGTGTATATATACACACACACATATATATATGGAGGTAAAAAGTTATACGCCAGTATCTGACTGCACGAGGGGATTGGTGCCCCAACCCGTGTTGTTCAAGGGTTAACTGTATACATATAACATGTACATATACTATACTGCCTACACTATATATATACATGCAATGTATACAACACATAATATAGTGTATTTATATTATATGCCAGCATAAAAGTATAGGGGAAAAGTCTGGCAAGATCTACAACAACCTTTAAAAACAGGTACCTTAAGGAGTTAGATAGGGGAATTTTCCATTTTCTACTTCATAAACTTCAAGTTCCTTTCAAGGAACACGAATTGCCCTTATAATAAAAAGTAAATCTGATGTCACTCCTTTGTCCAAAAGTTTTAAAGCCTCCCAGCCCACAGAGAGTATAGCCCAAACTTCTCACTCAGATGTCGGAATGGTCCGGCTATGCCACCTGATGCCTTTACCCATCACCAAGGTGAACTCCCCTAATGGGGCAGCTTAGGAAGGGATGTCTGTTCTCCTTCCTTCACTGTATTCCTGCTGAAGCTGGGTACCACCTCTGATAACCTTTCCTGCCATTATCAAAGCCTTTATTGTGATAGGCACACTGGAATGGCATCTAATTTGTTCTTTTCAGAACAATGCTGACAGAGCTGCTCAAATAAATTGACAGATTCCTTCAACTGCTTTTGCAGGAAAGTAAGTTCACGTGCTAATGCATGGGCTGACCAATACAACCCTACCACTGAAAGCCAAAATGTAATATGTTTTTTGGCTAATAAATATGAAGAAATAATGTTTAATTCATAGCCATTTATTGGCATATATCCCACGTCCTATATAACACATGGTTTCGATAGTTACAATTGCTCTGCAGCAGGAGAACACTGAGACAAGATTTCTTAGAAGACACAAGAGGTGGAGTCAGTTTGTGATCTCTTTGGCTGGGGCGCAATGTGGAGGGACCATCGAGTACTCAGACAACACCCTGATCCAGTCCCACTATTCATCTTGCAAGCCCGACTCACTTAGTTGTCAAGATATGGTGGTATCTTGACAACTGCCAGCACAAGCTTGACTCAGGGTTGGTTAACAGAAACATCATGTCTTTGCAGGAAATCTGGATGCTTCCCAAAAATACGCTATGCTTGAGTAACAGAACCTCTTCTCCGCTCATCCATAATAGCAAGGGTTTCTTAGACTTTACTGGGTAATATGTGAGCTTTATTCTAACCCACTCCTGAAGGCTGATAATTGTCCTCACAGACCTCCTCAGAAAGAAGTGACCATTTCAGTAGTATTCGGTGTCCAAAGATGTAGAATCTGAAGATCTAGAATCTGAAGTCTCATAAAATTTTGCCCATGATCAGGGCACTTAGTGGTTGACTATTTATTGTGGATAGCAATGTGTTCAATATGACAGACTGTACTTTCTGAAGTCAGTATAGTAGTCATGTTTGTGTTTCTAAAACAATCAACTTGATAAAATACACATACTTGGGGTTAGGGATGAAAGGGTACAGAGAAGCTAGACTACATGGAAGGCCTAGGCTAAAGTCACAGGGTCAATGAGCTGGTAATGACATGGATAAACTGTAGTTGTCAATGGCATATGCCTTGAACATGAAGGTTATAGGTTATATAGTGCTTGTATAGATATAGTGCTTGTTTTGATGTCTATCTCCCTCCCCTACCAACTATGGGAGGAATGGGGTACTTTACTCATATCTGCATTCACAGTACTTGGCACAGAGCTGCTATGCAGTAAACGTTTGCTAAATTAATGAAGCATATGCTTTAAGAAAATATATGTCATACAATAAAGGGACACATGGCAAAAGCTGGTAGTTACCTACATTTCTTAGTGCAATCTAGATTTGGGTGAGGGTAACCTTGTACTCAGACAGATTTCCTAACCTTTCTTATGAATAGAAGTGGCCATGTGTCACAGCACTGGTCAGTGAGATATGCCTCATTAGGTGAGGCACACCTTTTATATTTCACCCTTTCCCCTTCTTCCAGAGATTGGCGGGTAGGGAAGCAGAAAAGTGACATTGCCATTATCAAGAGAGACACATCTAAGAATGGGTAGAAGGAATCCAAGACATTAACACCACTGTGGAGTAACTGTAACAGCCTTGGACTTATTTCTCAATTTTATGTTGTTTAACAGAAAATAAATCTCTAGTTGGTTAAAGCAAACTTGGATTTTCCATTACATGTAGTCTAACTTATTCCTAATTGATAAAAGTACATAGCAATAGAAGGAAGAATTATGAGGCTACTGTAGTAATCCAAAGAACAACAATTTTGTTCTAATAACCAAATAAGTATAGTCTTCTTTCTTTGTGATACTATAATCGTAAATAATTCCAGGGTGTATGGTGTCATTAAATGACAGCCCTCTAGCTAGCAGCTCAATAGTGATTTGAGATTATCTAACTAAATTAGAATGTTTGGAAAGCGTGTTGATGCGTATACTGCACTGACACATATTGTAGTGTCACCAGCAATAAGACCAACTAAAACAGATGAACTCCGAGATCACATGAAATTAGCAATAATCTCCTCTCAACTACATGGAAGTGGTAATCAAAACCCAGAGTGGAAGAGAAAACTGAAAACATTTCAAAAAACACCTGCAGAAGAATACTGCTATTCTAGCTGCATGTTAAACCTCCTTTATCAGATATGTTCTACGCTCAACATCTGGCCTTTCCACAGCTAGTGCCTACCAATTCAACGTAAAAGAATAATTCTTGCTGAAGTAATGCCACCGGGAAATTTTAATCCCTCTCAAGGGCAGTTCAGTTGTAGTTCACATTCATTTCTGAAGAACTGAAAGTAAAGTATTTGCTCTGTCCTCTGTAATTCTTCTAAGTTAGCACTGAGATCTAGAAGCCAGATCAATTTGTATTGGAAAAGGAAGGTATATGCTTAATGTGTTGCACTAGCTAATGGCAACCAATAAGCTTTTGTTTTTTAAACAAGTTTTTTAAAGTATCATTACAAACTCATGAACTTTTCAGTTAATGTTTTTATTGGTATTCTAATCGTCTCATCATTGGCCAAAGGGAGTCTTTTCATGTGTGGGTATTCTTATATCCTTTTGATGTGACCCATGTCATAGTCTTTGATGACTTCCTTACTATTTGGAATAATAAGGAATTCTACGTTTATCTTGCATAATTCCTGCTACAGGCAGGCCTGGGATAGCTATCCCAGGAATCCTTCTTCCTTTTAATGAGAATTGGTATTTCAAGACCATAATTTGGACATTAGGCTTACATACTGCTAACTGGGTTGGCCACTGTTTCTAGGCCTTTTCAGTGTAATGTGTTAAGTAGCTTTTTTAAAGGTAAAATATATTAAGAGTTCACACTAAAACTTCCAATTCAAAATCCAGTTAATCAAGAGAATGAGAAGACAAGCCACAGAATAAGGAAAAATGTTTATAAAAGACTTAACTGATAAAGGACTGTTACCCAAAATATACAAAAAACTCTTAACATTCAACAGTAAGAAAATGAACAACTCAGTTAAAAAACATACAAAAGACCTGAACAAGGCACCTCACCAAAGAAGATATACCGATGGCAAATAAGTATATAAAAAGATGCTTGACCTTTTATGTCATTAAGGAGTCACAAATTAAACAACAATAAGTTGCCACTACGTACTTATTAGAATGGCCAAAAACTAAAACACTGACAACATCAAATGCTGGAGAGTATGTGGAACAACAGGAATGCTCATTCACGGCTGGAGGGAATGCAATACAGGACAGTCACTTGTATGACTTGGTAGTTTCTTATAGAACTAAACATAGCCTTACAATCCAGCAATCACATTCCTTGATATTTACCCAAAGGAATTGTGTATGTACACAAAAATCTGCACACTGATACTTACAGCAGCTTTATTCATAACTGCCTATACTTGGAAGCAACCAAGATGTCCTTCAGTAGGTGATAAATGAACTGTGATATGGCCAGACAGTGGAATATTATTCAGTGCTAAAAAGAAATGAGCCATTAAGTCATGAAAGGACATGAAGGAAACTTAAAGGTATGTTACTAGGTCAAAGAAGCCAATCTAAAAAGGCTACATACTAGATGACATTCTGGAAAAGGCAAAACTAGGAATAGTAAAAAGATCAGAGGTTGTCAGGGGCCCTTGAAGAGGAGGGGACAAATAGGGAGAACATAGGATTTTTAGGACAGTGAAATGATTCTCTATGATATTATAGTGGTGAATACGTTTTTATACATTTGTCAAAACACAGATTGTATAACACCAAGAGGAACCCTAATGTAAACCATGGACTTTGTATGATAATGAAATATCAATGTAGAATCATCAATTGTAATAAATGAACCACTCCGGTGCAGGACACTGAGAGAAGCTGGGGCGGCAGGGCAGGAGGTATACGGGAATACTCCGTACTTTCTGCTTAATTTTACTGTGAACCTAAAACTGTTCTAAAAAAGTCTATTAAAAAATCAAGTTAACAGGGTTTTAATTAACCTCTTTTATCTTATATCTGTAACTCCTTTCATCCATGTTAAGAATCTGGGTCTCAACAACACAGAGAAATGATAAAATATCACATAATTACTCATACATATTATTTGATAATACACAACCTCAGAATAAAGAATAATAATAATACCATCACCAATAATATATGGTACACAGTTATATATATGGGTTTTGTTGTTGTTGCTGCATTTTTTACAGTTCTTTTTATCCTTAGGGTAGAGACCACTAAGGATATAAAGCTCAAATTACTGAGTTTTAAATTTCAGGTTCTTTGTTTCTTGTTATTTTCAATTTTTAAGGATTGCTTTTTTTAAAAAAATTAACATTGCCTTAAAAATTAACTTTGCCTTATAATCATTTAAATCATTACATAATGTCAAATATACAAATAAACTACCGTATATTCAAAGCAGTCTAGTTCCTATTGCTGTCCCCTCTACCCTACTTCCCTTCCTTCCTCTCTCATAGTTAATTGGTTTTTAAGTTTTTATGATTTATTATTCCATTTTAAAAATATAGACAGCAAATACTGACATCAAAATATGCTAGAAACCCTCACATTCAGAATGAATGGAGGAACGCAGCTGAAAGACCACTTGGTTTATAGTTAGAAGACGTAGTGTCCAGTTACTGTTTCACTACTTATTAGTGGACCTTGGGGAATTATCTAATTTTTCAGAGCTTCAGTATACTTTTCCATATTATGAGGAAAGCATGATAGAAATATCTACCTTATACAGTTGCTATGAGTATCAGATAAGACGTGAAAATCTTTTAAAGGTGTAACTGTATATGAGTACATTCTTGGGAGTAAAGGTTTCTGAAGATTAGCCAAAGGTGATTCTGTTTAAAATAAAAATCTCTTTTACTCTTAGGTACAAAATAAGCAGGAATAACTTATTCCTTTATTAAGAAAGAACCCTCAAGAAGCAGGGGGAGAGAAGCTAAACTCACGACAGAGTTCCCAGCAGGTTAAGCTTCTTCCACGAGAAGGACCAAGGGGTTCTGGGAAGTGGCATGTGGAAACCTAGTCCTTAAGAGTCTGGGTCACCAACAGTTAAGTGGCCTGTACCTCTAAATCTCTAAGGGAGATTGAGGCCAACAGTGCCCTGTAAGAGCTGGCTGTGCTGACACCTGTAGCTTTTCTCCTACCACCCTGCCTTCCTCTTCTGTCTCCAGTAAACAGCTTTCCTCATTCCTCCAAGGCTTCAGGTTCTTTCCTCCCTTCCCACGTTAGTCCCTTTGCCTGAAAGACTTGCTCCCAATGATCACCTGGTCAACTCCTACTTTTTCTTCCAGTCTCTGCTTAAATGTTACTTTCTCAGAGGGGCTTTCCCTCACCTCCCAGACTAACTCAGATCCCCCTATCACTTACTCTTACAGCCCTCAGTATTTTTCCCAAAAGGCATTTATCAGGGTTTGGTATTACATATGTAGTAATGTAACTGCTTGATTGTCTTTTTCCCACTAGATAAAAAGTCCCATGATGGTCAGCAGATACTTTGCTAATTTCTTTATCCCCAGTTCCTAGGACCATGCCTAGTGTAGAGCAAGTATTCAATAAATGTGTTGAGTGAATGAAAAGCTTAAAGCATCATTTATAAAACTGTTGAACTAGATCCTGAATACTGGAAACAGGGAAGGATTGAATGGTTAAACACAGAAAAAAAATCTACAATCCAGAGTCTTCCCATAAGGGGCCATTATTCCAGTCCCCTCTAACTTAATTTATAATTTAAATATACAAACATTCAAATTGTATAATGTATTTCCCTCTCTATATGTAATAAAGTGAGTTTTAGTGGTCAAAATATCCAGAAACAATGCTTCCTTATGCCTGTCACAAAAACTAAGATTTTTCACTTGTGATATAACATAAGCTGAGGGTGTTATGACAAAACAAAAATTTTCAAAACAAAATATTACAACCTCCTAAATATGCCAAGACCCATAGGGAGGGGAAATCTAAAGGAAAAAAAAGGAACTTAAGAAATATATCAACCAAATGCTATAATCATTTTATTTATTTATTTATTTATTTACTTACTTACTTATTTGAGAGAGAGAGAGAGAGAGAGAGAGAGAGAGAGAGAGAGAGAAACCAACAATCACAAGTCGGGATAGAGCAGAGGAGAATCCCAAGCAGGCTCCACCCCAGTGAGAAGCCAGACACGGGGCTTGATCTCACAACTGTGAGATTATGACCTGAGCCGAAATCAAGAATTGGACATTTAACCAACTGAGCCACCCAGACGCCCTTATGATGATAATCTTTAAACACTGCCTGGTTTTTATGTAGCCAGAAATATGGAAGGCTTATTAGCACTTCTCTTCAGTGGACATAATGAATAAAGTATGGCAGACAGAGGGCACACAATTTAAAAGGGAAGTTAAAATTTTATGTTTTTTCGATCTAAAGACTTCGTTCTCCTATTTCCTTGTAAACAAAGGAACAAAAACATTCTGTGTTTCTTATTTTTGTACATTAAGAATAAAATCTCTATACATTAGAACACATTTTTGAACTCTACATAGATTCTGATAAGCTTCTATTAAAAGTGTGCTGTACATGACCAAGCACCCAAAATTCACATACAGCCTTTCCCATTGAAAGGAACCAGAGCTCCTTGAAGAAATGGTGGATTCAGGACTGGGACAGAAAATGTACAAGATAAGCCTAGTCATCTTGCCGTATCAAAAAGAAAGGATGCTATAAAAAGTCCTCAGAAATCAACTTGAAGAGGCTCCTCCCCCTAGACAGAACATGTGAAACATAAACTTAAAAATAATAACTGCGATGGACTCACATCTATTAAATATCTTAAAAATCCCTAAGTTCATAATATATATCTTTTTAAATATCATTCTTCTTCTCTGGACCACCAATGCTAGGGAACCACATTATTAATAGGAAAACTGGTAAGTAAAGGGAAAGAATCAAGCATTTAACCTGCCTTTCCTGAATGAAGTATACCTCAGATTTTTTTTTAACATTTATTTTTTTTTGAGAGAGAGAGAGCAAGCGGGGGAGCAGCAAAGAGAGAGGGAGACAGAGGATCTAAAGCAGGCTCTGTGCTGACAGAAGAGAGCCTGATGCAGGGCGAACTGACAAACCATAAGATCATGACCTGAGCCGAAGTTGGACACTTAACTGACTGAGCCACCCAGGTGCCCCTGAAATATACAACCTCAGAATAACCACAGAATTGATATGGGAAAGCTTCCCTAGCTAATTAATAGAGACAAATGACAAAATCGGAATGCCACCATTTTCTAACAGAAATGAACACAGCTAGGCATTGGTCTTCAATATCTGTTAACATCACAGTAAGATGAGACAAATGCTATGACATGCCTCCTTAATGGAAGTAAACAACACTTCCTACAAAGTATTCTTGCCAAAGAAAAAGAACCTGAACTAGATCAAGCCTCCAGATACAACTACCAGTTTACGCAAAATACAAGATAGAAGAACATGTAAAACCCACCACAGGGATGCACTTAGCAAAATTGAGGTGAGAAACTACAGAACAGATGGCCACGTTTATTTTTCAGATAAATTGAGAAGAAACACAAGAGAGGGGACCCTACAGATAAAAAGAGACTTAGGAAACATACTAACCAAACAGTAAGTTGGTACTTGTTTGGATCCTGGTATAAACAAATCAACTTTATGAAATCAGGGGAAATTTGAATATTGATTTTGTGTGCGTGATTTTAAGGAATTATTAAGTTTTTAGATGTGATAACTGTATTATGTTGGGTTTTTTTTTAAAGATTTCATATCTTTTAAGAGATACACACCAGAATATTTATGAATGAAATATGCATGAAAGGCTAAGTCATCTAAAGGTTTGTCCAGAGCTGAAGGATCTCCTTCCACAAGGGCTCCCTTGCATGGTGGGTGTTAGCTGGAGGCCTCAGCTCCTCGCCACATGAACCCTTCCTTCCACACGCTACTTAAACATCCTCACAATATGGCAGGCTCCCTTCTCATAGAGTGAGTGGTCTAAGAGAGAGAGCAAGGCAGAAGCTACAACCTTGCTCCAGAAATCATGCACCATCACTGCTTCAATATCCCACTGGTCATACAGGTCAAGTCTCAACAATATGAGAGAGGATTACACAAAGGCATGAATACCAGGAGGTGAGGATCATCAGGGCCATCTTGGAGCTTAAGCTCCAGACCATGACTTTCAAAATCCTTCATTACCTCCCGTTCCTGCTGTACTCCAACCTCATTTCATTTTATTCTTTCTTGGTCCAATAAGCTCCACCTCACCGGCCTCCTGTCTGCTTCTCAAAGGTGAGGGGCTTGTATCCAGGTTGAGCCTTTGTATTAGCTGCTCCCTCCACCTGGATTATTTTCTCCACTTACCCTCTTATCATTCAGATCTAACAATAATGTCACCTCCACAGACAGACCTTCCTAGCCACCCAGACTGAAGGACTGTCTATCCCTTTTCTGTCCCAGAACCCAATTTTAATTCTTTGCACAACACTTATCACTATCTGATATTGTGGCACATCTGGCTCAGTGTTAAATTCTCCAGCACAATTAGTCATCACACTCAACATAACTTCAACATCCAAGAGGGTAACCTAGCCAACCACCCTGACTTCTCTGTTCTGTAAACTGCTCAGCTCCAAGGACCTTTTCCTTCACTCTGCCTCAACCACACCCCTCCACTGTCACCCCAAACTCAACCCCCTCTTGCGTCTCCTCCAAACTCAATCCACTATTTGCTCCTTCTAGTTCACTTGCTCAAGTGCCCCATGAAAACAACTTTTCAATTGCCACAAGACCTTCAATCCCTTGACCCCATCCTTCCTCTCCAGATTTCACTTTTTTTTTTATCTAGCTTAGTTAGATTTCATAGTTAAAGTTATAATCCTGCTAGAACCCTCAACTTCCTTCAAGGTCTCTTCCTTTCAAACTCTTTAATCCCAGAACTCAAGAAACTGCCTTCTCCATACCAAAAATATTGATGAAAAGGCATTCAACTACACAGATTATTTTCACCATAAATTCAAGGTCACTAAACTGGCACTCAATCTTAACTAGTAATCCCACTAGATTTCACTGTTAAACTGGCTTTCTAATTCTCCCCCTCCTCAAGAAGCCTCTTTCTTACTCATTTTTCACTCCTCTACAACCCTTGTGTCCCTTTTAGTTAACGTCCTTGATTCTTCATTGAGAACTACAAAACCTAAAATTAAAACTAGAAACCTGTCATCTTCTCAAAACCAGCTGTATAACCTACCTGAATCTGCACCCATTTTCCTTTCTTTCCCTTGTTTCAACAGAAGGGAACTTCTCCTCTTGAGGAACAATCCCTCCACTTATGCACCGAATCCAATCCCTTCTTCCCTACTCATGAACTCCAGTCTTATAATAACCACCCCCCTTTTCCTCCATCAACCATTATCCACTTTTTCCTGGATCATTCCCCATCTGTGTATATTTAAGCTCTTGTATGACTTCTCTTAAGAAACAAGTAAAAATTCTTATTTGAACTCTATATCCCCCTTTGGGTATTACTCCATTTCTCTACTCCCTTCACAAACTTTATTAAAATGGTTTAAAAAAATGCTATCTGCACTTTCTTACCTCCCATGCATGCTCTGTTCAATCATTCAATATGACTTCTGCCTCCATCACCAGCAATATCCATTCTGCCAATCCAGTGACTACTTTATGCCCTCATCCTACTGGGCCTCCCTGCAGCACTAAAGTCTGTTCATCATTCCCTCCCTCTTTGGAATAATCTCTTGATTTCATTCAACCGGTGATGACTGAACACTAGCCCTGGCCAGGCACCATTCTAGGCACTGGCTGGGGGGGATGCCTGCTTCAGATGCTTTGGCGGCACCTCATTCTCCTAGTTTCCTTTCTATATTTTTCACTCCTCTTACTTCTCATCTTCATCCTCCTCTGACCTAGTCTCTAAATGTTAAGTAATTCAGAACTTAATACCAAGCCTCCTTTTCTTTACTCTCTTCTTAAATGACATCATCCGTTTCCATGGCTTTAATTATTATTCTTACAGTGAAAATGTCCCAAATTTATATCTGTAGCCTAGAACTCTCCTTGGGACTCTGGTTCTACTGCATTCAATGACTTAACTGACATTTCCACTTGGACACCTCAAAGCATCTCAAACTTAATGCAATCAAATTTTAGCTCCTGACTTCCCTTCCGAAACATTCTTGCCTTAGTAAATCTCAGTAAATAACACAAGATCCAGCTCTCAAGCCATGAATCTGGATTCCTCTCCCATTTCTAATCCACCAGCAAGTTCCTGAGTCTGTCTCCAAAATACATCTCCAATGTGTTCATTTTTCTCCACTTCCCTTGTTATTACCAAGTCTTGTCTAAACTACCGCCACAGCTTCCCAACTGGCCTTTCTGCTCCCATCTTTGTCTCTTTCCAATCTTTCTGATATGCACATTTAAAAAACATCAATTAAATCAGCTTATTCCCTGTTAATAAGTCTTCAGCAGCACCACACTGTAACAGGAATAAAATCCGGACTCCTCTTTGTCTTCAAGATCGTAAGTAATATGCTCTCTCCTTAGCTGCCCTCCAATGTCTCTCTCCAGTCTTCCTCACTGACCTTTCACTGTCTCGACCATGCTAAGACCTGTTCTCCTGTGGTGTGCTACATGTTACTCCCTCCTTTGGGAACACCCTCCCCTCTGGCTGGCTCCTTCTCAATCTCCAGTCTCAGATTAAATGCAAACTCCCCAGGCCACTTTATCCAAGATGGTCCTTCCTGAAATGCAGCCTTTATTCATTTTCTTCACAGCACATAACATTTTATAATTACTTACCCATTATTTACTTAAAAACTTATTTTGAAAATGTACAAACATAAACAAAAGTAGAGCAAACAGTAATGAGCCCACAGATTTAGTATTTTATTTTTTAACTACTTCCCCTGTTATACTATAAACTCCAATGGATAGAGACTATATCTTTTCCTTTTTCATCCACAGCCTTGCACACTACCTGGCTCATGATAAACACTCAACAATTTTTTTTGTTTTGTTTTGAATGAGAAGGAAAGTTAGAGATGACACTAAAGACACGGATGGCATCACTGAGAAAAGCAAAACAGGAGGGGAGAGTTTTGAGGACAGCTGGTAATTTATTCATCAGTCTCCTCCCTGCCAGGCTCCCGGCTAGGTGTTGGGTTTCAGAGATAAATAAGAGAGTCTTATACAAAATCTAGTGGCGATATAACAACAAGTAGAATTTATTCAGGGCCACCTATGTTCTAGATACTAGACAAAGCATTTCAGAGGTGTAGTCCTACAATGACCCTGTAAGGAAGGAATTATCATTATCCCCATCTTCCAGCTAAGGAAACAGGCTTATGAAGGTTAAATAATCGGTAGCAGGATACAAAGCTGGGGAACTGGCAAAGTCAGGTTTAGAACTTAGGCTATTCAATTCTAAAGCCGAACCACTAAATAGCACTGTACGTCTAGATGTGCACAACCCTCTACAGCACTATGAAAAACGTTCCAGCGCACGCACGCACACACAAGGTACAGTGGGAGTAAGCAGAGAACTCTGAGGAGGAGAAAGGGCCAAAAGTCTCCTTCAGAGGTGACCCCTGAGCGGGGTCTGAAAGTTTAAGCAGGAAATTGCTAGGCAATGAAGTCCAAGGAAACAGTATGTGCAAAAAAAAAAGTATGCAGGCACTTGAAGGAGCACTGTGTACCCAGGATACTTCCAAGGATTCTTTTGCTTTATTTTTTAAAACTGAGTGTAACGAGTGCCATTGTTCTAGGAGCTTTGGATACGAGACAAAAGACAAAATACTACGAGAAAGAGAAAGTAATGCATGAAGCACTAAGAAAGCATACAGGAGGAAAGTTTCTTGCAGCCTGGGGGAAATCTGTGAAGGCTTCTCAGAAGAGGAACCAACACTGGATCTTGAGGACAATTTAATCACATTAGGAGAAGAGGGAAGGCAGAGAGGGACTTGCCCAAGGCATGGACATTTGATGAGGCAATGAACCCTCGGGGGACTGTGAGAACTGGATATGACCAGATTTGGAGGGAGTGAATTACAGGTGAGTGGCCAGAGATGAGACTGGCAGCAGCACAGGTGTGATCTTCAGCATCACTGTTCATTATTAGAAGGTTAAAAAACTGTCTAACAAAAATGCTTCCAAGCCACTGTTATTACAACAGCATGGTCCTCACCCAGGAATATATAACCCAGAAATGGACCTATACCTATGAACACTGGGACTTGCTGTAGAATAAAGGTGGCATTTCAGATCAGTAAAGAGAGAACACATCATTTAATAAATGCTACAGGGCCAACTGGTTACTCATTGGAAAAAAACCACGTTGGATCCCCTCCTTCGTATCATGTAAGGAAAAAAAGTTCATTTAGATTTGGTACTAAATATAAATAATAGAGGGGTGCCTGGGTGGCTCAGTCGGATAAGCATCCAAATCTTGATTTCGACTAAGGTCGTGATTTCCTGGTTCGTGAAGTTTGAGCCCCGCAGAGGACTGTGCACTGACAGTGCAGAGCCTGCTTGGGATTCTCTCTTTCTCTTTCTCTCTCCCTCTCTCTGTTCCTCCCCAACTTGTATGCTCCCTCTTTCTCAATATAAATAAACTTATATATAATAGAAGCATAAAAATCTTTTTAAAACAAAATAATATTTTATGAAATAGAATATATGATGCACCTGGGTAGCTCAGTCGGTTAAGCATTTGACTCTTGATTTCTGCTCAAGTCATGATTTCACGGTTCATGGGATCATGCCCCACATTGGGCTCTGCACCGACAGTGTGGAGCCTGCTTGTGATATTCTCTCTCTCTCTCTCTCTCTCTCACGTAAATAAACATTTATGAAACAATATAAATTCTATAAGAATTTTCCAGTTAAAACAGGAAACAGCAAAGGAATTTTGTTCTTTTTTTTTAAGGAATTTTTTTTTCTAATGGTAAACTAATGAGGCTTGCTTATTACTAACATGAAAGTTACCAAGTTCACTTTGTTGGAAAAGAGTGGAAGCACTGGTCCAAAGCAGTGGTTCCCACCCCTTTCTCCTAGTCAAAACTACCTGGGGAGCTTTGTAAAACCTCCCAGAAGCATAACAGAGCTTCTGGGCTGAAGAAAAGGCTTAAAAGAAAGATCTTTCTTTAATACAAGTTTTCATTAAAAAAAAATACACATTGATTTTCAATAGCAATTTATTGTTGGAACAGAATTATTCCCTTGGTCTAACCTCTTGACTGGGTTCAGGAAGGCCAGGAATTGAAACTACTTAATATTTCACTTAGCACTCAGAGACATATATGCTCAGCACAATATCAGAGCAAGGAGTAGGCAGACTGGGAAGGTGGAGGTGGAAGACATGGGTTCTAGAAATTACTACACAGTAACTAGCTGTGTGGAACTAAACGACTCACTTAGCTACTAAACTCTGAAATGCAACCTGATCACCTGTAGACTGAAAATGATGATAATCCTAGACTCCTCTCCCACAGGGAGCCTGCAGTGGGAACTGAATGAGATCATCTTCCTTTGTAAACCACTCAATAAATATTTGTGGGATGACCAAATGAATACTCTATATACAGTAAATTTTTCACACATCTATAAATATATATGAATGCTACAAAAAAATACCACCAACTTGTAGTTACAATAACCACTAGAACTACACAACATAGATTCATATCTAAGAACCTACAGACCGCTCTCTGCAGGCTTCTGAAATACACATCAAGAGGTAAAAGAGTCCCAGGGAAAGGCTGTCCCTACTCCTTTCAGTTTCTTTCTCTTCTCTTTTCTACTTCTTTCCTCACCTTTTCCTTGCTCTCAGGAACAAGTAGACAGCAAAGGGCTGGTTTTCTCTGCATGACTCAAGTCAATAAAAGGGTCTCCTCTTTCCAAATATCTCAAACAACGGCCACATTTTATTTTAGTATATGTTTGTTTGTTTCATGTTTGTTTAATCTCTACACCCAATGTGAGGCTCTAACTCACAACCCCAAGATCAAGAGTTGCATGCTCCACTGACTGAGCCAGCCAGGTGCCCCAAAGGCCACATTTTAAATATAAAGGTATTCACCTTTCTTCTTGATATATGGTGGTAGAATTTTACCACCATAAATCTAAAATTTCAGGGGCACCTGGGTGGCTCAGTCAGGTAAGCGTCTAACTTTGGCTCAGGTCATGATCTCACAGGTCATGGTTTGAGCCCCTCATTGGACTCTGCTGACAGCTCAGAGCCTGGAAGCTGCTTCGGATTCTGGGTCTCGCTCTCTCTCAGCCCCTCTCCTGCTGACACTCTGTATCTCTCTCTCTGGAAAAAATAAGCATAAAAAAATTTATAAATTTAAATTTTCACTTCTTTGAATCAGCATTCCTTCAGTAAGCATCCTTTAATCTTCCAAATGGATATATTTGCTATAAACTCTCCATGTCCATAACAGTTTGTATAGTATTTAAAACAATCACCCTTTGTTATAAATATCTGTACACATCTTAGCTCCTCATGACCTCACAAGTGCCAGGGGACTGTCTTTGAGTGCTTGTGGGGCTAAGCACGTTATAAGCACACGATAAATACTCAACAAGAATTTAGCATATGAATGGATGATGACACTAGAAATTCAATACCATCTTAGAAGGTTGAAGCCTGAGTCAAAATAACTGGGATGGCAGAAACTGAGAAAATATACAATTTCACCTTCATTCCTTTATATTTTATAAGCATCTACTATATGCCTAATGCAGCCCAAGGTGTGCCATGATGAATAAGACCTAGTCTCTATCCTTAAGGAGTTTATAATACTTATTTACACTCAAACACATTTTTTATTTTCATATAATTTCGGACTTACAGAAGGGTTGCAAAGATAGTATAGTGCATTCTCATATCATCTTCCCCCAGCTTCCCCTAATATTAATATTTTATATAATCATGGTACACTCAGTGAAACTAGGAAATTAATATTGCTACAATACACAGGTTCTCCACCTTTTTGCTAAGATCAGGGTAGTATCTGTTCTTAGCAGCTTAATATTGCTACATACATTAACTACAGACTTTACTCTGATTTTGTCTCTTTTTGCACATATGCAAAGTTTTGTCCTTTTTCTGTTCCACAACCCCTCGTTACACTTAGTTGTCACGTCTCCTCTCCTCTCAATTACATTTTTAATAACTATTTGTTTCCTGTTTATAGTAACACGTTTCCTGCAAAGTGGAAAAAAAAGAGGAAGGAACAGAAAAGAAAATCTCTGATAATCCTCTGTGAAAAGATAAGCTCTCCTAACAGCTATATAATCTATTGGTCATTTTGTCATGAATATACGTATATACACATTTTACTTTTCTTAAAACCAGGAATCTAAATATAGTCTTTTGTGTCTTCTTTTCTCTTATTACTACTTGTAAAACATTTTACTACATCTTTATGGTTGTTGTTTTTTGTGGGGGAAGCGACAGGAGGACAGACAGAGAAAGAGACAGGATCCGAAGCTGACTCTGTGCTCTCAGCACAGAGCCCGATGCAGGGTTTGAACTCCTGAACCACGAGCTCATAACCTGAGCCAAAGTCTGATGCTTAACGGACTGAGCCACCCAGGTGCCCTACCATGTCTTAAAAAAAATTTTTTTTTTTTCACAAGGGTTTCTGCGTAGCATAGTTGGTTAAGCGACCAGCTCTTGATTTCAGCTCAGGTCACATCTCACGGTTCATGAGATAGAGCCCCTACATCAGGCTCTGTGCTGACAGTGTGGAGCCTGCTTGGGATTCTCTCTCCCCTGCTCTGTATCCCTTTTTCTCTCTCTCTCTCTCAAAAATAAATAAACATTTAAAAACTTATTTTATAATATTATTTTAATGATAGCTTAGATTCCACTGTTAAAATGAATCATACTTTAACCATTTCCCTGTTATTGGATAGGTAAGTTATTACTTACACTACTATAAGTAATAGTGCAGTGAATATCCTTGAATATGAAAACAGTGTAATATATAATGTGATGGGTAAGCACAAAATATTAGTGATAGGGCCAGCAGAAATGCCTAACCTAGCTGTGAGGAGCAGAAAATCAGAATCGCTTGTTGGAGGACATATATCTGAAATGGGCTCTGAAGAATAAATCTATTCCCTCATTCACTAGTATTCAACCAAACAACACTTACTAAGTGCCTGTTATACCCAATTATTATACTGGGATCCAGGGACACAAGAGGGACTAAGGCTCTGCAGGAGAAGTTCACTGCCTAATCAGAGAGGCAGACACTTGAATCAAAAAACCACAACAACGAGATAAATGCTATTATCACAATGCTGTGTATGAAAGAGTGCTCTGGGTTCACAGAGAATACATTAAAAGAATCAACTATGAAAGTAGAAGGAGTTAGGGGCGCCTGGGTGGCTTAGCCGGTTAAGCGTCCGACTTCGGCTCAGGTCATGATCTCACAGTCCCTGTGTTCGAGCCCCGCGTCAGGCTCTGTGCTGACAGCTCAGAGCCTGGAGCCTGCTTCAGATTCTGTGTCTCTCTCTCTGCTTCTGCTCCTCCTCCTCCTCCTTCTCTCTCTCTCCCAAATATAAACAAACATTAAAAAATTCTAAAAAATATTAGCATGAATTTTTATTTAAAACAAAACAGCTATTCTGTCAGAGGTAGTATAGCATATGATTTCAAATGTTTTGGGATAGCGAGCAGGGGGAAGTCTTTAAAATTAGACCTAAGTATAAGTAAATCTCTATTCTTCCACTTACTGTGTGTCTGGGACTTAACCTCTCTATACCAAAGTTTCTTCATTTGAAAACTGACATAATGATGGATACGCTTGCCCCAAACCAAAAGCTGAATAAATCTTGTTGTTAGCAAGACTTTAGGGAATATGATAAAGAATATATGACTTTTGAATAAGCGGGGGCCTAGGAGAGTCCAAGATACAAAGGCACTGTCTAGTGCGGGGGCGGTAAATTATGACCCAAAGGCCAAATCTGGCCATGGCTTGGTTTTGTGTGGCCCACGAGCTAAGGATGGTTTTCACATTTTTAAAAGGTTGGAAAATAAAGAATAATACGTGACATAGACTTTACATGACCCCAAAAGCCTACAGTACTCGCTCTCGGGACCTTTGCAGAAAAAGCGAAACCTAGGTCTAGAGCAGACAGGGCTTAATGTGGCTGGTGGTGAGTTATACGGCTTTAAAAAGACAAACATAAAGACTACCCGTCTGGTAAAAGAAGTACAGGAGGAAGAATTCCTTAAACATCTGTAGCCTGGAGTTCCTTACCTAGAAATTGAAAATAAAAACAGTTCCTCTCAACTTCTGCTCAGGCCATGATGAAGAAATTAGTGTCAGACTTGCCCTCCCATTTTAAACAACTAGAAAATTGGACAAAATATGTGAAACAACTGTTTTAGGCAATGAACAACAGTTAGCACTGTGATTCTTAAGAGAGGGGAAGCAATGCTAAGTCATGTGAAGGCTGTGGTTTTCTGCTTAGAGGTACTTTCTACACTGTGGCACTGGGGAAAAGATCATAAGCAGAGCCCAGTGAACTAAACAGGTTGAGGTTACAGAGTTCAGGGTTTAGGGGGGCTAAAAAGTCTAGAATTTGCCAGGGCGGAGTATCAGAGAGGAAGGAGTTCCACATATAGAAACAGCTCCAAAATTTTGTATAAGGTCTCCTTGAGTCTTTGGCTATACCAACATGTGGGGTAGCATTCTACAATGCTGGGCAAAGCCAAACTGTTGAGGGTGGGGGGTGGGGGGGTGAAACAAACAAATAGGGGCCTTGAGGCTGAACAATTCCCAGAGTTGATAACCACATGGGAGACATTTGAACTCCAACTAGCCAGAGTGAAGACTTCAATGAACACTCCAAGCATTTAGCAGAGACCCTAGACAGGTCAGGTCTTATTAGAGGGCTAAATGCAGAAGCCTAAATTAAGCAATTCTAGATCCAACCTAAGAGTTTAAAAACTAGCCTTAAAAAAAATCAATCTAACCCTGCTTGCCAAAACAAAATCCAATCTTCTTTAAAGACAGAAAACAAAATCAAGATACCTAATGATGCAACATTCACAATATACAACATCCAATAAAAAATTACATGCAAAGAGGCATGAAAATGTAACCAATAATTAAAAGAAAGAATATCAGTCAACAGAAACAGACTCAAAAATGGTGAAAATTATACAATCAGCAGATAAAGATTTTAAAACATTGTAAATATGTTCAAAATTTAAAGAAAGAAAATGAGAAAAGAGATGAAAGATATGACAATCAAACACAAGATCTAGAGAAGAGAAATACAATAATTGAAATGAAAACTTCACTGGCTAAACCTAACAGCACAAGAGACACTAAAGGAAAGACCTATTAACAAAAACAAAACAAAACAAGTTACCTCTAAGACAACAGCAAGTAATCTAATTTATGTGTAATTTCAGACCCCAAAAATGTGGGTGGGGAGGACTACTTAAGAAATAATGACTAAAACTTTCCCCAAATTTGTTGACATCTCTAAGCCCACAGATGCAAGAACTCCAGGAAAACTACTCAAGGTAAACTGTCCTCACCAAATTGCTGAAAACCAGTGAGAGAAAATTATATAAAGCACCCAGAGCAAAAAGGCAAACTAGGCACAGGTGAACAATGCTAAGTACATCTGTATTGTTAGAAATGATACAAGATAGATGACAACAGAAAGGCAGCTTAAAATGCAGAAAGATAGAAACCATGCATCTAAAATTTGATAGCCAGAAAAAATACCCTTCAGAAATGCAAGAGAAGTTGAGAGTTTTGAACAAACAAAAGATGAGAGAATTCATTGCCAGCAGATCTTTTCTACAAGAAATGTCGAGGCTTTCAGGCTGAAGATAAAATGATGCAGATAGGGGAACTCAGATCTAAGCAAGGGAATTAAGGGCAGCGGAAGTGGTAAATATGTGGGTAAATGAAAAAGACTTTTTATTATTAAAAGCAAAAATAGTGACATGGATTGTGGGGTTTATTACATATACAGAAGTAAAAGGTATAAAAATAACAGTCCAAAGATATGAGGAAGATGAAAGTATACTCCATAAAGTTTTTAAACTGTAAATAAAGCAGCATATTATTTTAAGGCAGACAGTATTAGTTAAACATGCATATTTTAAACCCTAGAGCAGCTACTGTAAAAATAAAACCAAGATTTATAGCTAATAGGCCAAGAAAGGAAACAAAACAGAAGAAAAGTAATAAAAAATATGCCAATAAAAGAGTAAAGAATAAACATAAAACAGATGGATAAATAGAAAACAAATAGCAAAATGGCAGACTTAAATGCTACCATATCAAACAAATGTAAATGGTCTAAACACTTCAATTAAAAAGCAATGATGATGGAGCACCTGGGTGGCTCAGTCTGTTGAGCATCCGACTTTGGCCCAGGTCATGATCTCACAGTTTGAGATCAAGCCCAGCGTCAGGCCATGTGCTGACAGCTCAGAGCCCGGAACCTGCTTCAGATTCTGTGTCCTCCTCTCTCTCTCTGCCCCTCCCCCACTCACAGGCACATGCACATGTGTGGTTTCTCTCTCTCTCAAAAAACAAACATTGAAAAAAAATTTTTTTAAATGAGTGCAACATAGAGGGAAATTTGTAGCATTAAATGCTTCTATTTGGAAACAAGGAAGGTTTGAAGTCAATGACCTAAGTTTCCATCTCTTAGGAGCTATAACAAGAAGAGCCAATTAAATCCAAAGCAAGGAATATGGCACAATAAAGACTGGACATCAACAACAGAAAACAAGACAATACAGAAAATCTATGAAACCCACAACTGGTTATTTGAGAAGATTGATAAAATTGATAAACTTGTAGCTAGAGTAGAATAAAAGAAAGAACAAATTCACACAAAGTACCAATATCAAATATACAAGAAAGGACATTCTACTCCAAATCCTATAGGCATTAAAATAATAAAAGAATGTTAGGGCTCCCTGCTGGGTCTGGAGCCTGCTAGAGAGTCTCTCTCTCTCCTCCCCTCTGCCCCTCTCCCCTACATGCACATGCATGTTCTCTCTCTCTCTCAAAGATAAATAAAATAAGAATGTTATAAACAGCTTTATGTCAATACACTATACAACTCTGATGAAATAGGAAAACTCCTTGAAAGACAGAAATTACCAAATTAATTCAAAACAAAACAGAAAGTCTGACTAGCTTAATGATGCACATAAAATTTACAATCTGCATTAGCTACAAAGCATACTTGTAATATGTTAACACCTTTTTTGAAATTCATTAACAAATACTTTGCCATCTTTAAATGTACTAGTTTCAAATACTCTAAAGATAAAGTTTCTCCAAATTTATATCCTTTATTTACTCTTAAATTATTAGCTTGAATTATTTACCATTTCCTATCACAGAGGAAAATTATATTACTCTTCTAAGTTCTACCTAATGGCCTAAAATATTCAGTGCTATTTTTAAATTTGATATTTTTTATCGTTTAATTTGCTAACTGGCTTTTTACTACTTGAGATTATTTTCTTTGCCTGACTTTATAGCAAACTTTTGCTTATTATTTTACGTCAGTCCCACTTAGTAATAATTTTATTTCTAATACATTTTTAAAAAATTATTTTAATGTTTATTTACTGAGAGAGAGAGAGAGAGCATGAGCAGGGGAGGGGGGCAGAGAGAGAGGGAGACACAGAATCTGAAGCAGGCTCCAGGCTCTGAGCTGTCAGCATAGAGCCCAATGCAGGGCTCGAACCCACAAACTGTGAGATCATGACCTGAGCCAAAGTTGGCTGCTTAACCAACTGAGCCACCCAGGTGCCCCTCTACTGCATTTTTTTTTTTAAGAGAGAGAGAACATGAAGTGGGGAGAGGACCAGAGGGGTAGAGACAGAATCCCAAGCAGGCTCCACCCTGAGATCATGGCCTGAGCTGAAATCCAGAGTCAGACGCCCAACCGACTGAGCCCCACTACTACGTTTCATAGTCAAGTTTCCTTTCATCAACTGGCATTTTTTCCTTCATTTAATGACTAGAGACTCTTTGTAATGTCAAAGGCGAGCATGTGTTTCCAGCGCCTCCAAAATACCACTAAAAGGAAAGGGGCCCTAGATTCTGACATTCCCCAGCCAGATCTTTGCGATAAAGTCGTTAGAAATCTCTAGTTCCCACAATTCCCAGCCACATCTGAGAATCTCCTATTCAATGTTGTATTGAATCCTAACAATGCTCCACAAGGAGAAGACAAAGTCGGGCCCTTGACCTTCATTTAACGATAACAGTAAGAACAACAACAGTCTATAGGTAGTCTGCAAAAACAAGGAATCTGAGGCTCTAAGATGGCAAATAGGTACCCTGGAATACTAATGACTACTTATTTCTCTGTCCCACATATATGGTACCAGGTACAAGGACTGGGAAAGAAAACCCAGACCCTGTGTGGGTAGGGGTGGCAGGGGTAGCACGGGGTACTGTGGGGGAAGGTGCTCTCACCAGAGAACTGGGGCCAAGCAGTTTGAGACTGAATGTCCTTCAACTGAATACATTTCAGCCAATACTTATTAGGCACATCCTCATTTAAAAAGGTACATCTGGGTAGCTCAGGTGGTTAAGCACCAACTCCTGATCTCCACCCAGGTCTTGATCTCATGGGTTTGTGGGCACACGCATGTGCTCTCTCAAAATAAATAAATAAAAATTAAAAAATAAAGGGGTGTCTGGGTGGCTGAGTTGGTTAGGCATCAGTCTCTTGATTTCGGTTCAGATCATGATCTCACAGTTCATGATTTCGAGCCCCAAGTCAGGCTCTGTGCTGACAGCAGGGGTCTGCTTGGGATTCTATGTCCTGCTCTCTCTGCTCCTCCCCACTTGCATGCATGCTCTCTCGCTAAATAAATAAATAAAAATAAACTTAAATAAATAAATGAGATTAAAAAATAAAAGGTACATTAAGTGTCCCAACATTCTCTATTATAAAGCCAGTTCTTCACATAATTAGCAATCAATCAATGTATGTTGAACTAAAGAATAAAATATCTGGATTCCATATAAACATATAAAACAAAAACTTACATTTTCCCCAGAAGGGCATTCATGTATAAATGCATTATGCTCTTATTACATTTATCATGGGTTTAAAAACATAAACAATTTCAGTAATATTCTTGGGAATAATCACTGGGACCACGTCTGCATCCCGCTGCCCATATGCCTACCTTGAGAACCACTGACTTAGCAGATGAGCTAATACCCCACTTCTTAAAAGTGCTCCTTGAAAGTGTGCACTGTTAAATATTATGTATGATTTTTTGACGTGAAAAAACTACTTTTTTCTAAATAAATCAGTAAGTCATTATTATTTCTACTTCTGTATATGGGTAATACTTAGATATTCTTAATTTGGAACAATTAATATGAAATTAATGTGAAAAACATATCTAATTAACATATAATGATGCAATCTGAACAAACAGCTCTAGAAATAAAATCTATACATGCCAACTAGAACAGAAAAGGCCATCTCCATAGTTTAACACATAATGAACACAAACTTAGTCCAAGTGGGGTTTAATGTCTAATCGGAATTTCCCAAACTGTCCTCTGGAACGTCTGAACAAAAACAAAGTAAAACAAACAAACCAAAAAGGATCCAAACCCCTAGAAAAGCTCTAAAACAAGTGGTCAAAAACTAGCTGGGTGAGGAACACCAAAGGGCAGGAGAAAGCTTCTCCTTTTTTATTTATACTTTTCTACCACTGGATTTTTGTTTTACCATAAGCGTGGATTCCTTTCAGTAAGACTTATTTTTAAAGCTACCACATTAGCTGATAGTAGAAAAGGTCAGTCCAGAGAAAAGCTTGTGGCTCCGTCTGAAACCTTATTACATGAGATAGGATATATCTTACGTGAAGTATGGCACATTTTAAATCCTTTTTCCTTACTATTTATTACCACAAAGCACTTCTGAAAGGAGAATGGAGAAAGGAACCAGGAGATTCTTAACATAAAGCCAGAGGAGCGTAGAAGGCACCGCCACGTGACAGTGACAGCCGCCTAAGGGATCAAGCTTTGTGAAGAGGTGTCCTAATTTCTATTAACTGGCCTGTAGAAAACAGATTTAATCTCGTATCCTGTAGGAGAAAAAAAAGGAAAGCAGGTTTCATTTTCTGAAGGTTAACAAAAGACACAAACATTAGGGCTAAGAAAGTAAACACGGGTCCATAATCCCTTAGCCACAATTCCCAAATCCAAGAACTTCTGAAAACCACCAGTTTTCTGTAATTCATTTGGTAGAAATACTTGATCTGACTTAATTGGCAGCCAAATCTGACCTGAACTGACATGAGACTATTTATAGTATACCCACTAAAGTGAGAGCAGTCATAGCTCTGGCTGCCGAAATATTCATGTATTCAACTACGAAGTGCTGCCCCTGACTGTGCAGGGACATTACATAATATACGGGAAAAGCATCTTCGTAGCTTTCTAAAAATAAAGAAAATTTCTAAATTCTAAAATACTGATAGCCCTTACAGTTTCCAATAAAGGACTATGAACCCCAAAACGGCTTTTTATTAAAATGGTCCTGTCAGCCTCCACTGAAATACATAATTTTTTCCTAAATGTTCTCATAATTTGAACTCATTAATTTCTCTTTTCTAGAAACTACTGCTATTAAAAATATTGTACTTTGGGGGCGCCTGGGTGGCTCAGTTGGTTAAGGTTTCCGACTTCAGCTCTGATCATATCATGGTTCGTGAGTTCAAGCCCCCGTGTTGGGCTCTGATGACAGCTCAGAGCCTGGAGCCTGCTTCAGATTCTGTGTCTCCCTTGCTCGCACTGTCTCTCTCTCTCTCTCTCTCTCAAAAATAAATAAATATTAAAAATTTTTTCAAAAAATATTGTACTTTGAATATCTGTAAATCTTTAACTGCATAATTATTAGAACATTTTATGCTGCTTCAACGTTACTCTAAGTCAACCGCTCTCTGAAGGTGACATTAAAATCAGAAAGGTAGGTATCACCTTTGGCAGGAGGGTAGTATCAGAATGGGGTAAAGATCATAAAATTAAAAAAGCAGACCTCTGTCGATATGCTTTGATTTTCTTTCTATGTTTAAAAACAAAAGAAGGCACCTGGGTGGCTCTGTCGGTTGAACATCTGACTCTTGATTTCAGCTGAGGTCATGATGCCCTGGTTTGGTTAGTGAGATCGAGCTGAGTCTGCACTGTTGGCACAGAGCCTGCTTGGGATTCTCTCTCCCCCCCCCCACCCAGTCTCCCAATTTCTCAAAAATAAATAAATAAACATGAAAAAATTTTTAAACAAAAACAAAGGGCATGTGATTTTTAAAAAAAATTCTTTTTAATGTTTACTTATTTTTGAGACAGAGACAGAGTGCAAGCAAGGGAGGGGCAGAGAGAAAGGGAGATGCCTAATTCAAAGCAGGCGCCAGGCTCTGAGCTGTCAGCACAAGCCTGATGCGGGGCTTGAACCCACGAACTATGAGATCATGACCTGAGCCAAAGCTGGATGCTTAACCAACAGAGCCATGCAGGCGCCCCGTGATTTTTTTAATGTATCAAAGAAGGCACAGATTTTAAAAGTGAAGAAGCACCAATTGAAAACATTAAAAATAATCAAAATAAAAATGAAGTCACATTATCCAAATAGTTATCAAGGAACAGAACACAAAATAAAAGTCAAGGGAGAGAACATGTGCAAGTAAGGAAAATTATGTATTTTAGCCCAGTTATGTATCAATTCCATTATAGTATATGACTAAATAACAAATGATAACAAAACTTGAAAAACTCAAAGTTCTCTATTATAGAAACAAAACTGTAAAGCCAGATTAAAGCAAGAACTAAGACATAAAACTACTAAGAACCTATAATTAATTACAATGAAGAGTAATTCAGCAGATTTCACATGAAAAACAGGGACAGAATAAAGACTTTAATAAACGTAAATACAGTACTACATTTTAAACTATTGTATCTATATAAAACAAAATTGGTTGAATTTTTTTTTACTACACACCAATCCTCCCTCCCTCCCCAACTCTCACACAACTAACAAAATGGTAAAAACAATGCAACCAAACAGAAACCTCGTTTCACAACTGGTAGACATGAAAGCTCTGAAAACCTCTTTTAATACATGTGTGGGATGCAGAAGAACCCCAAATTATTTCTGCCTAAAGGAAGTTCTCACAGAGTTATACTCAAAAAAACTAAAGATTGAAAAATAATTCAAAATACTCCTTCAAACATCAGTAGCAACACTAGTTGTCTAGTTGTTGCTATATCCTAGAAAGGATAAGGTTATCTCTACCAGTACTGTTAACTAAATTATAGTTTTTACTAACCATGAAATTTATGTGGCCATCAGAAATAGTACACATGAAAACATCACTGATATATGGAATTCTAAATTAATTAATTAAAACCAAAAAGTAAAAACTTCAGGATAAATTTGGATTTAAATTCTTCTTTTCAGGGATGCATGGGTGGCTCAGTCAGTTGAGCATCCAGCTCTTGATTTCGGCTCATGTCATAATCCCAGGGTCATGGGATCGAGCCCCGTGTAGGGCTTTGTGCTGAGTGTGGAATGTGCTTAAGATTTTCTCTAAAATAAAAAATTAATTAAAAAATTAATTAAAAAAATTAAAATTAAAATTAAGTCCATCTCATATACAAAACTTTAAAAGAAAAAATTCCCACTGTAATCTTCCTTTTACTTGAATAAAGCAAAACTGGAAGAAAAGAGAACAAAGAAAACAAGATCGTAAGGTACTAGAATATCAAGGATAAAGAGCAAGCCAATAGGACATCACGTAAGTATTAATAACAAAAGTCTGTAAGATTGACTATGAAAGAACTGTAAAGCTATAAAATCAGTTAACTAAAAATAGGAAATTAAAAAAATATATTGAAAGTTAAAAATCTAAGAATTTAATCCACTAAGAGTATTTTCGAAAGCCCTTATTTTCTAATGGGAGGTGGAGATGGAGCTAATGGGACCTGCAGGTGCAAGTAAACAAAGATTGTTAGAAAAGAATGTTACCCTTCCTCTGCCCCTACCCTCCTAAAGAATTTTATCCAGTGATAAAGGGTTCATCTAATGTAGCACATACACCGATCTATAAGGATATTCTTCGGTTAATTACATAACAGATCCAGATTCAAGGCATCTCTTTGAACTAGGTCATTCACATAATTCCTGCAGTGTAAGACAGATACAGATATGTGCTCATGGTACTGGAATTCAATATCTTACGTGGGTAACTTTAAATTTAAATTATGAAGGCATTAATAATGCTATACAGGTATCAAAACCCAATTTTATATCTTTTATATCATGCAGCATATTTTGACAGAGTGATCTTTGTTTCCTTATAAATCAGTTAACTATCAGGTAATTATAGTTAACTAGAAATTAGTTAACTATCTGATTTAAGGAGCTTCCACAGTTGAGTACAGCATAGTGAGACAATGTACAAAACTATCCAGAGGTCAGTGAGTTTATAAGCAAATTGGAGAGAGAGTATCACATAAAAACAATTTAAGAAACCTTACTAAGAAGCAGTTAAGTCCAAGTTGTAAATATAAACTGATACTAAATATGTATCAATATACAGAAACATTCAAATGGAAGTTATTTTTCAAGATACACACTCCTAGGAAGTTACACAGGTATTTATCTCAATCAGATTGCCATCAATGAAAATACTTTGCAACTACTACTTTGCTTCCAAACCAGTTTACAAATCACACAAGGAAATCTGCCTCATTACTTTGAACTCATTTTGGACCCCAAACAGTATTGCCCAGACAAATCACTTAAACAGACCTGAAAAATGGTTCTTGGTTGCTCCCCAAAATCAAATCCACACTGAAAGAATGAAGATTCTCCCCTACGGAAATACCAAAGAGTATTTCATATTCTGAAAGCGACTCCTAAATAATTCCTCAGATGTTTTAAGAAAAGATAGGACTTCCACTTTCAGAAAAGATGGGAGTAACAGCAGTCAGATATACCCTTGCAGCTAAAAAGCAAAACAAAACAAAACAAAAACAAACAAACAAAAAAACCAGACAACTAAAAAACCGGACAAAAGATATAAACAACGGTTTTCAAAACATTGGACATCAGGCAAGGAAGGACTGTGATCCCTAAAGGGAGGGTAAACAAGCAAAGAAAGGTGAGCCCCACAATTGCCCTAGCTCGCTGCCTAGGGAAAGATTCCAGGCCACCAAGCAGGGAGGGGAAACCCAAGCGGAACTCAGAGACCTCTTTGAATTGAGGAGATGCAGCTGAGACTTCCGGAAGGCCGAGGCAGCTAGAGTTTGCAGTGTATAGTACTGGGAAGGAAAGCGCTGCACAGAGAAAGAACACTCTCGAGATCTGCAGGGTGACCCCTCCAGTATTCAGCTGAGTAGTAGCTAAGTAACTAGGAAAAACACTTAATAGTACAATGTTTTCCCCCTAAATCCGAGAAAAAAGCAAAGATGCCCATTCATACTTCTTCTATTCAACATGGTACTTGAAGTTCTAGCCAGTCCAATGGGGCAAGAACTTGAACTCAAAGTTTAGAAAATAAAATTGACTTTCTCTGTAAATGATACAGTTGAATATGAAAGAACTGACAAAAATGCCACTGAAAGTAATGAATGTAACTAGCAAAGTTTATTTATTTAGTGCATTCGATCACATCGATGAAAACAAACTGTGTCCAAATCAAAGAGGGCTTTAATAAAGAAAGGCTTCCAGGAAGAAAAGTTTAGAGAAGGCTTTCTGAGAGTGAAAAGCGAAACGGTTTGGAAGCCAGAAACAGGGAGTACATTTTACATAAGGAAGAGCCTTTTATAAAGTATGAGGACAAAAAGCGAGAGAATCATATGGACAAGAGAGAAAAGACTGCACAGAAGGCAAAGGTTCAAAACTGGGGAATGACAGTTGAAGGATGCAAGGCAGTGAAGGAGCCTGGCTCAGACACAGGTGTTTGGATTTCACAGACTAAGAAAGCACAGGCGGAAAAAGAAAACAGTATGTAGGAAATGTTTTCTGGGGAGAAACTAGGAACAGAACAACTGACAGGAAGCTATTTTAATAATCCAGCCATAACCTGAGGGTGACTTAGAATCAGGATGGTGGAGAGGAAACAAAAAAGAGAGGTTCCAGGTCAGAAGCCACAGCGAAAAAAGCTAAGGGATATAGCAGTGCTCCAAGATTCAGTGTTTCAGGCTTTCGTGATCCGGTAGTTGGGAGGGTGGGTTACCAATGATGGGACCCAACAGAGTCAACAACTTTTAAGGGAGCTGAAGCAGAGGCCTCTCTCCAGTCTCCAGAGTTACCTTCCTAAAAAGCACTCTGACTGACAAGTCCCAAGCCTTCGGGAGGTTAAAGGAAAACAAGAGAAAATGACATTAAATACGCATTTTTAAGTACAGTAAAGAGAAGTCTAGAGAGCATCCGCTTCGGAAGCAAACACAAAACATCAGAGTTGAGCCTGGGCTCTGGCAGGTTCAGGAAGCGCAGGGCGGTGTCACAATGTGCTGAGGCCGACTCACAAGCCGTGTGGGGCACAGGGTCCCCTTTTTAAAGTTTTCAAACCAGCCCTTACTGGCTTGAAATGTGATGTGTTTTGCATTTCCAATCTATTGTTTTGTTTTGTTATTTCTACAAAGAGCCTTTTCACTAATTCTCTCTGTGTTTTAAAAGTAATGTTTTCCCCACTGGGCCTGTGTTTCAGGAAGGGGAATGTGGGGGCATAAAAGACCTCTCTCTATCCACAGACCCACCTGCATGGGGTAAGGGGGAAATGAGTCACTCATGTGCCCTTTTGTTTAAGGGGATACAGCCAAACTGCAAAATAAAAACATCATAAATTTTAAACACTTTGGTATAAAAAATATAGAAAGTTTTATAGTGAAGAGGTTGAAAAAAGAGTAGTTGGGAAAAGATTTATTTTAAAATCTGTTGGTACATCTAAGTGGAGAGATTCGTATTCAGAAGTCCCACCGAAATTGCCAAGGGGACACTACCGAGGATGACAGACCATCTGCAAGATTTCCACCTGGGGAAAAATATCTAGCTCCATGGAGGGTCTCAGTTTTCATCTTTTTACTTTGTTTCTCTTTCCTTATTTCCTCACCAGAACCTAGTAGATATTCAAGACATTTCTCTTATTATGCTGACCTGGGCCTAAATTAGGAAGCCTGGTCTACTTCCACTTTTTGAGGTTCTCAATATTTTTAAAATAAAGACATGTCAAAACAGCATTATAAAAATTGTGGTATATTTTAAATATATACATTTGATAAATGAACACTTGTAGGAAAAGAATACAATGTAACCTGTCCTATTCACAAGGCACAGGATTAATAAACGTGTTCATTTGTCATAAACCACACAGTGTGATTTAGTAACTAGAACATGTTTAAAGTTATAATCAATATTTTCTTTCGATCCTGTGAATTTCTCTCTCAGAATGTCTACCCCTGCTATGTGCAAACCATTCTGCTGGGAGCCAGAGCAGTATAATGAGCTCAAAGTACCAAGAGAGAAACCCTGACTTCTCCCTTCTCTCTAGTTCAGGAACTACAAGGAACTTCTAAGGATTATCATGCCACCTATGCCCTTGAGAGGAATCTGATGGCCTTGCCCTATGGATTACCTGCTACCTTCTCCATTCAAACAGTTTCAATTTTTCTTTCTCTCCTGGATCCTTGCTACACATCTTTATGTAGATCTTCTATCTCACCTTAACAGGTTGCCTTCTCAACCTGGCCCTGCTTCCATCATCTCCTTTCTTTCTTTTCCAAACATCTTGAAATAAACTACACTCACTGCTGTCATTCTCCCTACCATCCATTATCTCTTTTGCCCCTTGTAATCTAGATCAACAAATGAACACATAGAATTTGTAGCAATTGACATTGCAATGAGCCAATTAGCATAACCTCCAATCATTCTGAAAAATATCAAGCTCTGAACATGCAAAGCTGAGAAATACTGTATATGCCAACAAAGTATAGGTATCCCACAGTTGTAACTGAAAACAACTTATTGATAATGGAAAAAAAGGTGAGAAGAGATGGGGTGGATTGGAGGAAAGGAGGCACTACTTAAGAGTAACTGGACTGGGTGGATACCTGGGTGGCTCAGTCAGTTAAGAGTCCAACTCTTGTTTTGGCTCAATGATCTCACAGTTGTGAGACTGAGCTCAAGTGGGGCTCTGAACTGGGCATGGAGCCTGTTTTAAGATTTTCTCTCTCTTCCTCTGCCCCTCCCTATACCTCTCAAAAAAAAAATAATAACAGGGCTGAGGAAAAGGTATGGAAGGAGACAAGAAAGGAAAGAGCTGTTGAACTAAAGAGGAATAAAATGAAGGAAAATGTGCTAGATTTACATTCAACAAATCTTCCTTTCTTAATTATATGGTTGAGAATCAAATTAAACTAATGCTAATTCAATAAACCAATTGGAGACTTACAGACATGTAACAACCTTTTTAAAAAAAATGTTTATTTTTGAAGGGCGGGGAGGGGCAGAAAGAGAAGGAGACAGAGGGTCCCAAGACGCCACACCATCAGTGCAGAGCCCGATGCGGAACTCAAACTCCCAAACCTCAAGATCATGAGCCAAAGTGGGAAGCTTAGCCGACTAAGCCACCCAGGAGCCCTAGACACTTAACAACCTTTCCGCTGTAAAAATGTAGACATATCCAGAGGCTCTTCTAGACACTCCTTTCTGATCTTATCCCTTTCACTGGTTCATCATCTGGCCCTTGGGAGGTGGATCAACAGTCACCTCAGGCAGTCAAGCAAGAGGTCACTTGCTTTACTCTCTACTCCTACAGATAAGCTGAAATGAGTCACCACTTTCTAACTCCATCTGATATCATTTGCATGATTATAGGTGCAGTGACAAGCACCATTCTGGTTTATGACTAACCTTCTTTGAATGGTACTTTTTTTTAAAGTATAGTTGACAGTGAATGGTACTTTATAATGCTTTTATGAATTCAAATATACAGAATCACATCATTATTTCTAAGATCACTTCCAGTTCTGAAATGCAATGTAATCTGAGTCTGAGTGTAACATGTCACAACCTGCAAGTCAGCCATTGGCCCTGTACCCCAAAACCAGCTTTACAAAGCATGCCACTTGTCCATCTAGCCATCTTTTCCATATACTAAATATGTTCCTTTGTGCCTCTGCACAGGCTGTTCCCTCTGCCTCTGCCCAAAATGCCCTTTTCTTCCATGACTTACTGAGAGTGTCTCCCTCCCTGGAAAGGCTTTCTTGACCTCCAGTTGTATTGATGACTTTCCTTCCCCCCCCCCCATTCTATTAAGTGCTCTGAGTATTTAAAAGGAGCACATTGAGGGGTGCCTGGCTGGCTCAGTCTGTGGAAGGTATGACTCTTGATTGCGCGATTTTAAGTTCAAGCCCCACGTTGGGTATAGAGATTAATTAAAAATAAAAACTCTAAAAAAAATGTTTATGTTTATTTATTTTTGAGACAGAGTGAAATAGAGCATGGGGGGGGGGG
>CM053571.1:8118805-8279071 GCA_028646485.1 Cryptoprocta ferox
CTGGGGTGGGGGTGATTAAGAAGTCACCAAGAAAGTGACATATAAACTGAGCTCAGAGGATCGAAGAGGCATCAACTAAGGGCAGGGTGGGGGGCTTCCAAGCTACGGGAACAGCAAGTGCAAGGAAAACACTTTGAGAGGAATATGCATTTCAGGTACCAGAAGGGGGTCAGTGTGGTGCGAGTTCAGGCAGCAAAGGGGAGAGTCAGGATACAAGGTAGGGTGTTCGCTGGGTATTCAGTGAACAAGAGAGACCAGTTATTTATAAAGCTTATAATCCAAAAGGGGAATGGCAAGGCTTTTGGGACTCATTAACAGTTTTAAGTAGGGGGCAAATATGATCAGATTTACACGTGTATTTTGAGTGTCTTATACTGAGGTAGAACATATACAGAATAGGTATTTGGTTTTAAAAAACTATTCTTTTTACAGCCTCAACAATTCTCTGAGGCAGAGAATTCCCTGCTTACAAAAGAAAAAACTGAGGTTTTGCAAAGCTAAGTAATTTGAGGTTATTTATTCAATAAACACTTGAGAGCCTACAATATGGCAGGCACAGTACAGTGTGTGTTTAGGGATGCAGAGATGAATACAACAGTCTTGCTCTTAAGAAACTGCTAATCTAGTGAGAGAGACAGACCTAGAAACATGACATAGGGCAGTCCATGCTAGAAATGGGTAAAATAAAACAGAGTAGAGAAAAATGAAATCTTCCTAGGAAGAATTAAGCATTTCATCTGTGTGTTAAAAGGGCATTTCTTTCACACTATTCTAGTTTTTAAGTTTCATTCATTCCTGTGCTTGGAACATAGTAAGTACCCAAGCAAATATCTGCAATGCAAACCAACCCAGGATTTTTAACTCCTAGGCATTGCCTTTCTGAAACCAACTGGGTTCCTAACTGTGGAAGAGTATGCATTAATTCCAAGGAGTTCTTCTGCATCTGCTTTCGGAGCCAGTTTACAAACCACAAAAGAAAATAAGTCTCATTAAAGCCAAACCTCGGGGCGCCTGGGTGGCTCAGTTGGTTGGGCATCCTACTTTGGTTCAGGTCATGATCTCACAGGGAGTTCGAGCCCCGCTTCAGGTTCTGTGCTGACAGAACAGAGCCTGGAGCCTGCTTCGAGTTCTGTGTCTCCCTCTCTCTCTCTGCCTCTCCCTATCCCTGTTCTCTCTCTCAAAAATAAATAAACATTAAAAAAATTAAAAAAAAAAAAAGCCAAACCTCATTTCTGACCCAGACTGAAAACCCAAAATATTATCTAAACAGTTATTTTTTAAAATCTTTATTCAACTTTTTAAACATCACCAATGAGCTCTAACAAACAGATTTTAAGTAATCTCTATGCCCCTAACATGGGGCTCAAATTCAGGACCCCAAGATAAAGATTGAGCCAATCGGGTACCCCTAAACAGTTATTTTTTTACTTTTACATTTTTTAAGATTTAATGTTTTTAAGAAATCTCTACACCCAAAGTGGGGTTCAAACTCACAACCTCAAGACCAAGAGCTGCACCCTCCTCTGACTGAGCCAGCCACGCACCCCAACAGTTATTTTTCTTAGAGCAAATCTTCATTCATAAGAACTGTTCCTATGAAGACCATCGAGAAAATATTCTACATACTCCTTCATAATTCACGATCTCTGTTCTCAAAGGACTTATATTTTAGTTTCTATTTGGAAAGATAAAATATAGAACATAGAATTAAACAACACATAAGGCAACATGTTTTCATTTAAACTATTTATAGACTAGTTTATATGAAACTACAGGCCAGGTCAGAGCTGTCATAGGGATGCAAAGATGAGTAGGACAACAGCCGCCTTTGAGGAACTCATAGTTTTATGGGAGAAGCCAATAATACACCAACTCGGGAGTGATCACAGCTATATTCAGCAGGTACACACAGATGAGAACACAGAGGCTGTGTACAATCATCATCAGTTCTAATTCACTTATTTCCACTGGTCAGTGCCCATCCCTTGTTAAATATCAGTTATTAGAATATATTTTTATTTTTATTTTCTTTTAAATGTTTATTTTTGAGAGAGTGGGGGAGGGGCAGAGAGAGAGGGAGACGGGATCCAAAGAGGGCCTCTGTGCTGACAACAGAATGCCCAATGTGGGACTTAGAACTCATGGACCACGAGATCATGACCTGAGCCAAAGTTGGACACTTAACTGAGCCACCCAGGTACCCCTAAAATATATATATTTATTTTTTTGTTATTATTATTTGTTTTTTTTTAATTTTTAAACAATTTTATTATTGAGAGACAGAGAGAGACAGAGAATGAGCATGGGAGGTGCAGAGAGAGAGGGAGACACAGAATCTGAAGGAGGCTCCAGGCTCTGAGCTGTCAGCACAGAGCCCTACACAGGGCTTGAACCCACAAACTGTGAGATCATGGCCTGAGCCGAAGTCGGATGCCCAACCGACTGAGCCACCCAGGCGCCCCTTGTTATTATTATTTCTAAGTTTATTTATTTTGAGAGAAAGAGAGAGAGAAAGTGCACGCACGCATGTGAGGGAGGGGCAGAGAGTGGGGGACAGCAGGAGAATCCCAAACTGGCATTACAGAAACCAATGCGGGACTTGCACTCCCGAACCACTCGATCATGACCTGAGCCGAAACCAAGAGTTGGACACTTAACCAACTGAGCCACCCAGGCTCCCCTAAAATATATATATTTTTTAATGTTTACTTATTTCTGAGTGAAAACATGCATGAGCAAGTGGGTAAGGGGCAGAGAGAGATGGAGACAGAGGATCCGAAGCAGGCTCTGAGGTGTCAGCACAGAGCCCAATGTGTGGCTCAAACTAATGAACTGTAAGACCATGACATGAGCCAAAGTTGAACACTTAACTGGGGGTGCCTGAGTGGCTCAGTTGGTTATTAAAATATTTTAACTTTACTTCATATTATAAGCAAAATGATAATTATTATAAGTAATTACTATATGAAAAAACAGTGCACACACAAAAATAATGTTAAAGGGTTAGAGGAAATGGTGAGAACTGAACTTTAGGGATACCTTGGGATCCCTAAGCAAGGAAGGTTTGGATGTTTAGAGAGGAGCTGGCTGTAGATAAGGGGAATACAGTTATCAAAAGGCTACCGGCTAGAACTACCTAGGTAGAGCTCTCCAACTCTGTGGAGGACACTTTAGGGCTGTGCTGTCCAACACGGTAGCCACGAGCCACATATTGAGTTCTTGAAATGTGATTAGTCTAAATTGAGATGAAGTCAGTGAAAAATACACTCCAGATTTCCAAGACCTAACATGAAAAAAAAAAAAAAAGAATGTAAAGCATCTGTTTTTTACTGATTACGTTTACATAAAATATTTGGGGTATATGGAAGTAAACAAAATGTTATGAAAATCTATTTCACCTTTCTACCTTTTTAACGCGGCTCACATTGGTGGCCTGCAGTCTACTTCCACTGGACAATGCTAGTCGGAGGTACTTGAAATAGCAAGCTAGAGTTTGAACCCTCCAGGCAATGAAACACCACTGAAGGTTTTCAACCTCAAGTGCCTGCGCTAGATCTGGGGAGGGGGCAGGAAACAGAAAGCACTGTTTCAGGAAGATTAGTGTGGGGGCAATCAGTAGGGTCAAGACCCTAGAGGCAGTTGTCAATGTCAAAAGGCTGTCAAAGGTCAAAGGGTAAGCAGGCTCAGCTGGAATGTATACAAGGTGTTTAAAAGTCACATGCTGGGTGGAGAGAGGAAGAAATTCACAGTAGGGTAAGGCGAAGGAAGAATGAGCTGCCAGCACTGGCCCCAGCCTGGATAACCAAGGTGCACTGCTCAGTGGACTTAGCAAGGTCAGCCACAGTTTAGGTTAGATCTAGTGTGGCTCAGGGGTCAGGGGTCCCAGGCAGAGGTACAATTCAGAAGGAGAACAGGATCAGTGTCCTCTTCAGCAATTTCAGATCTATCTCTGTGTGGGAAGACTTTTAAGAGAGATTGAGATCAAGCCCCAGAGAAGGTAGGAGGTAGAGAGCAAGGCTACCAGAAACTACAAGTGGGCAATAAATTATAAAAGCAAAGCCCAGACTCACAACACAGCCAACAAATATTTACTGGGAGTTTGCTGTAAGCCTGAAGCTTGGCTGGCTCTGGAGACATGAGAAACAAATCAGCTGTGGTCCTGAATCACAAATGGTGGTGAGAGCTATGAAAAAGGAACAAGAGCTCTGAGAGACCTGACTGAGGGTGGGCTGGGGTGGTGGGAGGCCATAAAGGAGAGCCTCTCTGAAGAAGTGACAATTTAATCTGAACCCTGGAGGCAGGTGGGTGAAGATTAAGGGGGAAACAGGGGAAGAATATCCCAAGCCAGGAGAGTGGCCGCACAAAACCCTTGAGGCTGGGAAAAGGCTTGGGTAATTCAAGGAACTGAAAGAAAGACTGAGTTAATTAGGACATCAGAAGGTGGGGGGAGCATAAAAGAGGTAAGGGAAGGCTGGAGAGGCAGGCAGAGGCCAATTTGACAGAGCCTTATAGGATGAAAAATAAAATCCAAAACGGGCCTCAGTACAGTGGGAAGCCACAAGGAGTTTTGACCAGAGCAGTGGTCCGATCCCGATGGCGGTCTAAGTACTCTAATTACCAAAGCTCTGCTCAGACTACTGAATGGGAGCCAGCTTGGCAGCAAAGGGGCAGGAGCCAGTGTCTGCAGCTGAGGAGCAGGATATTAGGTCTGGGATCACAGAGTTTATTATATGGCCCTCTGAGTGTTCCAGGGTCACAAGCAGGGAGGAGGATGGCATCACCATAAAATACAGAAAAATCTGATGGAAGAGCTGGCTTAGGAGGCAAAGTTAAACACAACTTTACACATAGGAAATATGAAGAAATAGCGAAGAATTCTAGCAGGTAAATATTAATGTTGTTTTGGAGTAGGAGAAGAGAGGTCAGACCTGGATATGCAGGTTAGCAGATACGAAGGTGATAGATAGTTTAAGTCCCAAAAGTAAATAACATTTTCCAGGAGAAGAAAGAGAAAAATAAAACAACAAAAAAAGGAGCCTAAGTCTGATCCTTGGTGTTGATCTCTGGGATAGAAGATAAGAGAAAGGAGTCCTCATACTATATCAAAAGAGATATAGTATGAGGAAGTTTTTTGGAAGATGGTGAAACCACTATATATCCTGATTGTGGTGGTAGTTACATGAATCTATATATGTGTTAACATTCATAGAACTGTACACACACTAACAGTTAATGTTACTATATGGTTTTCTGTTTGTTTTTGTGAGAGAGAGAGAGTGAGTGAGTGAGTGAGGATGGAGAGAGGGTCAGAGGGAAAGAGACAGAGAATCCCAAGCAGACTCCATGCTCAGCACTGAGCCCGACATGGGGCTCAAGCCCACGACCACAAGATCGTGACCTGAGCCCCTATCAAGAGTCAGATGCTCAAGCAACTGAGCCCCCCAGGCGCTCCACTATATGTTATGTCTTAAATAATATTTTTTAAAGGGGTGGGGATAATCAAAAGGACTGCTGCAGGGAGACAGAACAGGATAAATCCCAAAAAGACGCTCTGGGAATTTTAACCATTAGGTAATTGGCAACCGTGGAAAAAGCCTCAGTGAATGGCCAGGTTGGGAGCCAGGCTGCAGAGGTTTAAAAAATAAGCTGAGCAGTAAAGAGAGGCAGTCAGTACTGCCTCTTTTAGAACTCTGGGGATGAAAGAAGAACAGAATGGCACACAGCTCAAAGAGATAAGGGGAACGGGGAGCTTCGGCAAACTGGCAGAGCCAACCTTCTATACCATGAGTTGCTCCATTTCAGTATTTTTCTAGAACATGCATTTTGCACATGAATTATTCACTTTATTATTGTCCCATTAAACTAAAACCGCTAAAACAAACCCGAAATCATTACACTTTTAATTCTGCTCCTTAGCTGACATTTACTATGCTCCTACTACATGCCAAGTACCCTGTTAGATACAAAAGTGAGTAAGGCCTGGTCCTTGGAAAAGCACACAGGGTTTATCACAATCGCAAGGTATTGGAGTGGAGACCTGCACAAAGGGTTCTGAAAGACCTGAAGTTCTGAATTAAATGCACTTTTATTTACCTTTATGAAAACCAAACAGGAAAGAAATGAAAACAAAGCGTGGATGTAATTTTGGAAAAATGTTCTTAATTTCTAAAAACTAAGAATGAGTTTAACATTAAATTCTTTTTTGAGGGGCGCCTGGGTGGCTCAGTCGGTTAAGCGTCCGGCTTCGGCTCAGGTCATGATCTCACGGTTCGTGGGTTCAAGCCCCGCATCAGGCTCTGTGCTGGCAGCTCAGAGCCTGGAGCCTGCTTCAGATTCTGTGTGTCCCTCTCTCTCTGACCCTCCCCTGCTCGTGCTGTCTCTCTCTGTCTCTCAAAAATAAATAAAAAACATTAATAAAAAAAAACATTTAATAAATTCTTTTTTGAATTATTTGCTTCTTTATTTATTTATTTTGAGAAAGTGAAAGAGAGCTTGAGGGGTGAGGGGCAGAGAGAAAGGGAGGCAGAGAGAATCCCAAGCAGCACGGAGCCCGATGCGGGGCTCAAAACTCCCAACCGCAAACCTGTGTGGTTCTATGAGGGTATTTTTCTGATCCATAAAACAGTAATGACACCCTCCCCGCAGGCTTGAGAGAAGGATTAGGAAAAAAATATAAAGAGGCTGGCATATAAGAAGCATGCAGTAAATGTCGGTTAATATTGTTACTGTCATTTGAACAAGTGGTATTGTTTTGATTTAAAACATTTTTAAGTGCTCCCATTTGGAATGAGGAAAAAAAATTATTTCAAGGGCATGATGTTCATATGCGACCTTAGAAATGCAGCTGGGCAATTTCCTCTTCTTTCATTCTGCTCAAATAAATGACACTGGGGACAAACAGTTAAAACCGGCCAAGAACCAAGAGAATATAAAGGCATCCTTATTACCATCGCTGTGTCCCAAGTGGGACAAGCCGGTCTGATTGGTGCTCTGGATCTCGGTGTAGGGACCTACTACATTCATATCCCTGCCGCTACCTTACCTAAGCGAAGCTGCGCGCAGTAGAGGTGCAAGACGATGAGCTTTTAAAGAGGCATTTCTTTAAACCTTAAAACCTTTAAAAAAAGGTTCTCCTTTTAAAGAGGCATTTACATAACACTACCAAAAGAATAAGTACAGCTTCAAAGCCAAGATCACGGATGCTTCTCCAAATCAACAGGAAGCTATCCTCCATTGAAATTCCCCACATCAATGAAGGATATAGCCTGTATTGTTAAACTTTCACAAAATGCTGAGATCCAAGATTTTTATACACCTTATTTCTGTACGCTTTACTACTACGGGGAGGAAAGGCAACCCATGACGTTTTATTCACTCTGGAGAAATATCTCTGGCCAACTGTGTTGCATAATTTTGCTTCTATCCTAATACAAATGACCAACTTGAAATTCGCCTTATTCCTCGCACAATTTCTAGCATAGGTGCTGAAAAGTAATAAAACAGCCAAAAGATACATGAGATGGGAAGGAAACTGAAAAGACCGAGACTGTACACTGTGCCTAAGGAAGTGAGGATGGGCTCGTCTTTAAGAAACTACCGTTATTGGGTGTCTTCAGCCGCTTTAGGGTATTCGTTCGGCCCACCGGTATAGCCCGCTAGTTGGAACCTAAGGGACGGCAGCCCAGAGGAAGACCGAAAACACTCCCCGCGCTGTTTCGTCCCATTTCCTCGTGGAAAGTCTGAATCGCCTCTCGAAGGTGGCCACACACCGCAGGGCTCTGGGGTGAGGGGCGGGACCCCCCTGACCGGGATTAAGCAGGGGAACGTGTTCCCGCCGTCACGCGGGTCCCTCACAGGCCTGACGCCTCCTCCCTCTGCCACCCGCCAGACAGGGGGCCCGACGCGCCTCGGCGGGCCCGGGCTCTCCGCCGCGACGGGGAGTCTCTCTCCGCCCGGAGGCCCCCCAGCGACGGGAAGCGAACCCGACTCGACCAGCCCACCCGGAAGCCCTCCCCCAGCTCACACCTGCTGGCGCGTGACGCCCGGAGCCGCGCGCGCCCGCCAGCCCTGGCCCTGCCATTCGGGGCGCCTCTTCCCTGCCCTCGGGACGTCGCCCGCGTCCCTCCCCGCCCCGGGGTCAAACCCACCACACGCCCGCCCCCACGAAGCGCGCGCTCAACGCCGCCACCCCCGCCGGGGCCCACGCGCGCTCCCGCCTCCCCTCCGGCCCTGTCCCCGTCGCGCGCGCTCACTCGTGAGGACACGCACACGCTGCGACTCAGCTTGACAGGCCGGCCCCGCGCCGCGCGCTCCCGCGGGCGTCCTCGCCCACCCGGCCCTCCAGCTCTGACTGGGCGGTGCGCGGGGGAGGGGAAGGGCGGCAGTGGCCGTCGGTCCTCACTCACCGCCGAGCCGCGCCGGCTCCGAGTGCGCGGCGTTCCGCTGTGAGGCGATGCGCTGCGACGCGCGCGGTCCCCGCTTCTCCGCAGGCTATGGAGGCGACGTAGTAGGGGGACTGAGGGGCGCGGGGGTCACTCCCTCCCGCTTCACCTCCCAGAAACACGGGGACCCCAAAAACTAAAAACAAAATAAACAAACTTTCCCCTCCGCCTCCCTCCCCCAAAACCACAACACAAACACTCGGGGGCCCGCCCAGAGTCCCACTCCATTGGCCGCAGGGAGGATGCTTCCGGCTCTCACTGGCTGGCTTTTATGCCCATCAAGCTGCTGTTCCGCCCCTCCAATTCCTCGCCGCTGCCGTCGCCCCTCATTGGTCAAGTGCTTCCCGTTTGGTGAGCTAGGATTGGCTGAGCTGCCTGCGCCAATCATTCGGGGACACACCCCCTCAGCATCCCGGAGGCCGCTTCCTTGGTCGCGGACCCGGAGAGGCGAAGGGGAAACTAGAGCATGATGGCGGCCGAGCTCGCTTGGCGCAACCATCGTCTTTTTTTCTTTTTTTAGCTCATTGGTGCCTCGCCCTCGCGCTGCTTCCACTGAGCTCCTCTCTCCTTCCAGTATTCCCTAATAACGGAATCTATACGCGCCGGCTCCTTGATTTATCCCCTTCGAAGCGCTGACTGTGGGCTGGTTGTGCGTCATTGGACTGTCAGAATGTCACTCGTTAGTCAAATCTTCAAGCTATTGGTGGAACAGCCAGAAAACCCGTCCAACAACAAGGACTAGTGCCATTGGTTTGACTCCACAGAGCTCTTTCCTGGTACCTTATTGGGCAAATAGGCGCGTCAGTCAGATCTGGGTTCCCTGTGCTACAGTTAATTGTTCGCTGGGAGTTTGGATGACTCTGGGCATTTTGGCCCATAGTTGACGATAATGACTGTCGTTAATTTTGTGCGTACTTTGTGCCAACTACTGTTCTGATTTCTTTGCAGGGAGTATCTGGTTAAACGTGTGAGTTTTACATTGTCTAAATTTTACAGATAGAAAACTAAGGCTCTAAAAAGGTTAGGACACTTGCCCAAGGTCACCCAGATAGAGAGTAATTAGTGAACCGGCATTTGGTCCTAGGACCGTCTGACTCCAGAGCCTTCACTCTTTTTACTGTAGTGCCTCTCCCTTTGCCCAGAATCTTACCTGCTAGCCAACACATCTTAAAAATATTTCATTCCAAATGCAAGTTCCCCCCATCCGTTTCTGGAGGTGACATTATGGGAGACTAACGCTATGGAGACGTTGTCATTGCCACCACCGCATTATCCTCTGGCACCCATTCCTCTTCACCCTACAGGAAACCATCTTGGTGTTTCCTTACCAGAAGCTCGTTCACCTCTGGTTTATTTTATCAACTCTATAAATGAATCTTTCTACAACCTTGTGTGCCAAGCCACCTTCCTCAACCCTCACTCATCCACCTCCAGCTCACTCTTTACAGAGAGTCCTCAAGAGCCAGAAACAAGAAGGGAGTCAAAAGAGACATAAAGAATAAATCGCCTTACAAATAATTTATTGTATGCAAATGGAACAGCCCTTCAGCCCCTGCGAAGCTTCCAGAGTGGCCCCTGATGCAGTGCAAGACGTGTGCTCCTGGCTGGTGGCCACTGGATTCTTTTTCTGTGGCAGCTTTCAGCAAAGTGAATCCAACATTCCAGCCAGGGGAGGGCAGGATGCTTAGGACCCAATGCCAAAGAGCCAGCCCCAGCCTCTGGGACTGAAATGATCTCCAGAAGCACAGCTCTGGACTCCAGCCGGCATTCCGTCTTGGGTAATTAACATTTTACCATCCCAAATCCCCATCCCCTGTAGCTTCAGTAGGATCACCGCCCTTGTTTCGCTTCCTGATCCAAGCTGTTGTGTAACCTCGTTGGCACTGCTTTAGTAATAAAACAACCACTGTAACACTGTAATGCTCAACACTTAACAGACTTTCAGCAGAGGAAGACAAGGCATTTCACAAACATCAATTAAGATTAAAAGGCAGGTATTCCTAGGGTAACTGCCAGCAGAAGGACAGAAGACAGATTATGAGTCAAATTCTAATAAAAGTCCTAAGAACCTGATCCTTATAACTATGTGCATATACGCCATACTAGCCTTTCAGTATGGGGGTTCTGAACCAGAAAATGCAATGAATGAGAAATGTTCAGAGTCCAAAACCTTCCTTATCTTCATATTTGGTTCTTTGTAACTCTTAAACCAGTGCTTGGTTTTATAATTAATTGTTGGACATGTCTGTCTCCCCAACTCACTTATAAGTTCCTTGAAAACAAATGGTTGCTTTATCATCTTTTTTTTTTTTAAGTTTATGTACTTATTTTGAGAGAGAGAGACAGAGAGCGTGAGTGGTGGAGAGGCAGAGAGCGAGGGAGAGTGAGAATCCCAAGCAGGTTCCGTGCTGTCAGCATGGAGCCCGACATGGGGCTCAAACACACAGTGAGATCATGACCTGAGCCAAAACCAGGGGTTGGATGCTTAACCGACTGAGCCACCCAGGCACCCCCGTTTTTTATCTTTGTATTCCTTAAATGGTTCTGATTATAAAAGTTCCCCAAATAATTATTCAGTAAATGTTTATTGTGTCCAGGCACTTTCCTAAGGTACAAGAACTACACAGACAAATAAAACACCTCTGCCTTCAGGGACCCCAAATCTAATGGGGGTGGCCAAAACGTAAACAGATCATCACAGTGCAGGCGGCTTGGAAGAACATGGGAGGGACACAGGACTCAAGCTTGGCGGGACAGGGATGGCTTCCTAGAAAAAATAGCATCTACAAGGAGAACTAAAAGATGAACTGTGGTTAGCTAGCCAAGGGGCTGATGACATTTGCTCTCTGTGGGCAGGGAGCAGGAGAGGAATACCCAGGAATGGTCAAAGCCTGTTCTCCCTATAACCTTTGTTTTTGAGGGCCTTCAGCTATCTATCCACTTCACCTCCTTGTAGTTTCCCTCCCCAAGAGAAAGCAGGAAGCTGGAAACCCTGTCATGCTTGCTCACTTGAGAAAAGGAAAATAATTTCCAAATAAGATTGCCGTTTTTCTGACCTTAAAGGTAACAGTGAGTAAAAGTACTCAGACAGTATACAAAGTTTTAAAGTAGAAAATAAAAGCTCTCTCAAATCCCTACGAGAGCCAGCTCCTCTTAAGAAGAGTATCTTCCCAGATTCTTCATGAATAGACCCACACATGGATTTCTTCTTCCAACAAATAGTCGGGTGTGGTTTAACGTGGTGTGCACTCTGAGATCTGGTTGCTCAGAACTGAAACTTTGGGTGGAACCTGTCCTCACTTTCTATACTTATGGGAAGGAGGCCAATAAATCAACCAAATTTATTGGGGAGGATGATGGTTTCAAATTCCTGTTGTAGCCAATGACAAATTACCACCTGTTACGAGACTTTGGGACTTGCTCAGGCTAGTGTAAAGTCAGTGAGTTGGGGGGGAGGGGGGATCTGCTGTGCCACTGCCCTAGGGCTTATGGGTATCCTCTGGTGGTTGTGGAATCAATCTCTGCCCTGAAAAGGCAGCCCAGGTCAGAGAACAACATGCTAGAGTGCTCTCCTATGCTGTCTTTCTCATTTCTTCTCTGCATGCTACTTGGGGAAAATATTTTTTGTTTGTTTGTTCCAACTCACCCAGCTTTGAGAGTAAAAAAACTTGTTAAGCCCTGCACAATTGTATTTAGGCCAAGTGCAGTATGTTCTTGGAGTGCTATACTATTCTTAGAGCTCTATATGTGGTATTCCATACAGCTGGCTTTTTTGCTGGAAGGGAAGGCAGATTTAATGAGTGATAGCTGCCTTGGATGGCTACCAAAAGTGCTCTAAGCCATTCCAAGCAACAGGCCTTCCTTTTTTCCCTTGAGAGATTGCTCTGTGATCCCTGAACACATTGCACTGGCCTGGACAAACTCCAATGCAACGGGAATTTCTGTGAACGATTCTGCAATGACCCACAAGCTTGGGGTGACATAGCCAGCTGGATCTGCTCCAGCTCTGACTTCTGTGGCACAGGAGCACTCCATCCACCCTGCTCACTGACCTCTCATTGCTATGAGACATTTGGAAGTGTTTGTAAAACATTCTCCAGTTCTCTAAACGTATAACCATGGGAAGATCCCTGTAAAGGAACCTACTGACAGCTGATAATGCTCTCTGGGGCGGTGGGTGTGGCCAGAGCCAAGGCCAAGAGCAGTGGGGGAGGAGAACTTTCTAGAGGGTGCTGATTACAGAGGACATGCTCATAAGCATTTATTACATGTCTGGTAGCATTTATTGTGGAACAAAGCCCTTGTGACAGACGCTGTGCCACTTCTAAATCACCTCTCATTTCTTATGACCACACTTCCTGAGAAGCTCCCAGTGAAGCAGCAGACACTGGACTCCTCCTGTTTGCTGGCCAATGTTAGATGCGCAGGAGGGTCACAAGAGAACTAGGAGAAGTGGCTGTTAACAACACTTTCTTGAACACGTGCTTGCTGTGTGTCAGACACTGTACTGACGGCTTTACATGGATCGTGGCAGTTAATCTTCACAGCAGCCTTGGTTATCCCCATTTTCCAGATAGGGAAACTGAGGCACCGAAGGGCTGACTAATTTGTCCCAGGTCACCACAGGTAATAATCTCTCGGCTGAACCCAGACAGTCTGACTGCAAGGAGTAAGCTCTTTCTTTTCCCCACTACTATGTTGCCCCTGAGACAACACAGTGCAGCTGGGGAGACAACCAGCCTCCAAAGGAACAGTTGCCCTCCTAGTCTTTATCAGGTCAACTCCATGCTCTGTCTCCTACAGACTCAGGGCAAGAGTTAGCCTCTTCCTGGCTAACCTTCTGCGTCTGGTGGTCCTTCCTCTGCCTCCCAGTTGGGAACTGGCCCTCCTCCCACCCTCTTCAAAGCAGCCTCCTTTCTTCCTGCCTCCCTTTTTCCTCTAATTCCTTTTCTCAGCTTCTTAAATAATGACCTGAGGCCATCTCCATGGGGGCCCCTTCCTTCTTTAAACCTGGCTTCGGGGCCCTGACTCTCTACCGACACTCCTTTCTCTAAGCTCATCTATGACCTCTTGTGGCCAAGATCCAAGAGACTTTCTCAGTTCTTGTTTCCATGGCTTCACCACTATGTTGTACTCGGAGAATCTTCTCTTGGCTTCCCAGAATAGTCAGCTTCCCACCTACCTCTACAACTGTCCAGGCTCTTTTTCATACTACCTCTTTCTCTAAGCTCCTTCAAAGGAGTCTGTCTGCTCTTCTCTCCTTATGTTACCTTCCGGGGGCGGGTGGTGGGTGGCAAGGGAGTGGGGGTGGGGAGCTGGGCCGCTGTCCTGCCTTCACCTCTAGGACTGCAGATTTTCATCTGTCTCCAGTCTTCATCCTGCAGTGGGCTTGCTGCTCATTTTGGGCAAGTCACTGTAAACCAAGTGTCCGTTTCTTCCCTTCTAAAATGGATATATTGAATCAGATTTGTTCTTCTAGACTCTAAAATAATGAGAAAGCCTAGAGTTGTTAAGCACATACCATGCCAGGCAGGACCAGCTACATAATTTGTGGCCATCCAAAATGGAAGGAGGGGGATCCTTGTTCCAAAATTATTAAGAATTTCAAGACCACAACAGCAGAGCATTAAACCAAATGTGGGACCCTTCAGCTTCTGAGTGTAGGGCCCTGAGGGACTGTAGCGGTTGGCTGTCCAAGAAGCCAGCCCTAGTGCCAGGCACTGTTCTAACAATTTTATATATATTAACTTAATCAGTCCTCATAACAACCTTCAGAGGTAGAATCAGATGAGGAAACTAAGGCAAAGAGAGGTTAAATAAGTGTCCGAGGTCATGTTTTTTAATCGGTGGAGCTGAAACAAATACCTGTTGGTCTCCACTGTTGTGAGAGTCACACAGTAAAGGATGGTTTCCTTCCCTGAGACCCCTCAGGGCCATGCCTGTCCCTTCCTCTGTGAGTCTGCTGCCTTGGATGCCCCTCTCTCCTTCTGTACCAAGGTCTACACTCCCTTCAAAGTTCAGTTCCAACCCCCTCTCCTCTACATGACTTCTGGAGCAGAGAAATCAGGCCCACATCTCTCCTCCCCCAGAATCTCCGGGTACCCTGTGTAGAGTCAGAGCCACCCCTAACCTGGTCATGGGGCTATTTATAGCCCTTGGAGCACTCACTTGCCCATTGCTTACCGTTTTGAGACTCATGATGACCAATTCTACAAGGCTAGAGAGAAAACTTCAACTCTCTCTCCACAACCTTATAACAGCTTATGATAGCCTGTTTCACCCCCCAGACTGGTAGGCCTTGAGAGCAAATACTACATCTGAATCTTCACAACATCTTTGATACTTATAATTCTCTTGAAATAATTCTTTCTGGGCTCTGGATCTTTTCCTGGAACGCCCTGCCTCATTCTTACCTCTCCCATTCACTCCTCAGGTATTGACTTAGAGATCTCCTCCTTCTCTAGGGAGCCTTCTCTGACCTCCACCCATGGGTTAAGTGCCTCCTCTGGACTTCTGCACCCCACCCCCGTCCTTCTCCATTATAATGCCCTCCTCCCTGTGTCCATCTTCCCAACAAGGTTATGAACACCTTGAGGGTAAGAGACCAGGTCTGTCTTATTACATTGCCTCGTCACACTAAGTTCTCAATGAGTTTGTTTGAACAAATGAATGAATAAAAGTAAATATTAAATACATGTTGGTTAAAACTCCAGGTTCTGTTATGGCTCTCAGCACAGGGCTGGGCACCTGATGAATGCTTATATAAACTTATCAACAACTCCAGAATGTCTGTTAAGAAGAAGGTTTGGTGGCAGCAATCTGGTTAAAGCAGCAATCTGGATGGTTCCTATTGATAGAATAACGACAAAGGATCCCAGCTGTGACAGTGGGGAGTTAGCATTGGGAAGAAAAGTGTCCTGGGCCAGGGGTTGGCAAACAAGGGCTTGCCAGCCAAATCCAGCTCTGCCTGTATTTGCACGGCCCATGAGCTAAGAATGATTTTTACATTTTTAAGTGATTGGAAAAATTAAAAGAAGAATATTTTGGGACACATGTAAATTATACGAAATCCAAATTTCAGTGACCAGAAAGTTTCATTGGAACACAGCCACGCCCACTCACTTACATACCAGCTGTGGTTGCTTTAGTGTCACAACAGCAATGGATACCACATGTCCCCAAAGCCTAGACTATTTACTATCTGGCCATTTACAGAAAAAGTTTGCCCACCGGCGTCTGCCATCTTACTCTTACCCGGAGGAGGAAAAGAAATGTGCCGCCCGCCGGCCACAAGGTGTCAGCATCTCACCGTGGTGCTTTTAGCCACCTGGACTCCTCTAAGGAACCACAGCCAGGACTACTGGTTCTGGGCCCCAGGCCCTTGCCTGCCCTTGAGCAACTCCCAGTCCCGTTGTGGAGCCCGCCTGGATGTAGTTGCGGAGATGACTTGGCGTAAAAGCTAGAAGAAAGTTAGGGAGGATCTGGAGCCCACAGGGTACAGGCCTGGCTTGGTAAGTCCAGAGGCTTGATACAGGTTGGCAAGGTTGGCAGGCTTTCCTGGATGTGCTGTTTTTTGTTGTTTGGGGTTTTTTTTTGGGGGGGGTGTTGGGTTTAATTTGTATTTTATAAATGAAGGAAATATCTGAACAAATTAAAAATTGTTTATCTTATCCAAAACTATCTATTGAGAATAGTTGCAGGACTTTTTTACAACCACACGAGACTGTGGCCCTCTTCCAACCTGGAAGCAACAAGCCCACAGAGATGAGGTGGGGGTGGGGATGCACCAGGGAACATGGGGCCCTGCCAGGGCTGCACACAAACGGCATCTCTGGCAGGTTTTCTCCACTTTTCTATCAAAACCTGGGCCTTGAGGGGTGCCTGGGTGGCTCAGTCAGTTAAGTGTCCGACTTTGGCTCAGGTCATGATCTCATGGCTTGTGAGTTCGAGCCCCGTGTCAGGCTCTGTACTGACAGCTCAGAGCCTAGAGCCTGCTTCAGATTTGTGTCTCCCTCTCTCTTGTCTTCTCCCCCGCTCACGCTCTGTGTCTGTCTGTCTTTCTCAAAAACAAACATTAAAAAAAAAAAAAAAAACAAACCCTGGGCCTTGAAACTTCTTCCAGGTTGACGGGCATGTAGCCCTGTGTGCTAACCACTCAACGTGAAAGTGGCAGACATATCGGCAGGGAGCAGGCAGAGAATTGAGGAGAGAATGTCCTAAGAGGGAAATGATAAAGCCCTCACTAGAACACACCGCCGGAAGCATGAGCTGGTAACTAAGCTTCCCTGGATGTTAGCCGCTATGCTAAGTGCTTTACTCTCCATGGCCTCTGGAAAGTGGCACCAAGATTATCCCCATTTTACACATAAGGAAACTGAAGTTCCAGGTGTGAGGGCAGTTTGCTGGGTCATTTTACTAACATGTGGCAGAGTGGGGAATCCAGCCCCAAGCTGTCCAACCTGAGGACTATCCTCTGGCCATCATATGCCTTCACCAAGGTCAAAGCAAATGGCATGCCCCAGCACCACCCCCAAAACACAAGCTCTGCCAGGGCCTTCCTTGCCCACCCTTCATCCTCAGGCCTATCTCACAGTAAATTGAAGGAACAAATGAATAAAGGCTTCCAAATACTTCAGTGAAGAGCCTTTCCTTGTCCAATCACTTAACTTCCAAGATCTTCCAGAAGGACATGAGCCAGGGAGTCCGAGCTGCACTCAGGAAATACGAATCACAGGCATGGTTCTTGGTTCTTAGCACAGGACGGCATGCACTTCTCCCTTGATTGTGCCCCGTGGACTGTGGCCACTGCAGGCACACTGCCTCTTCTTGCTTTTTCCTCCGTCCCTCCTCTGGACCCCCCATGCTCTTGCTGGCTTCTGTGGCAGGTCCTAGCCAGTCTCCTGTGACGTGGACATCTGTTCCTGGAGTTGTTCTCTAGTGCTGCAGACAATGCCTAACTTCTAGCCACTTAACTGGATGGAAACTTGTCTCCAGCTGGCTGTCACTTGGAGAGACCATATATGGTAACATTGCTCTATATGGGTCCACATAACCAGATTCTAGCCCTACCCATGACTTGTTGGGTGACCGGACAAATTTCCTCACATCAAGGCCCTCACCTCCTCATCCCGTCTTTTAGCGATTTGGAAGGAAGCATGCAGTCATCCCCGAGCTGCCAGGGGGGTCTGGAGACCTGGACCCACCCAGTCTGGAGCAACTGGGAGAGGAAGACTGTCCACTGAGGACATATACCGAAAGGAGAAGTCTTCCCTGAGGAAAGGATTTGTTCAGAAAAGAGGTTGTTTAATTTTAAAAAATGTTTATTTATTTTTGAGAAAGAGAGAGAGACAGAGTGTGAGCAGGCGAGGAGCAGAGAGGGAAGGAGACACAGAACAGAAGCAGGCTCCAGGCCCTGAGCTGTCAGCACAGAGCCCAAGGTGGGGCTCGAACCCACAAACCGTGAGATCATGACCTGAGTCAAAGTTGGACGCTTAACCAACTGAGCCACCCAGGCGCCCCTAGAAAGAGTTTTGATAACTCAGTTCTCAGGAAATTAAGCAGCAGAGAACAGAATCCTGTCTGGCCTCCATGTATGGTCTCAGAATGTTGGGAATAAGATTAAAAGGGTCATGGTCAATTCTGGGACCTCTGATACCACCCACGTTGATTAGCCTGGCTTATTGTCTGTATCAAGTGGCAGTCAAATTTTCAAGCATTGAACAATTAAGTAGATACCGTGGATACAACAGTGACCCAGGTAGGTGATGGCCAGAATGGGTACCTATCAACTTCTGGACAGGCACCCCAAGGACAGAATAGGTACCTATCAGCCTCTGGCTGATCTAGCAATTACTCAGCCTAAGAACACACTCACGTGTGCACCTGCCAGCTTTCAGCCTTCTCTGAGGTGCATATGCTCTCAACCTCGGTCTGGCTCAGCCTGCTCAGCCCGGGGTGCCTGTTCCGCACCAAACCTCCTGCCACTGTAACAGTAGTGTGGACGGTTACAGTGACAGCCTCCTCCGGGCAGGAAGGAACGGCTGTGGCACACAGCCAGATGATAAACTACATCCACGGTGCATGGCAGGGCTCGTTTGCTGCTAAGGGGGCTTTGCTGATGTTTACTCGTGACGCCCCAGGTAAGCAGTTCCCACCTGGCCTGACTTGGAGAGCATGCAAGTTTCTCTGCTGTCAGCCCTGGCTGCCTTTGCGGGGTGAGGACACTGTTGGGCAAGCACACAGCTATGTCCAATGGTGCTTTTCCAATGTAGGACTTGACTGACTCTAAAGGGAGGGGAACAGATTGGGAGGAAATGTAACAGGGTGCTCTGGGGAGTAAGGCAGATGTGTGCACATAAACACACCTGTTCTAGGGAGTCCACGGCAGTGAAGAGCTAAGCAAGGTAACTAGAACAAAGATGGAAGATGCTATCATGTCAGTCACAGAAGCAAAATCTTTGGCAAGTCAGCCAACCTCTCCGGGCCCAGGCCTTCTATCAAACACGGATAACTATTTACAGGAACATGCACAAGAAAGCACATCAGAGGAGCAGCCCGTGGGCATGACGGCTGCCAAGAGCCATCTTTCTCAACTGGGTGACTTTACCTCCTGGGGACAGTTGGCAACATCTGGAGACAGTTTTGGTTGTCTCATCGGGAGAGGGACTACCGACATTTAGCACGTGGAAGCCAGGGGTGCTGTAAACATCCTGCAGTGTGTAATTCCCCCAACGGAGACTTTTGTGGCTCCAAAATGTCACTGGTGTTGAAGGCGAGAAGCCCCGAGCTAGAGGAGCAGGCTTAGATCTGCATTTTAGGTGACGTGGGATTGGGAGAGCCGTGTACCTCATCTGAAAAATGGGAACAATAAGGCCTGAGCTGCTGCTCATCACACAACTGTGTGAAGCTCAAGCCCTGAATGCCCAGGAAAACTTTTTTTTATAACAGGGCCCTTTTCTGAGTTCTTCTTAGTTTGAAGCCTGCAGGTGACTAAAGCATCTGGCACAGTCACTGGCGTATAGTAGGGGCTCAATAAATTGAAAAGAAAATCATAGTAAAAAAATAAAAATAAAAAAGGGCCCACTTCCCCTCTCTGGACTGTTTTCTCCATTCTCAAGGCTACCTTCCCCCCCCCCCCTATTTTATTAAGTTCTGAACAGGTGGAGGTAGTGGTGCTGGCAGAGGCTATGTTGAAAGCACCCTTGAATGACCAGGGAGAGGACTAACCATACCCAGAGGACAGATGACACAGGAGACTGGGAAGTTTTGCCAAAGCTCAAGGGAAAGCCTCCAGCTCCGTGCAGGAGTCCTCTGCCCCGTGTACTCCCTCTGCTCATCAGAGGTCAGAGTGCCCAAGGAGCTGTCAGTTGTTGGCACTCAGCCTATGGAAACTGGATACAGAGTGGGCACCCTGGTGGTGGCGGGGTGTGTGCGAGGGCCCCGTACCTAGAGTGCTATTTCTTCCCTGCTCCTCCCAGAGCCCTTCCCACGTTACCAGGCCTGTGAACTGACGCGCCGGGACCAAGGGCATGATCCACCCTTGAACTTGCCATCCATCGGAGAATGCCAGATGTACCCTTGAGATGTGAGGAGAGGGAGAATACTTTGCAAAGTGTGCGCAAGTGCTGGAGCAGATGGCAGATGTACTAAAAACGAGAAGCCCAGAGGCGGAACAGAGTGTGGGCTGGGGCCTGGGCAGAGGAGCAAACACCAGTAGCCACATTTTTGTGCTTCAAGATCCCCAACACTCTTTGGACTGCCATCTTGTCCCAAGGCTCTCACAGCCAGAGGGGCTCAGCGGTCATCTTGTCCAAACCTCCGAAGGGGATGAGGAGACAGGCGGAGGTGGAGGGAGGTGTCCCGCCTCAGCGCCAGCGCTCTGCCCACTACACGGAGTTGCTTCCTCATTCTCTCTCACCCCCGTGTCTATGAAGAAAGTGAGAAGACCCCGTCTTGGCACATGGGGAAACCGGGGCAGAAAGGGCAGCTTCCAGTGTGGATCCTCCCACACGTCAGGCCTGGGAAGGAATGGGACCTGCTTTGTGTCAGAAGAGGGGAAGGGGTGCTGTAGGCTGGCTTCTCTTGGGGTGGGGGGAGGGACACAGAGAGGAAGCCTTCGGGAAGAGACCTCAGGTGCTGGTCCCTCCCCTGGGCTTCCTCCCTTGTCCCCAGAGGCATCCACTCTCCCCACCAAGGGTGATCTTGTCCTCCCCCCTTCTCCCCTCCCCACTGGTTTTCCTCTCTCCCTTCCTTTCCCCTCCAGAACAAGCACGTGCCATATTGCCAGCACTTCCCAGGAAGTATTTAATCCTCATAGAAGCTCAGGGAGATGGGTTGGGGATCCCCTGCCCCCCCACCCGGCACCCTAGAAGCTAGCCTCAGGATAGAGAGAGGAGTCCCTGGGAGCCAGGCTCACCTTTCCTTTCCTTTCCCTGCCCCCTCCCCTCCCCCGGCCAGAGGCCAGGTTCCCCAACAACTGCCCTGGGCCATCCCACCTCATGCTTCGCCTCAGTGCCCCCAGTGCCCTCCCTCAAGCCCACATATGGGCCCTCCCCCAGGTGCTGCTGGTTCTCCAGGGTTTCTGCAGTAGGAAAGACACAAAGACAAGAGTTTGGTTCAAAAGAGGCTGAAAGAGGCCACCTGGGGATGCTTCCACTGGGCGATGGGGCCCCTCAGCCCCCCTGTGGCTAGGGCCCTCCAGCAGTTGGCTCACAGAGCCTGCAGTTTGGCAATTTCTCCATTGTCCATTCCAGAAATCTCTCCTCAGACCCCACCGGTCACACAAGTGGGGAGGGGGCAGTGTGTGACTTGAGGCTGTTGCCCCCGGCCCAATGTTGTGGCAATGAGGGGAAGCTAAGGCTCCTAAACGCAGCCTGACCTTTGGCAGGAGGTGAAGGCTGGTCTTGGCCAGAATGTGGCTGGAGAGGCACACTGGCTGGGAAAGGGGCCTGAAGGCCATCTGGGGGGTGGGCGGAAGGCCGAATGCTCTTGTCTGCAGGGCTCAACCTCCCAAGCCACTTGAACCTCCCACCACCCCCGCCAAGCTCTCTCTCCCTGCCCTGGGCTGCAAATCAAGGCACGTTAAAGGGAAGGAGCAGCCCCGGATAAAGGCACTAGAATAGCCCCATATGTGCCTGCAGCAGGCACTAGCCAACGAGGTCTGACCCCTGGCTTGGAGACTAACGGTGCAAAGGGAGGGGAAGGAGACTTCAATACAAGGGCTCCCTGAATGGCAGAGTTAGATTCTGCCACTGGCTGAGGAGAGGCCTTCCCCTCATTTCACTCCGGGCTGGGAACTGGGCTGGGAAGGCCACTGCAGCCGGTGCCCCAGCTGCCCCTTCCACCTTGAGTTCAGAGCCTCGGGGAAGACCGGCTCCCTGGCTCAGAGCCCTTCCTCTTCCCTCAGATCCCACCAAGCCTCTTGGGGGACCAGAAGCTCCAGGAAGCCCTGGGAAGGAGAAGTCAGGGAGCTGGGCCTACCCTGGAGACCATATCGCATTAGGCAGAAAGACCTGGGCTCACCCCATCTGGGGACCTGCAGGGCAAGGCTGGCCCAGTGGAGGGAGGGGGTCTGGCATAAAGGAGAGCAGACATTCGTCAAGCTTCCACTTCATGTAAACAAGAAAGAGTGACCCCTGCCCGACGGCTGACAGTCTTGCAGAGGCATGTGATTGTCCCGATGCGCTGCAGACTCTCACATCTGGGATTGAGGGTCCCTGAGGCCAGGATGGAGGCTGTTGGGCAGGAAGCAAGTAAGGGTCCGAAGTGCAAACTGGTGCAGCATTTGACCTGTATTCTCCATAGGACAGGGCTAGGGACATCCACAGGTCCTGCCCACCGCTGGCCCATGGCTCAGGAGATCACGCAATTGCTGGCCTTGGAAGGACTGGGATTTGTTTTACCTGCAGAGACAAGGGACACAGGCGAAGGGGAATGTAAGTGAAGTGCTCAGTGGACTCGCCTCCCACTCCTCTCCTGTGTACCGCCCAGGCCTCAAAGAGGAGCTGGGGTCACTGTCTCCCTGCCGAGCTGCTCATCTGGAGCCAGGAGGGCCCCCCACGCCCAGGAAAGCTAAAGGAAAGGTTCTCCCTGTCCGGTCATCTCAGCTAGACTGTCACTGGTTGGGATATCAAGGGATCTGCCATCTCCTGACCTCAGCAGGGTCAGGGGGAAGGATCAGACCCTGATCCACAACTACAGTCAATGACTTAAAAGTCTCACCAAGAGGCAGTTTACCAGCAGCAAATACTGTGTGCAGCCTCGCAGCTTACAAAGCACAACCAGTCATAGTCTCAGGCAGCCCCCCCCCCCAACCCCCAGGCGGCTGCACTTCGAGGAGGTATCATTAGTCCCGTGTTACAGCGAGGGCAGGGGGGCCACCGGCTCCTGGAGCCAGTCAGCACCCGGGCCAGCAGCCGCCCCGCCCTCCACATCCAGCCTCAGGTCCTGCCACTGTGCCGGCGCCCGGGAAGCGGCCACCAGGGTCAGCAGGCTGACCGAGAGCCAGGTACGGTGGCACAGACCACACATTTAGGGGGGGTGGTTTTACGAGCAGAGGATGAGGGAGCACACTTCCCTGAGGGGAAAGGGACGGGGGAGAATGTTGTTCTTCTGGCCAGAGAGGCCCATTTCTCCTCTTCCCGGCCCCCTTCCATCCATTTCCGCCTCCTTTACAGTTCCAAGCAGAGGCCAGCGGCTTCTCTGGCTGGATTTCTGCTGTGGGAGCTGCCAAGGGAAGCAGGGAGCTGCGAGGCAGACACTGACACCCCGTGGCCTCCGAGGTGTCGGGCTGCTGGGCCCCATCCTCCAGGGCGCTGGTTGTCCTTCTCCCAGGTGGGAGCTGCTGAGGTATTTCCTGCCCGGCCCTCTCTACACTACAAGGGTCACCTCCCCTGCGCTCACACCACCTTCCCTATCACTCCAGCTGTGAATTTAATTAAGGTGGTGGCTGCCTCTTCTCTTGGGCCATTAGCAAGGGGGACACTGAACAGGCTCATCTAAGCTCTTCCCCCTCCGCCCCTACCCGTGGGCTAACCACCGCCTGGTCTGTGCCTGGTCGGTGCCAACTGGACTCACTCCTCAGGACTTGCTACAAGTCCAGCTGGGCCTCCTTGGTGGCCAAGCTTGAGGCGTTTGAGGCTGAGAGGAGGCGGGAGGGGACCCGGATGACGGCTGCCCCCTCCCTGGGTCAAGGAGCGTGGATCATCTTCCACGGTGGGGCCGGGCCTCCTCTGACGCAGCTCTGCCCAAGAGATTCCTGCCGCTGTCCTGCAGCCCCCTCGCTGCGGCACTGGACGCAGCCATCCCCGCTTCCTCTCGCAGTGGCTGGTTTTATGTGCTTGGCCTACTGAGCAGACGCTGAGTTCCTCCCCTGAGGCAGCAGCATTTTGGAGGCAGGTAAGCAGATCGATCCCTGCATCAGGAAGCAGGGGAAGGAGTGTAGCTCGGGGGTGGGGGTGGGAAGCCTTTAGAGGAGCCTGCTTCCTAAGCCTGGGCTCTGCTCCTCTCCTGCCCTCCTGCCCGGAGAAGCCGGGAGCAGCAGGGCCGACAGTCCAAGTGTGCTGGGTGTGCTTCCCACTCGTTCCAGAAGGCCGACGAATGCCTGCACAGGTTCTTTGGATGCAGGATTCATCCCCATGCCTCCGCCAGAGAAACTGGTTTGAGGGTGAATTCTCTGCGTTCCTTCATTCCTTCAGTGTCATTCCCTCAGTACACAATGACTGAGAGCCCACCACATGCAGGTGTTCGGTGAGACTTAGGAGAATCAGACCTGCTCAGCTTAACAGGGAAGAATACATATACGGCCATGGGCAGCCCAAAGGGAAGGTCAAACTTCAAAGGGAGGTAACATTGTAGTAAGACTGAAAGTAGGGGTGGGGATGGGGAGGCACCTGGGGCATCAGGGCAAGGACCCGTGGGCTCTACCTCCCTATGGGTTTCAGGACCTCATATTCCCCTTTTCTGGAAGATTCATCCTCTGGATGTCCACACAGCTTTCTCCCTCCCTTCATTCAAGTCTCTGTTCAAATGTCCCTTTGTCCCTTCATCAAAGTGGCCTTCCCAATGACCCTTTATACAAGGGTCATTGCCCTCCTCTGCCTCTCTCTTTCTAGTCCAGCATTCACTCCGTAAGGGCAGGGACTTTGCTTGTTTTGTTCACTGTTGTCCCAGGAACTTAGAGCCGTGCCTGGCACACAGCAGACATTGCGTAGGTATGTATTTGTTGAGTAAAATGTATGACCAGGCAGTGGCAAGCCACTTAAAGGTTCATACCAATACTAACAGTAATAGCAGCATCAATAGATACTGACTGGGTGATATGCATGCCCTCACTCACCTCAATGGTGATGAAAGCCCTGGCTAGGCCCAACAGAACCCAGGAGGGCAAAGGGATTATGACATATGCCAGTGAGAGCAGGATGCTTGCCTCCTTTCTAGAACCGAGTGGGATCAGTTCCTTGAAGGATGCTCACTCAGCTCCCCTCACCTTGCTGTGTGATCAGGGCCCTGGTTGGTAATCGAGCTTGGGTTTATCAAATCGGACCTCCAAACAGCAGCTGGGGCATGACCCAGGCTCCTCAAGAGTGACAATGAATTCTGAACCTCTGTCTTCACAAGACAGCTCTTGAGTAGACTTATCCTGGAACTGGAGGCCCACAGGCCCCTTATGGAGCTCCGAACTCCAGAAGCACCTTCCCAACCTTCCATCTCAGGGGCCCAGATTTCCCAGACAGATATCCGGGAACTCCAGCTCCTGGGGGTGACACAGGAGAGCCTGAAGTCCCAAATCCAGAAGCCCTGCAGCCACAGCACTAGGAACCAGACCACACTGCCAGCTAAGGTGGCCCCTCTATGCATGAATTACAGGAACCCAGGAGAGTTCTAGAGATGCAGCTGTTGTACAGTCACCTCAGAGAACTCTGGGAAAAGCATGGGCGAGAGAACCTTGGAAAGTGGTGCCCCAGCAGCACTCTGGGCTGTAAATAGCCACTCTCTTCTTCCTCTCCACTGGTGGGATACCAGGGGGACAGTCCATTGTGTAAGAAGCCTCTAGCCCCTTCCAAAACATCTTTAAAGATGTAGGGAAATGGCACTAACCCTAACCTTCTGGAGATAGCCATGAGCTTTGTGCAAAGCCCTGGGAGGCAAGAGACCACACTGGCCTTTCTCACTGCATGACTGTGGACACAGAGACTTGCCTCTCTGCACCTCCTGTCTGTGAAATGTCATTAGGCAGGGTGGTTGTGAGTTCTGTGTGAAAGCATTTAGCATGTATCCACCCAGCACCTGCTCAGGGAACGTTTGTGTCTTTCTTTCCCAAACCATAGTCAAGAGTGTTGGCCACTTCCCAGTGATCTTGAGGCATCTGAGCTGAGAGGGGCTGGGAGGGGCTCCAGGACATCACCTGGAACTTCCTCCCCTAGGCTGGCAGTCCTGTGAGAGCAGGGCCTTGTCCAAGTTCAAGTCATCATAATCTGCTGCTCTGGGGACTCCTACATGGACCTAAGACACTTGTTTAAAATGCAGATTCCTGAGCCCAGGCCAGTGGCACAGACTCCTCACTGTGTTTTTTGTTTTTTTGTTTTTGTTTTTTTTTTTTTTTTGAGAAAGACAGAGTATTAGTGGGGGGAGGAACACAGAGAGAGGGAGATACAGAATCTGAAGAAGGCTCCAGGCTCTGAGCTGTCAGCAAAGTGCCTGAAGTGGGGCTCAAACTTGTGAACCACAAGATCATGACCTGAGCCGAAGTTGGATTCTCAACCGACTGAGCCACCCAGGTGCCCCTCCTCACTGGGTTTTAACAAGGCTCCCCAGCGAATGCTGCTCCCTGAGATTGGGATCTCTGCCCAGAGGGCCTGTCCCAAGCTCCTGGATGGACACTGGTGGCAGGCTTGGGAAAAGGTGCTAAGTGCATCCAGCACAGAAACAAGGTCTCAGTTGAGAGAAAAACCAGAAGGAAAAGGAGTTCAGCTTCCACCAGTAGAGGGCGCAGTGAGCCTTCGCACCACCAGGGAACCAGGGGTGGGGGTGGGGGTGGGCTGCAACCGCCCTCCCCCTCCCAGACCTAAAGGAAGGGATTTCCAAAGGTTCTCCCAAAGGCCACACTTGGGCTTGCAAACATTTGCATGCTGTTTGACAACTATATACTTCTTATCAAGCAATTTTACAGGCTGCCAGCACTTAGCTTTCTATTTTTCTCTTCCACCCACCCTGTCCATCAGCCCAGGCTCTCCCTTGACAAGAGAGAGAGGGAGAGAGAAAACAGAGTCAGAATCAGGAGCTCAAAGGGACCTGAGAAACCCTCCCTGGCTTAACGTCTCCTCTTCTTGAACAGGGAACCGCCCTGGGGAGGGGAAAGAATATGTCCCAGGTCTGGGAAGCAAAGTACTGGGAGCTGAGATCCCACACTGATATCTGTTCTGATGATGTTCTGAATGTTCACTGTAGGAAAAGGATCCTTTCCCTGGATGAGGGCCCTAAGCTAAAGTGATTTCTTCCCAGATGACGTTCTGAGAGTACTGAAATTACTAGTCCCAACCTCGGGGGCCCCATGCCGTCGGGAACGCCACCCTCTGGCGCCCACAGTCCTAGTGACTTAGCTTCTGCCTGAGACAAGGCGCTAGGACAGCCCAGATGCAGTCAAACGTTTGGGAGGCTGCAGGCCAAAAAAGGGCCTTTGGGGAGAGGAGTCTGGCTTCTCGCCTCTGCCTTTGAGGGAAGCAAGCAGCAGGGAGAGGCAAGGTCTCATTAGCAACCTGAATTTCAGGCCCTTGGGAACTGGATACTCAGCCAGGTGGGCAGGGGCTGGGCTGGGTTTCTTCTAAAGGATAGAGAAAGAATAGGGGGATCCTGCCGGGCATCCCTGGGGCCTTCCTGACCACGTGCCAGTGTGTCAGGCGCTTAGGAGACAAGCTCTCCCAGGGTGCAGTTGCACGGGCTTGGCTGGCTCCTGGGCACCACTTGCGAACACTCCGAGGGCAGCAGCAGTGACCGTCCAAGTCCTCCAACGGAACTGGCTGCTGAGAGACTTAGGAAAGGCAGCAGGAAGGGACAAGACAATGGGCCTTGTGTTTCTATGGAAACAGCACCTTGGGGTGAGGGGCTGAAGGGAGAGGAAGCTTCTGCTTCACCTCCAGTCAGGACTTGGGAAACAGCCCCTTTCGTGGCTGGGCTTGCCCCTCCTTCTCCCTTCCCTGCCAGGTGTTCACCATGGCAACCCTTCCTTCAAACAAGAGGTGCAAAGTGGCAGAGCATCTGGGGTTGGGGGAGCCAATGAGCCCAGGAGGGAATGGGACAGGTTGTGTAAGGGGGGTGCCACCGGCAACCCCTCCCTGACAGGACATGGGCCCTGGCCAGGGTTTGAGTCCTCGTCCCACTACCACTTACTGTGCCCTGGGACTACCTAATGCACCTGTCCGAGCTTCCACCAGCCCCCTCTGTGGTTGTTGTGAGGGCCAAGTGAGAGAGAAAGCATCTAGTGAAGGGCCTGGCACATGGAGGTGCCCCCAAATGGCGCTGGCATTCCTGCCGTGCCCCAGATTTGCAGAGACTCCTGGGCCTGTCCTAACTTTAAGAACCTCAGACTGAGTGTGTTGGTTTCTGTAGCAGGGCAGGGGAATTAGCAGAGGGGGAGATGGCTGAGACCCGTATACTCAAGCCATGATCAGGTCAAAGCTGGGGGTGCAGGGGACACAGGAGTCCTGGAAGCACTTGGGGCCACCCGGGGCAAGGCCCCACCATCAGCTCCCTGGTCAGGTGGGAGGCCAGGCTCCCTGCTGCAGTGAGAAATCCCAGCCACAGGAGAAATCCCAACATTTGGCCTCCTTCGACTCAGAGACGCTGCCATGAGAAAAGGCACCAGCAGTGCCCCGGCTGTCACCACCAGCCTCCGGAAAGGCCATGCTGGAGATGGTTCCAGAGAAAGATAAAGGCCCAGACCTCTAGGGGATCCCAGAGAGACACCACCAGCAGGAACGATCTCTCCCAAATGTAAACACCACTAATCAAATAAGCTCGGGGAAGAACCAAGTCAAACTATTTAAAACAAAGACGAGGAAAGTGGGTCAGGGCATTGGTGGGGCACAGGGGAGGGCGGGGTGTGTTTGCCCAGGTTGGATGGTGACGACAGGTGATCTGGCAAGGAACACGTTTTCCAGAACGAGCCCTAGACTCAGAGACAGAGGTCAGGCCTGGGTGAGGCCACTCAGCTGCGTTGTGCCTGCTTCCCTGACAGAGGAGAAAGCTGCCAAGCCTCCAGGACTGGTAACGACGGCTCTCAGACTACTTCTCGTCCACCACTGCTCTGAGCACTTTCTGTCCTCAGAACAGCTGAGCGAGGTAGGTGCCCTCCCGGCTTTTAGACAAGAGGGAGTGAGGGGCCCCTGGGTGGCTCAGTAGGTTGAGCATCCGACTTGGGCTCGTTGGCTCAGGTCATGATCTCACAGTTCGTGGATTGGAGCCCCGCGACTGGCTGTGTGCTGACAGCTCAGAGCCTGGAGCCTGCTTCGGATTCTGTGTCTCCCTCTCTCTCTGCCCCTCCCCTGCTCATGATCCGTCTCTCTGTCTCTCAAAAATAAATCAATGTTTAAAAAAAAGTTAAAAAATTTTTTTTTAGACAAGAGGGAATGAACCCGGCCCTGCGGTGGTGGACTCGCCACCACGGGGTAGAGACAGGCCAGGGCAGCGTGGGAACTGAGGACTGTTTGGCCTCAGCGCTCCCGCTCTCTGCATACAGCAGGCGGCCCTTCCGCAGGAGGCGCGGCTCCCGGAGGAGGCCCGGAGGCCTGGGGAGCACCCAGCTGAGGGCGGGGAGGCCTGGGGAGCACCTGGCTGAGGGCGGAGGGCTCACCTGAGATGTCAGTGCTGGAGCCCTCGGTGGGACTCCTCCCCGGCGCAAACTGCACTTCCGCAAAGGTCTCGGTGGAGACGGAGCTGGCCGTGCCGTTGGGCGCCGCGGGCCTCTTGGCCCGGCGACTGAAGAACCTGGTGCTAAAGCGCTTGCCCTCCTTGGCCGCGGTGGCCTCCCCGTTGGCGGCTTCTCCCTTGCCGTTTCGGACAAGCGCCTCTTGGGGCTTGGGCTTCAGGTCCACCTGCAGGTGGGAGACCACCCTGCCGTCCTTCCGCAGCAGCTCCCCGGGGGGGACGGCCTCCACGGGGGGCAGCACCTGCTCCAGCGTGACCAGGTCATTCAGGAAGCTCTCCAGGCGCCGGGCCGCCTCGCCGCCTCTGCCATCCTCCTCCTGCCCCTCGGGGTTGCAGCCGGCCTCCCGCTGCTGCCGGGCCGCCCAGCGCATCAACTCGCCCGGCGGGTGGCGGCTGCCTGCCACCAGGGCGTACTTGGGGTTGATCAGCTTGCGAGCCACGGTGGAGGAGTAGTTGGGGCTGAGCCTCCCGGCACCTCCTGCCAGGCTCAGCTGCTGGTACAAGTTCACCTCCTCGGAGATGGCGTACAGCTCCCGGAACTCCAAGTCGAAGGGCTCCACGTTCTGCCCCGTCAGGAGGAGGAGAAGGTTCCTGTCCAGGTAGGAGGAGCTCCAGGTGAACCTGGGAATGTGGGGACAGAAAAACGCGACACATAGGCCCACCAGCCTGTGGCCTCGCCCTGCCAGCAGCCCCTTGGCAGTCCATCTCAACACCCCCCAACTGCTGCCGCCCCCAACCTGATCTACCACTGAGGCCGATGCCTTGCTGGCCGGTGGGAGACAACTCCTGGCCTTCTCACTGGGGTGCTCTCCCTCCTCTGACCCACATCCTCCCTCTTTCCCAGGTCTTGGCTTCAAATGGAGAAAGCGGGCAAGGGCATGGAAGTCAGGCCTGGGGAACCTGGTTTCTTTCTTTCTTTTTCCTAGACACATTTTATTTATTTATTTAGTTAGTTAGTTAGATAGTTCTATTTTTTTATTTTATATCCAAGTTAGTTAGCATATAGTGCAATAATGATCTCAGGAGTAGACTCCTGTGATTCGCCCCCTACGTATAACACCCAGTGCTCATCCCAACAAGTGCAACAAGTGCCCTCTGTAATGCCCCTTGCCCATTTAGCCCATCCCCCCACCCACAATCCCTCCAGCAACCCTCAGCTTATTCTCTATATTTAAGAGTCTCTTATGTTTTGTCCCCCTCCCTGTTTTTATATTATTTTTGCTTCCCTTGTATGTTCATCTGTTTTGTATCTTAAATTCCACATGAGTAAAGTCATTTATTTGTCCTTCTCTAATTTCGCTTAGCATAATACCCTCTAATTCCATCCACGTAGCTGCAAATGGCAAGATTTCATTCTTTTTGATTGCCGAGTAATTCTCCATTGTGTGTATATATATATATATATATATATATATATATATATATACCACAGCTTCTTTATCTACTCATCTGGCGATGGACATTTGGGCTCTTTCCATACTTTGGCTACTGTCGATAGTGCTGCTATAAACATGGGGGTGCATGTGCCCCTTCGAAACAGCACACCTGTATCCCTTGGATAAATGCTTAGTAGTGCAATTGCTGGGTCATAGCAAGTAGTTCCATTTTTAACTTTTTGAGGAACCTCTACACGTTTTCCAGGGTGGCTGCACCAGTTTGCATCCCTGCCAACCTGGTTTCTTCCCTTGTATATGCCTTGTGGTGCGGGGCTCATAGGGCATACAGTCACAAAGGTGCTGTGAGGCTCAAGTGTGATACCATATATGAAACATGTAGCTCAGTCCCTGGCACACACCTTTTAATAAGCAGTAATGCAGCTGCTGCTATTGTTAATATCATTCCATCCCTTATTGGCTCCTCTCTAGGTTTTCAGAGCACCTGGTATCTGCAAACCCCTACACTGTAAGCATGTAAGAGGACTTATGCCATTTGTTGATTGTTTCCTGTGCCCAGGTCTCTTTCCTCACCCAGATTTTAGTACACTTGGAGGGCAAAGACTGCTGAGATAACAGTGTCTCATGTTCCTGGTAATTTACTTCTGAATCAGAATTTGGGAGACGTTGTCTCCATACCACACCCTCATATTTCTTTTCTCTTTTCTTTTTGGTATGTGAAAAAAAAATTTACTGTTTATTTATTTTTGAGAGAGACAGAGGATGAACAGGGGAGGGGCAGAGAGAGAGGGAGATACAGAATCAGAAGCAGGCTCTTGCTCAAACTCATGGGGCTCAAACTCATGAACAGTGAGATCATGACCTGAGCCGAAGTCGGATGCTCAACCGACTGAGCCACCCAGGCGCCCCCGTGTGAAAATTTGTTATTGAAATGTTTTCACTATCAGGACTTGCAATCTTGCTTTTACCTTCTTGCCTTTGTTTAAAGACCAAAAGAGAGACATTGGCTACGTTGACAAACTTAAAGTGAACTCCAAGAATGTCACCGACAGCATGACCTTTGCGACCACATCCAGCAACCAGAACCTCACCACTTTCCTCAGTAAAATTCAAACAAACATCACTGGATATAAAGGCTGGGATTTCTTTTTTTTTTTTTTTTTTTTTTGCTGTTCTTGATCAGCTGGACCCTGACACACTTCCTGATGGCAGAATTTGGCTATTTGGCTTCAACCCCTACTTTTCCCAGTATGATTCCCTTTACATGGGAAGCACCTCCAAAAGCTTAGCCTTCAGGGCTGTGCCTCAGAGGGCTTCCTTGTCCTGTTCACAATGCCACTTCTGATCTTGTTGGTGGCTACGGAGCTTCCTGGCCAAACAAAGACTGCAATGTTTACCCATGCTGTCGGCGCCACGGGCCTGGGCAAAAGAGACCACACCCTCACATTTCTTTCCCAGATCTGGTCCATTCTGCTTCCTGCTTGTCCCACACAACAACTAGCTTCAAAATGTAACCTGTTGCTGTAGACTACGAAAGGCAGACCATTCTTGATGCCCAGTAAGAGCTGACCCTCTTTTTGGAATAATCCAGTATCCAGAAGTTTTTCTATTTGTTACCACAAATAAAGGCCTTCTGGGCCTTTCTCTGACCTGGCCCAACTCACCTGTAAGATCCAGTGGCCACTTTTTCACCATCTACCATTAGGAACTTTGATGACAGGGTCCCCTTGACCTTCCCCATGGGCATGTAGAAGCCAGTACCTGTCACAGAGCGGACACGGATGTTCTGTTGGGAAGAGAAGGGCACTGTCACTCAGGCTGGGGGCCTATGAGACTCTGAGCCAAGTGATATGTGGGCAGAGGAGGAACTCTCTTGTTCATGGAACCCTGCCTGTTGGCTCCTGTCTATACTAGACTCTACTTCCCACAGCCTTAGAGCTGGAACCCCATTTGAAGAGCAGGAGGAAGTTAGCAAATCTTGCTTTCAATAGGGATGAACCCAGGGTAGTTCTTGCCTGCTCCAAAAGCTCCCCAGAAGAGAATCACAGCCCTAGCTTTGACCCTGACAGTGCTCATGCTGCAGAGTCTTTAGCCGCAACAGTCTTGAGATAAAATTTAAGCTGGGCATGTAATTAAGGGTTATCAATTCACAAGGCAAGGCTTTAGACAGAAAGAAAGGGGTTGAGGTCTTGATGTTCACCTGTGTCCCTGAACCGGGGAAGAGGTAGAAGAAGAGAGAGAGGCAGTCTCTATCTCACCTCCTGCCCTTCCTCCCCACCCTTCACCCCTACCCCAGTGGTACAACTTACCCGAATACGGTAGTCAGCAAGCTCCAAGCCCTGACACATCTCCAGGAAAAACTTCACACCTGCCTCATCCAGGATGATATACACGGGGACCCGGCGCTTACACGCAGCATCCATGATGTCTTGGAAGATATCGCCATCAGTGAAGAGGTCCATGACCACAGCGATGACCTGGATATGGAAGGGCACTGGTGAGGCACGTGGTGACTCCACATCTACAGTGAGGACCAGCTGGGCCTGGGTAACTGGGGGCCAAGGGGCAAACACCCCATCTGCACCACTCCTGGGTTTTCCATGTGCCCACCCACCTCTGAGCACATCTGAACCTGGAGGTGGGCTCTCTGCTCTGAGAAATGCCTGGCGGTCCAGGCTGCGCTACTTGTACTTCATCCCTGACAAATCCCCACACCCCACCCTGGGCGTTCGCAACCAGTTCTTCTGAAGCCAGTCGGGGTGACCTAGGAGGCTAGGAGAGATGGTCCTAGTGGCCTAGGGAAACAACTAGGCTGAAGAAGATGAGGTCACTGAGAGGCACGGGATGGACTCATTTCCACCAGCTATAGATCTTTTCACACCTCCTTCCTTGCAGGCCTGGTTTGTTTTGATCTCCCTACAGCTGTGCGAAGTTCCATGTTCCCCTTGGTGCAGATCCAGGCAGATCTGCCTCCAAGTGGCCAGGCCATGCTACATGACCCTCAAGTCAAGGTCACTGCCTAGGACTCTTGATTTCCAAAAGCCAGTCCTGGAAAGTGAGGCTTTCTGCAGCCTGAAGCAGATCTGCCTTTCTAACCTTAGCTTCCTGCATTTTCCTATGCAGACGTTTCTCCCCTCTAGCTGCAGGGTTTTCTTGCTGGCCCCAAGCCCTGTGCATGGGATGCAGGATGCTCTTCTGACTGGCTGGCCTACTTTGGGGTCACGAGATCTGGTTATAACGACTTCCTATATATATATACTTGACATGAGGCAAGTCACTTCACCTTGGTGAGCCTCTGTTTCCTCAAGTGGGCATACCCTGTACCCTGTATTTTATGCATTTGCCGTTGAGATTAGAGATAACATCTGTAAAGCATCAAATACAGTGCTTGGTATGTAGTAAGTTCTAAATAAATGGTAATCACTGTATGGTTGAGGGAGTCTGTTAGTTGTAACTGAAAGCCCAAACTCTGACGTCAGACAGAACAGGCCTAGTGTACCAGCTCTGCCACTGACGTATCAGTGTCCCAGCTAATATTAGCACCTGTCTCAAAGGGTTGTTGTGAGGGCTTAGGGAGATGAACCGTGAGAGCACTTAGCACAGTGCTGGCCCATGGTAAGCTCAATAAGTAGTACCCTTCATCCTCACTACCTTCACACATGTGCTCTACCATCATCTCTGCCTCTAAAGACCACCCCCCACCCAGTCCCTGCCACATCATTCACACAATATTATTTAAGACTATTCTTAGCTCCTATATTTCATACTCCATCATCCATACCAGTTAACTGAGCTTCACAGGCAGAGGGAGGATCTAAAGACAAACTTCAAGAGGATAATCCCCTTGAATGATAAGACATTTGCACAAAATAACTAAGACATGAGGTGAAATGAGATGAATGCCTGAAGAGATGAACAAATGACATGTGATGTGAGTTCAAAGGTGGTGGGGGTGGGGGAGAAGGAGGGGCAGAGGGAGGAAGGGAAGGAAAGAGATCGAGCGATTACTTCTAGCCAAGGGAGAAGAAAGGCTTCATCGAGGAGGCTGAAACCTGAAGAATGGGCAGGGACAATGAGAAATGAACAGGGAGAAAAACCAAGCAGGCAAGTGGGCAGGGCTACCATGCACCAGCATGCAGGTTATGCACTGCACATGGGTTCTGGGCTGAGCAGGTGAGTGGAAGATGTGCCTGCCTGAGGAAGGGATGCCTTTTCCTAATCTGCACACAGCTTCCACATGGGCCAGCAGAAGCCTACGAAGTGGGGATTTCAGGCAAAAAACACAGTATAAACAAAGGCACTGAGGACAGAGACTAATATGCACTGAACACTTTTAAAAAAAAAACTTTTTAATGTTTTGTTTTTATTTTTGAGAGAGAGAGACAGACAGACAGTACAAGCAGGGGAGGTTCAGAAAGAGAGGGAGACACAGAATCCAAAGACAGGCTCCAGGCTCTGAGCTAGCTGTCAGCACAGAGCCCGATGCGGGGCTCGAACCCACGAACCGTGAGATCATGACTTGAGCCAAAGTCGGACGCTTAACTGACTGAGCCATCCAGGCGGCCTGCACTGAACACTTTTGATGTGCCACACACTGTTCCAGATGCTTTAGGTAAAAAAATTTTTATGTTTATTTACTTTTGAGAGAGAGACAGAGAGAGACAGAGCATGAGTGGGGGAGGGGCAGAGAGGGAGGGAGACAGAATCTGAAGCAGGCTCCAGGCTCTGAGTTGTTAGCAAGCACAGAGCCCAACACGGGGCTCGAACCCATGGACCGTGAGATCATGCCCTGAGCCAGTCAGACCCTTAACCAACTGAACCCCCAGGCATCTCTCTTTAAATTTTCTAATTTGATCCTCACAACGAGGAGGATAGTTCTCATTTTACATACTAGGAAGTAAGTGCAAAGGGGCTAAATAATGTGCCAAGGTCATACAGTTAACATGTAGCAAAGTAGGGATTTGAACTCAAGCCTCTCTGACTCCAGAGTCTTCACTTCACTGCAGCACACAGGCTTGCAGAGATGGGACAGCTGTAAATATTTTAGAAACATCACATCAAGAGCTGGTTCTTTAAAAAGACCAAATAAAATAGACAAACTCTGACAAGACTGACGAAAACAGGAAATGCAAACAAAATCCTGAGTAAAAACAGAAATAACCACACACATATTTACTTTTTAAGAAATCATATTATTTGAGAAATAGTAAAAAGTGGTAAAAAGAATATTAGGACTATTTATACACTGATGAATTTGAAAATGAGACTCACATGGTTAAGTCGTTAAAAGAAAATGAAACATAATACAGCATAATACAGTAAGGTTTATCCTAGAAATGTAAGGATGATTCAACATCAGAAAACCTGTTGTTTTAATTTATAACATTTATGAGGTCAAGGGGGGGAAATCCTATATTAATAGGTTTTTTTTTAAGTATTTGATAACATGAGATCCCTGCTTGTGATTAAAATTCTCAAAAAACTAAGAATAGAAGGGACCTTCCTTAACTTAATAAAAGCTATCTACAAAAAAGCCACACGAGGCATACTGAACAGAAAAACTTTAGATGCATTCCTTTTAAGTTTTAAGAACATCAATAATGCTTTCACCACTGCCGTGGTGAAAAAAAGTTTTGGAGGGGGGCACCTGGGTGGCTCAGTCGGTTAAGTGTCCGACTTCCACTCAGGTCATGATCTCGTGATTCGTGGGTTTGAGCCCCGCATTGGGTTCTGTGCTGACAGCTCATAGCCTGGAGCCTGTTTCAAAATCTGTGTGTCCCTCTCTCTCTCTGCCCCTCCCTTGTTCGCACTCCGTCTCTCTCTGTCTCAAAAATAAATAAACATTAAAAAATTTTTAAAAAAAGTATTGGAGGTGCTGACTAATGCAATATGACTGAAGGAAGGAAAGAAAGAAAGAAGGAAGGAAGGAAGGAAAGAAGTAAGGAAGGAAGGAAGGAAGGAAGGAAGGAAAGAGGAAGAGAGGAAGAAGAGATAGAAGGATTAGAAGAGACAAAACTACCAGCATTTGGAGATGATATTTTTACAGAAAATCCAGTAAAATGCAGAGGAACACTATTAGAATTAACAGAATTTAACAAGATTTCCAGATACAAGAAAAACTTACAAAGACCAAAAGCATTCTTCTGCTACAGTGACAATCAACTAAAAAAAGGGGAGGCGGAAAAATAAGACCAAAAGTACAGTTTAGGGTATGTGGTCAGTCAGTTAAGCATCTGACTTTGGCTCAGGTCATGATTTCACAGTTTGTGAGTTCGAGCCCTGCATCAGGCTCTCTGCTGTCAGCGCAGAGCCTGCTTCGGATTCTCTCTCTCTCTCTCTCTCTCTCTCTCTCTCTGTGCCCCTCTCCCTTCCCCACTCACTCTCTCTCTCTCAAAAATAAATAAACATTAACAAAAAGTGCAGTTTAAGCACACAGGATTTAAGAATTAATACTTTTATGGAGAAATTTAGAAAAGGATATTTAAAAACATGTGAATAAATGAAGAGATAAATTGTGCTCGTGGATAATATGATTCAATATTTGAAAAACTGAATTCTCCCCATATTAATAAAATTCAATGCAATTCCAATGAAAGTCCAGTAAGTATTTTTGAGGAACTCAAATACTTCTAAGATGCAGGGAAGGCTAAAGATCTACAGTAGCTAAGTCAATTTTGAAAAAGAAAAGCTACAAGGAGCCATCTCTACTACTAGATAGTAAGAAATACTACTGAGCCATAGTAATAAGCATTGTGGTGCTGAGGCAGGAAGGAACTAAAAAACAAACCAATGGAACAGAACTGAGAGACCAGAAAGAATCATGTGTTACAAACATATAAAACTTTAAGTCTGATAGAGGTGGAATCACAACTCAGTGGAGAAAGGATGTTGTTTAGCAGATGTTATTGGGAAATTGGCTTGCTATGGAGAGAAAAAGTGTATCCCTGACTTACACTATATATAAAGGTAAATTTTGACTAGGCTAAATACCTAAATGTGAAAGATAAAACTAATAAAGGAATCGATAAGATAGATAAGAGTACTTTTTTTAAAAGTTTTATTTATTTAAGTAATGTCTACACCCAACATGGGGCTCAAACTCACAACCCCAAGATCAAGTTGCATGCTCTTCTGACTGAGCCAGCCAGGCTCCCCAAGAGAGTACTTCTTTAGAGTCTAAAAGCACAAGTCATAAGGCAAATGAAATTTAAAAAATAATGCATTTGACAAATTAGGGTTTTCTGTTCAAAGGAGAATGACATAGATAAAGGTACTGGCTGGTGACAGGCAAAAGATACTGCAATGTCTATGACCAAAAGGAATAATATACAAGGGACCCCTGCAAATCAGCAAGAAAAAGACGAGGAACTAATTAGAAAAATGGGCAAAGGATAGGAATAGGCAATTCCTAGAGGAGATACCTGAATGGGTAATAAGTATATAAAGAGAAACAGACCTCATTAGTAATCAGAAAAAAATTCAAATTAATGCAGAGATATGAGAGAGAGAGAGAGAGAGAGATACACCACTTTACAACTATAAGATTAATAGTTGTATTAATATAACTGGATGATCCTAAATGTTGGTATGTGAGGAAAGGGGAAGCCTCATGCACTGCTGGGGGGGGGGACCGAGGGGTATCGACTCCCTAGAGCAGTGGGCAGAGCTTGGTGGACTTAAGGATAATTTAAGTGGTGCATAACTCGAGTCAGCAGCAAAGCCACTCTTGGACCTCTGGGATCTGTGCAACAGTCTATAAGGGGTCAGGAACAAAGATATTCGCTGCAGCTTTCTTTGGGATAGCAAGGAGTTGGCGACAACATCGATGTCCCTCTCCAGAAGAATGGGTAAGGACAATGTGAGGAATGCACAGGGCGGAGTACTAGGTAGCCGACAGAGGCAATGTACTAGTTCCAGTGCAGAACCTGGAGAGTTCTTTTGGAAATGGATAGTTTGATTTAAGATGTCAGAGAATGAGCTCTATAGCCTAATACCAACTATATAAATAAAAATACATTACATAAAATAACACTGCGTATGTTTTCCAAGGATACAGACATGTGCAGAGACATATTCTGAGCACGTTAGAGTGGCTGCCTGTGGAGGGAGGAAGGAAGGAGGGAGAAAATGAAACAAGGGGCCTTCTGTGGATTGCTGATGGCAGCTCTGCACTGGAGGTCCCACACACACACACACACACACACACACACACAGCAGTTGGCTCAGAGCAGTTCAGGGTGGTGAGTACAATGGGGTTAGGCTGGATCATGGAGGGTTTGAACTGGACACTTCAGGCTCTGCTGCATCAGAACTCGCTCCCCCTGCATCTTGCAGGCCTTCTGATACCTCACCTCCCAAGTGCCATCTGAGGCCAGAGGCCATTGTTTGCTCATTTCCAAGCTCTACACAGTATCCAGCTCAGAGTTGACCCTCAAGGTATCACTGGGGAGCGCCTGACTGGCCCTAAGGTGCTTCTGGATTCACACTCTTGCTTTCCTTTCATAATTGCAAAAGCAAGCAGGGAGCAGGCTGCCCTCACGGCTACCCAACCCCACCTAGTGGAGGATGTGATGTGAATGGACCACAAGTGGAGGAAGAGAGAAGTCCCAAGCCACCCCCACCCCCCTTCAGGAGGCTTGGTCTGCGGCACCGTGGTGAGAGCCAGCCATCTGTGTCACTACCAATTAAACAGTGAAATATCTGTAGTAGGAAGAGAAATCAATTGCTCTCTGACTCCTGCAATCTCGTTGTGGAGGAGAGGTGATAATTACCCTCTGCTTTGGTCCCTGCGGGCACTGCCTGACATTCAGCTTCAGCCCCAGGAAAACCAGCTCCCAAATCCCTCTGCCCACGGTGTTGAACAGGCCACGTGATCCTCGGCGCCAAACCCAACTTGGAGACTCCGGTGTCAATGGAAAATGGAATGTTAAAAGAAGGACATCACAGGCTCTGAACCCAGGGAGGCAGATTTCATCAGGAGGTAAAAGTCACCTCCGCCCCCAGCAGGCTCCCAGTGTCCTTTCCCTGGTTACCCACTGATGTGCAGCACCCAGGGAGAGAGGTTAATTCGAGGTGGCAGGAGTTTTCAGAAGCTGTCGCAGGCGCTGGCAAAGAGGCTCTGATGCTGCAATACTGCTCATCAGGTGTTTGGTTAGCTTAACATCTCCTCCTCTGATATCCTGCCTCAGCGTAGGGGCAGGGGAGCACGGGAGGGTTAGGGAGCCCCAGAATCTCCCTCTATCTGTCATTTGCCTTTACTTAAACTGCCGGCTTTTCATATGCTCTGTCTGAATTCCTCAATTACCATGAGATAACAAAATTCCGAAAAGGACCCCACCTTCCCCATGCACTCCAAGGCAGCTCCTCTCAAGACCCCTGGCGTGTTTGGATGACCCAGACTAGTGTGGTGTGGATCTCACCAGCCTGCCCCACAGGCACTTCTAAAATCAACATCCTCTTATTCACCCTGGCCAGAAGCCCGAGTCTTCTGGCCTCCTCCTCCTCCCCACTGATGGCATCCAGTTGGTCACCGAGTCCAGCAGGTCCTACCTGCTCCGTGCACCTGCTCTGGGTCAACTGCTCTCTGTTCCCACTGCACTGGCACTCTCACTCAGGCGCCCTCATTTCCTACCGAATTTCTGGAACAGCTTCCTAACCAGTCTCCCCTACTAGTCTCTGTGCTCCAATTCATTCTCCACGGAAGGGATTCCCCCAGACAACAGCCTCATGAACCAGTGGGTCCCAGAGCCCTCCAACCTCCTTAGTTCGGCACTTGAAGGGCCTTATGAATGGCCCCTTTCTTCATCTCCATCTTCACCTGGGCCTTCTCACCTCTGTCCCTATGGTTACCCAAGCACAGGATTTCTCTACAGTGTCACTGTTGACCTCTTGGGGCCAATATTTCTTTGTTGTGGGGGCTGTATTGCGCATTGCAGGATGTTTAGCAGCACGGCGGTAGCATCATTCAGAGTGGCGACGACCAAAAGTGTCTGTAGACATTGACAAGTGTCTCCTGGGGGCAAAGTTGCATCCTCCCACCCCTGACTCTCTTTTGAGAACCTCTATACACATCAGGCAGTTTTGAGTTCTTTTGTTCCTACTCCTTCCGTACCCCTTTGAAACTCCTATGCAGCTTTTGAGGCCCAGGCAAGAATTTCTCGAACTTCTCCCTACCCAGCAATGCTTGGCACTCCCTGCTTCCTGCCGGCACTGGCTTCCAGGCAAGGAAGAAGTCCCTGACAGTTTGTTGTGACATCTGCTGACCAGCTCTGTCCCTTACTGGGCTGTGAGACCCATCAGATTTCCCTCAGAATCTCCACCCTCGGGCGACATCTCAACACCAAGTCCGTTCTCCATGTTTGTGGAATGAGTGTCTGTATGTCCTTGTGGGATGCAGATGTAGGTTTGTAGTTATCTCTTTTATTTCGTTAATGACAAGGCACTGGGGTGGAGGGGAAAAAAATAGTACTGAGCAATATTCTTGGTTAGGTCATCTTGCTGGAAGGCAGAATTAAAGATCTTCCTCAAGGGTTGGGACACCTGGGTGGCTCAGTCGGTTAAGCATCTGACTCTTGGTTTCAGCTCAGGTCATGATCTCACAGTTGGTGAGTTCAAGCCCTGCGTCCGGCTCTGCTTGAGATTCTCTGTCTCACCCTCCCTGTGCCCCTCCTCTGCACTCTTTCTCTCTTTCTCTCTCTCTCTCTCTCTCAAAATAAATATAAAAAAAAATAAGCATAAAAAAATCTTCCTCAGGGATACAGAGAAGGGGAGAGAAGTTGGTACCTTTTAGGACTGCTGTCTCAGCGACAGATCAAAGGTCTGATCTCTTTGCTTCTGTTCTACCCACCCAAGATCTTAAAGGAGCAGCCAGTCCATAAAGTGAGGACAGTACTTAACCAAGGGGTAGAAGTCTGCACCAAGTACATCAGGCCAGGAAGCAGGGCTGCCATCAGCATGTAGAGCAAGCACGTGAAAATTACAAAAGGGAGTCTGTCCTCCCCATAATGAGATGCAAGGCTGTAGGTGGAGCATGGGCTGTGTGTCAGCCGTACAAAGCCTTTCGGCTGTGCCTGTGTGCCGGGCACAGGCTGCACCTTGGCACTTAGCCCCTGCACTGAAGGACGTTTCAGACGCAAAGAATCTCAGAGGTAGGAGGAAACTTCAACAGCTAGAGCCCGGAACCCAAGGTTAATTTACTCTGTTGGGCAGAGGTGGGACTAAAGCCTGGGCTGGACCCCAGTCCTGAGCTTCCCTCCAACACCAAGTGATGGGGACAGGGCAGCTCTGGGCACAGATCTACTCTGGCTGGGACCCCAGGCCACCTCCGGTCACACAAAACCAGGATGCTTCAGTAGAGGGGGACAATGCCTTTCTCTCCCTCACCACTGTCCCCAGCTCTGCTGACGTGGAGCTGCAGGCACTGGGCCGGGTGTGGCTGCCACTGCTGGCAAAGATCCACCCCTTTCTCACTCCACTCCACCCACGGTGGGGGTTGGGGGTGGGGAGGGAGGTGAGAGGCCACAGGCCAGGCCTTTCATTGCAGGAGTGCCAGTTGCTGGTCAGGTCCTTCTGGGGAGGAAGGAAGAAAGCCCACCAAGGTACAGCAGTGGTTCCTGTTCCCACTGATGACATACGAGAGCCTGGGGCCCGATGTGGTTCAGATGAGGTCATGCTCACAAAATCCCACAAAAAAGCTGTGTGTTATGAGGGGCCATTAAACTCACTATGGGGTGAAGGGGGTTAACTCCCATACCTAAAGCCCTAAGGTTCCTTGGGGTAGGGAGGGCAGCAGCTGGCCCTCTGTCTGGCAGCCCAGGGGAGTCCGTTTTGTCTGGGACCGGTGAGCAGTCCTTCCCTTTCCCATGGAGTCCAATGCTGGGTTGGGGAGCCAGGAATCTCCTCAATCTCCGCAGAATTGATCAAGGTCTACAGGGAAGGGGTTGTCAGACTTCAGTGTATAAAGAATCATCTGGGGTGGGTTACAGATGGGATGTGTCTGTTGAATGTGCAGGTTCAAGGGCCCCATCTGCAGAGATTCGCATCTAGCGGGTCCTGAAATAATGCATTTTAGCAACACCCTTCCCCCCCGCCCCCAGGGGATCTGAATGCAGGTGGTGGATGGAGCGACTGCTGTTTGCAAGAGACTCTACTCTCTGGAAGCAGAAAGTCTTACTGGTTGTATGGCCTTGAGTGAGTCATTTCATCTAAGCACCAGTTTCCTCATTTTGAAATGGGGAGGTGATGTCTTTGCAGAGTTGTTCTGGGTTTTTAATGAGATAATGTAGGCGGCTCAAGGAGCATGGTGTGAGCTGTGGGTAAATACTGGTGCCCTTTTTTCTCCTCAGAGACTGAACCCTGAACAAAGGGGCCACCACTTCAGAGGAGGGGCAACAGAACAGAGAGCCAGTGAGGGGGCACCGAGCTCCCAGGGAACCGGCCACCCCGGAGCCGCCCGCAGGCTCAGACATCAAGGTGGAGATGTTTTTCTTTTGCTCAATACCATGCCCAGCAGGCCCAGCCTGGGGTGGTGATTAAAGCCTAGACAACACTCCACTTGCAGAAAGGTCAGAACTTGAACTAATTGAGGGGAAGGGCAGCTCAATTAAGTGAAGAGTCTGTACAATGCACTGTTCCTGGAGCAGTGCTGGGTGTCTGTGCTTGCACACGGAGCGGCCGGAACACCGTAAGCAAGCAAGCGCCAGGGTAGGGAGGACCTGGAAGTGGCCCCGGGAACCTCACGGCCACGGGTGCTACTGCAGCCCCTCAAGCGGCCTCGGGAGGACGGAAACTCTCTGGGGGGTGTGGGGGCTCTCGGTGCCCTGATGACTTACTTTTGTCATCAGGGCTTCAACAGACTCCGTGTGAATTATCACCAATTCGGTGGCACGGGTAAAGTGTGAACAACTGAATAAGAAAGCTTTGAGTTAAGCTTCCCATTTCTGCTCCCTGGGGTAAAAGGAGAGGAGAGTCAACAGGGGAGGCATGCACAGCAGCCCCGGCGAGGACACCCACGGAACACTGCCTGGCCCAGCCCTCCCTCCCTTCGCCCCGTCCCACCCTGGGCCCCAGATTCATTCTGCTAAATCCCCGGTCCAAGAGTGCACTGCAGTGGGAAATGCAGACTTTGGAGTCAGGGATCCCATGCTGACACTGAGGCCTTTGAATTCTACCAGTAAAGTAAGGCTGCCCCTGGCTCTGGTGAGGAAATGCAGAGATGCCCACATAGAAGCTAGTGTGGCAGATGCCCCCGGACGGCCGGGCTCTGCCCTTTCCCCCGGCCTGGCACACAGTATGTGCTCAGCGTCAGCTTGAAGGGATACAGCTCACTCAGTCCCAGGCGCTCTCCCTCCTGGCGGGTGGACCCAACAACACAACCCAAAACATGTCATTCCCCTGCTCAAACGCTGGCCCCAGGCTGCCTACAGAATCAAGCCTTTAGCCCAGCTGAAGGCCCTCTGTGTGCTCCCACCTCACTCCCTCCCCTTACAATAAACTCACCCCACACGAGGTGGCTCTACCTCTATGTTCTCCAAACACATCAGGAGCCCCCCCCCCAACCCCCCAAACCTCATGCCCTAACTCATGCTGCCACCACCCTATCCCTGCAGTCATGGGAACACCCTTTCTCCGTTGAGGGCCTTAATTCACTCTTCCCAGTGGCCCTCCCAGGATCACTCCCTGTCCTCAGTCCTGAGGGTGGGCAGTGTGTGCCCTCCCCAAGATGCCTGTCTGCTCAGGCCTGTGTCTGTCCTGAGCACCTGATTTGTGGGGACAGAGACCTGCCATTCCCTCCAATCCAGGGTCTGACGCTGAATGTTCCAGCAATACTCCGGAGTAGGGGGCCTCCCTCGGGATGCTGAGGAAAGCAGTCTGGACCAGAGCCCTGGCCTACCAAGAGGGCACAGCCAACACCATAAGGGGCCCTGATCTCTGCCTGGAGGCCGAGTTGCCCCCACTCCACCAGCAGGACATCTGCACTTTGTCAGCTGAAGCTTCCCAGCTGTCTGGAGCCATGGTACAGTGTTTCAAGCTCACTAATTAAACATCATTAAACACCAGGCTCCCTTGATGCCCTGGCAGCCGCAGGAGCCCAGTTCCACCCGGCCGGGCTGCCTCTGCGCCCAGACCGCTTGGCCTCTGTGCCAGGCTCCGCTCCCGACCCTGCAGGTCACGTCTCCCTGCTGCATGCCACTGGGACTCACTCCCTGTTGATCCGACCCTATGAGGCCGACTCCCTCTCAACACCCATATCCCAAACTAGGTTGATGAAGGGGACAATACAAAGGAGACCCAGGCCGGCCTTCCAGAGACAGAGAACAGACTGTACCTACGTGAGCAAGGTCAACTAACTCGGCCAAGAAACACCATATGTGAGCCGCCAAGGAGGAAGCGTAGCAATTCTTTTTAAGATCCTAGGCCAGCTTTCCCGTGCCCCACGGCGGGCTTTTGGGATGACTTCTCTGCACTAAGTTGGTGTTAATTAGTGAAAATTATCTAATGCAAGCTCATTTTAACATTAGCTTAAAGCTAAACATAATTAGGAAGATAAATCAGCTGCTAAAAAAAAAAAACATCCGGTGAAGATACACAGATGATTTTTAGGATCGGCTGCGGGTCTGGGTTACTGGAGCTCTGAGCGCTCAACAGTAGGTGGGCGGAGCTGGGCAGGGCTCGGAAAGTACCTGTTGAAGTATTTCTTGGTTGATCCAAGAAGGCAAGGCAACTGGAACTGGCAGTTGACCCGGGAGGTTCTGAGAAGCAGAAAGGGTAACTTTGTAGCCACTGCCAGGTGATGCTACCCGGGAGGGCTTCCCCAGAGAGGCACTGGAGGGTGCAGGGAGGGGTGCGTTGGGGAATGCTGTCTGGAGGGCACTGGGGTGCAGGGAATAAAGTGAATCTATGCATTCCCTGGCCTCTGGCCTGGCGTGACCCCGCCCTCGGCCTGCCCTCCCTTCCATACTGGACGCTTCAGCTGTCAATTCCTGGGAGGCCTCTGCTCCCCTGCACCTCCATGGGAACCAGGCTCAGTTCCATCCAGCTCTGCTAGTTACCAGCGGTGTAACTTTATCCTCTCTGAGCCTCAGTTTCCTCATCTGTAAAATGGAAAGTTGCTGGCTTGTTGTGAAAATTAAATGAAATAATATATTCTAAAAGGGCTGGCACCTGCATATCTGGCATTTAAGTGCTCAATAACAGCCATCAACCCCCTCCCCCAAATGCTCTACAGGTTATTTTCTTTTTACCGCCATTAGACTTAAAAGTCAGGGTCCACATTTTATTCCACTGTATATTTCTTTTTTTAATTTTATTTTTAACATTTATTTATTATTGACAGAGAGAGACAGAGCATGAGCAGGGGAGGGGCGGGTTGGGGGACACAGAATCTGAAACAGGCTCCAGGCTCTGAGCTGTCAGCACAGAGCCTGACGCGGGGCTCGAACTCACAAACCACGAGATCGTGACCGGAGCTGAAGTCGGACACTTAACTGACTGAGCCACCCAGGCACCCCAGTCTACTGTACATTTCTTGAACCTGGCATGTAGTAGGTCCCCAGTAAAACACAGTGAATGAACGAACACATGTGTGAAAAGGAGAGTTAAGAACACTCATAGTCTGTTCTTAGAGACCCACCAAAAGGTTAAGAGCCCTGGTCCCTGCCGTGTCCCCAAGCATTTGCTGACTCACTGCTAGAAAAGAGAACAAAAAGAATATTTATCCGGAGCCTCCCACATACCCAGGCAGTATTTTGAGGGGCCCAACAGAATAATGGCCACCATACAGGCAGTGCCAGCATGAGCCTCCAGATTATTGGAAACTTGGGCCAGAGAGACTAACAGTTAGAAAAGCCATAGGCTTTATTCTAGGGCTAAGATTCTGGGATCATTAGCAAGTCCACAGACTCCGTGGATTTCAGGGAAGGAAAAGTCAGCTGAAGCTGACTGGTCATAGCACCTGGGAGGTGAAGCACGGTGGGGAAGAGATCTAGCAGGGATTGCTAGAGTGACTCAGAGAGGTAGGGGTTGCTCAGGACAGTGCCAGGAGCACAGGCAGGCGGTCAGCCAGGATCCACCCTCCTCGATTGTTCTCTGCCCTGCTCCCCACCTGCCCCCCAGATTGGAGTCCTGCCCGAGAACAGGCTCTGCCTTGTACACTCTGAGAAAAGGGAGGTGGATCTGGCCACCAGCCAAGGTGAGGCAGCACGCTAGGGGGTGAGAGTGTGGAAGGACTAGGGGTGCTGGTTGGGAATCCCATCAAGATCTCAGCTTGTCAGTGGGGTCACAAGTCCCAGGGGGCCAGAAAGTGGCCATTAAGAGGACAATATAGGACAATGGAGTATTACTTGGCAACCAAAAAGAATGAAATCTTGCCATTTGCAACTACGTGGATGGAACTAAGAGGGTATTATGCTAAGCGAAATTAGTCAGAGAAAGACAAATATCATATGACTTCATTCATATGAGGACTTTAAGAGACAAAACAGATGAGCATAAGGGAAGGGAAGCAAAAATAATATAAAAACAAGGAGGGGGACAAAACATAAGAGACTCTTAAGTACAGAGAACAAACAGGGTTGCTGGAGGGGTTGTGGGTAGGGGGATGGACTAAATGGGTGAGGGGCATTAAGGAGGGCACTTGTTGGGATGAGTCCTGGGTGTTATACACAGGGGATGAATCTCTGGAATCTACTCCTGAAATCATTATTGCACGATAGGCTAACTAAAACTAGCTTGGATGTAAATTTAAAAATAAACAAACAAATAAAAAGAAATTAAAATAATAGAAAATATAAAATAAAATAAAATAAGGTAGACTATTAAAAAACAAAAAACAAAAAACAAAAAAGAGGACAATATAGGTCCCTGTAAGCTACCTACATTCAGCTTCCAGAGGATACCTGCCCCGACATCTCCAAGTGGAGAGAAGCTTCTCACCCACTCGGCACAGATCAGAGCTCCTAGCAGCCGCCTACTTGTCCATCTCCAAACTAGTCTGTGAGCTTCCCAGAGCCTGGCTGGCAACAAATACACCTTGTTTCTGTACATTTTAGAGGGAAGAGGTGGCCCCAGAGGGCAATACCCGAGGGCAATGGCATTTGTAGCAGAAGGACACAAGCCTTAAACTCAAACCTGGGTGGAATCCCAGTCAGCCTCTTATGAATGCTATGACTTTGTGCTTTCCCTGAGCCTCTGTGCAGATAGCGCTTCCCTTGTGAGGTGCTGAGGAGTGGATTAATTAAAGGAAATACTGTAGCACCTATCTTTCAACAATGTTGGCCCCTCTTAATAGAAATCCCTTTTATCTGCATACATTACTCATCTTTTTCAAAGTGCTGTCTCATAGTCCTGCTTTAGAGTCTCAGAGAAATCTTGTGAAAGTAAGAAGGCAAGAATGATCCTCACTTAGAGATGCAGAGATGGAAGCCCAGCAAGGTCAAATCATGTGCCCAAGGTCACCTAGTGGGCAAGGACAGAGACAACCTGAGCAAGAATGAGGACACTCAGGCTCCTGGCTCCCAACTATGTCCTCCTACCCCTGGCAGAGGCCTGGTCTCCTGAGACTGAGCCCGATAAACCTGGATCTGTTCCCCAGAAGACCAAGAGAAGGTCATGAAGAAGGCACCCCTTTACTGAGGCCCCATCTTTGACCTTTGAACTCCCTGGGAAACATCCATCCCCAGAGGTTCAGGGACCCAAAGTGTCAGATTTCAGAGGAACCAAGCCCAGGACTCCTTCTCCTCCAAAGAGAGAAACATGGTTTGTCCCCTGTGGCCTACTGCCCACCTAGGAAAGTTTTAGTTCCGGAGGAATATTTCCGGACTGCCCTCAGGCTCCTCGGGCTGGGCCTCACAGCCACTCAGGCCCTTCTGGATGACGGTGCAAGGGGAACACCTTCGGGGATCCCCCATATAGGAACTGGGGCACCTCTGCCTTCCTGTCGTGTCTCTGCCCATGGCAGATCCTAGAGAAGATCTTTGGCTGAGGATTCCGACGCTGTCCGATTCCCACGGACAGCGGAGGCAGGTGGAGCTACTCTGACAAACAGCTACCACCAAATCAAAGCCAACAGGTAAATGCGGAGGGGTCAGGGGACAGTGGGAAGCCGGTCCTCTCTCACTGTAAGGAGGAAAATGACAAATACACCTGCACAGGGTGCCCAACCCCAACAGTAAGAAGTGACTCCTAACTCCCCTAACTCATTGCCTGGCTGTGGCACCCCCACTTCCTGGGAGGAAATTCGGCCACACTTCCCTCCCTTGCTCTGTGAGAAGACAGAGAAGGCAGCAGTTACTTTCCAGAACGATTGACCTTTGTGGAATACATTCTTGGTATCCTTACCTTTCACACAACTGTCTTCCTTGTTTTTCAAAACCTCCCAGGCATCTACATATTATCCTCCCATTTTGCAGGCCAGGGGCGCCGGAAAAGGAAATGCTTTACCCAACGGACCACAGCCAGTAAGTGGCCAGATCTGGAGAGAAACCAAGACCTTTCAACTTAAGAGCCTGTCCTTGACCCTGACATGAAGCTGGGTCTCCATTGCTCAGAAATTCTGGCTCCTGGAATCAGCCTTTGAGCATACAGGAGAGACATTCAGAATCCATTCAGAATCCAATTGCCAAAGAGCTGGGGGCTTGGCGGGGATGCCGGGACAGGCTGGGGCAAGATCCTGGAAGGGCTGTGAAGTGCTCAGCCCCTGGAGTGGCAGCTGCACCATTATCCACCAGCCTCAGGGGGACAAGGACTCTGGAGCTTTCCCTGGGCCTCTGAAAGAAAGCCTGTGTTGATGGTTACTTGTATAGGGAAGAAGGGTTAGGTGGGTCAGACTTCTTTTTGTTTTTGTATCTGCTTCACATCTATATCCCAATGCCCAGCATGGGGCCTGGTATAGAGGCAGTGCTCAGCACTATCTACCAGATGTACTTGAATGAGGGAGGCACCGACTGAGGCCAATAGGGAAGACAGTGGGCTCTGCTCAGTGGCACAGGCTGCCGCCTGCAAAGGTGAGGCTCCTGGCACTGTGAGCCAGAGACTTTAAGGCTTTGCCACACCCCAGGTCACGTGTTCCCTGCTGTCCACCTCCAACAGCTGCCCAGACCTCTAACCAAGCTGCTGACCTGGCAAACCATACCTCCTGCTCTGGTGCCTTCTCCCAAATCCCTCTGCCCCTTCCCCCAGTTTAGAGCATTCTTTTCTCTGCTGCCAGACAAGTTTGTGACAGTGGGGATTAAACGAATCCCCTGGGTAATGGGCAGTTCAACAGGGGCCTTCTCCAGACCCTTGCTTCTCTAGAGGGATGGAGAGAGAGACAGGTGGCCAGCCACTCACACAAATCACTGGCCCTCTGTGACTGCTGAGACCCTGCAAAGCAGACGGAGAGGAGGAAGGGGAGTCTCAGGCCTTCCAAAGCTCCCGGACCCCAAGGACAAAATGGGCTCTCCCAAAGTGAGCCGTGTGCCAGACACACAGGCAGGACAAACAAGGAGCCATGTCTGAGAACAAAAAGGTCATTTTTGGATTGAAAATTTGATACAGTGCCAAGAAAGAGGTGGCGCCTGAGCTGGGCCCTGAGGGAAAGGGGACAGAGCTGTCAGCAGGCAAGCTGCCTGGTCCACCAGCCTCCCTCTCTTGAGCTGTGTTTGTCATCTTCCCCAACCAGGTAACCTGGGGAGGCTGTAAAATCTCCTTGTCCTTGGTCTAAAGATAAGTCTTTTCACCCTTCTGGACCCCAGAGGCCTCTGAACCTGAGAAATGAAGATAATACTCTGTCTCACATGATGATTGAGGCTCAAAGGTTGTGGTAGGCAGTGAAGTGCATTTGGATGCGGGGACCAGGAGTGCACGGTCAAGGGTCGGTCCTGGAGATGGGGGGCCGGTAAGTTTTTTCTATTCCTGAAGCAAAGGCAATCTCTCTAAACCCACCCAGCAGCCTCTAAAATGGACACCACTGGGCACGAGGGAGCCTGGGTGCAAAGATGGGTGGATGCTTAGTGCAATCTCAGCCTTCCTGTTGAGTCCGGACACGCTTGTAGCCAGGTCTCAGCATCAAAGGCCCTTCGCTAACCCAGGTCTGGGTTTCTGCCCCTGCTGCCACGCCCACTGTCAGGCACTCATCATGCTGTATTCTAATGATGGTTTAGTGGACCATTAGGCTACTTAAGAGCAGGGGTGTGTTTTATGTGTCTGTTTTCTACTCAAGTGCTTAGCACACAGTAACCTCGAGATATTTGTCCCAGGACCGGATGAACACTCTCCTCCCAAACCACTAGCCCATCCAAATTGCACTTGCTTAGTCCTCTCACTTTGCCTTGTGAATAAGAACCCAAAGTTTCCTGGTTTACCCGTGGTCTTGCTTGAAGTCTACTGCACCCCCCTCCCCTGCCCCCAGCTCTCTGCAGTTACAATGATCTCAGCGGCTCACAAAGTAGCCATCTGCCCTGGTCATCTCTGCCAGCGTGGGACAGGCCAGGGAGTCATATCTCAGTCCCCGAAGGCACCTTTTCTGCCCGTAGTTTAAGCAAAGTCAATCATTCAGTGACACTAAAATAAGCAGATCACTCAAGGGGGAAAGAACAGCGGGGAAACAAAACCCCACCCCTTAGGTAAACATGGCCAGTTATCTAGCACAGCCCCAAGGGCCTTCTTCCATCCACCGAGGCCTAGAGAGCAGGGAACAACTTGACTGCTGCTTTAAAGGCCGTCCTCCCGTTCCCGTGCCCCGGGCCGCAAGTCCACACCCACTGGGCTGTGTCCTCACTGCCTCTGCCTTCCCCCCACCTCCCATCAGATTTTCTAAGTATCCCCTAGTTAGGCTCCTTTCTCCGTATCTCTGAGGCTCAAGTTCAAAACCCTCACTGGTCTTTGGCAGTGGGCAAGTCCTGGCCACTCCCCTGTTTGTCACTCAGGAATAAAAATGACAGCACCTCACGAGGTTATTCTGAAGGTTAAATGAGATAAAATAGGAAAGCGTCTGGGACACAGTTGGACGTGCATCCCCTCCACAGTCGCCCTCATCTAACCATCTCCGGCTGTCCTTTCTGGCCTCCTGACAGGCTGACTCTCCCTGGAGACAGAGGAAACTCCCTGCCTCGGGGTGAAAAGGAAGGGGGAAGAATCTAGAGTAACAGCTGCTGTAAACAAGCTGGGGTGAGGGTGAGGGAGACAGTGGTCAGAGGATGTAGCCTGTAGAACAGAAGCCAGGGGTCTGGGTCTTTCCAAAACCAAGCACATGGCCTTTGGGCAAGCCCCTTTTCTCCTCTGTGCCCCAGTTTCCTCACCTGTGAAACAGGCCCACCCCTTGTTCTGCCTACTTCACGTGGTCTTTGAGAAGAAGGTACTGTGTACATGTGGGTGACAGTGAATACGTGTGGGGCCCAGAAAGCCTGGGAGTTGGGTGGCATAGGCCGGGTCAGAAGAAGCCTTTTCCGGGGGAGCGGGGGGAGGCGTCACCTGCTTTGGACTCAGATCCTTGACCCAGGCCCTACACAGTACTTCGCTCCCACCAGCATAGCCCTTGCCTCCTGTTAGAGCTGCTTTCTGTTTTGAAGGAAAAATCTCTCATTTCTGCTCCTAAGACCCTTAATGGAGAAATTGCCCATTCCAGTGTACTTCTCTTTCCCCCTTTCAACTCTGCAATTCACTCCTTCAGGAAGCCTTCCTAGATTAGGCACATCAGACTCAAAAACACTTTTTCTTCCAGCACATCCCCCAGCATTTGAGTTAACTCTTGGAGGACAAAGACCACAGCTTATACCCTTCTATGGCTAGTGCCTGGCACACAGGGCACTCGGGAAATAGCGACTAGTTAAATATATATACTGGATGTGTTCACAATTGTTAAAGTTACTCTCGTTAAATATTTAAAGAGCTAAGGACATTGCATTACACAGGAGACTCCTGACATCCCAACGGGACCAGCAGCCCCAGTGGGCAGGAGTCCTGTCTCTCCCTTTGGTAACTGGGGCACAGGTTGTGACCTGGCTAGCTTCATTCAAGCTGCTCGGTTTAATCCTGCCTCAATGTCGTCAGACAGCAGAGCAAGGTAGCACAGTGGTTACGAGCAAGGACTTTGGCTTTCAAATCCTAGTGCAGCCATGCAGCCACTTACTAGCTGTGTGGCCTTTGGCGAATAACTGCTCTGAATCTAAATAAGTAAGTAAGTAAGTAAATAAATAAATAAATAAAAATAAGGAAAATACCCATCTCGCCTAGTTGTTGTGAAAAGCAAATGAGAAAATAAAAGCAAATTAGTAGCAGAGTGGCTGGCACATATTAAGCACTAACAAATCAAGGCTTCTGGTATCATAGCATGACACCTGACCCCTGACCCCAGCTGCAGCCTGCAGCATAGTACTACCATCCTGGTCCTTTCTTCTCCTCTTCTCAAACTTGCTTTTCTCTTTTGCAGAATGCAATACACAAGAAAGCTCAGGCAGATAAGGGTGATTTTTTAGAGAGGGAGTGTGGAAAAGTTAACCCTTCCTTCCGGCAGCCAATCTAGCCAACAACCTGCATCACCGCTTCCAGGAAGAGAAGTGCCACGACTGGTCTTTCTAGATTAGTCTTCCCTCCCAGGCCACTTCAGCCTCCAGAGGTAACAGGACTCCAACCACATCCATTGAGTTGAATTAGAACGGTGAACCCAAGTCACTCCTGTTGTATATTCTGAACTGGGCACTAAAGGCTGCTGGTGTTTTTGTTTTCGTTTTTTATGTTTGTTTATTTATTTTCTTTTTTTGGGGGGAGGGGCAGAGAGAAGGAAAGAAAGAATCCCAAGCAGGTTTCTGCACTGTCAGCACAGAGCCCGATTTGGGGCTCGAGCTCACAACCGTGAGATCATGACCTGAGCTGAATCCAAGAGCCGGATGCTTAACCAACTGAGCCACCCAGGCACCCCTAAGCTGCTTGTGTTTCTTAACAAATCTCTGTGTAGGGGGGTCAGATATAGCAAATAAAAATACAGAATGCTGCATTAAATTAGAATTTCAGATAAACAACAAGTAACATCTTAGTATCAATATGCCCCATGCGATATTTGAGGCATACTAATACTAAAACTAAAAATTATTTGTTATTTGTCTGAAATTCAAAGTTAATGGGATGTCCTATATTTTATGTGAAAACCCTACCCAGGTGCCCCTACCCAAGGGCACAGAGTAAAGATTAAACTCTTCCCCCTGCCCCACAACCTACTGGCCCATTAGTATTCCAACCAGGCGTTCTGGAAACATCCCCTCCTTTCAACCCTCAAGCAGAGTAGACACAATAAGTGAGAGCTTCCCCCCACCCCCAGCTGCTGAGTTCAGTCAAAGTGTCCAGCATAGAGCCAAGCACAGAGTGGGTGCTCAAAATACATTTCTTCATTCATTCCTGGCTGCTTGACTTCTAGTACTGGTCCCCAGGGGTGTGTGAATGCCAGGCCTGTGTTGACTCTGGGGGGCCTCCTAAGAGCAGCATGGCTGGGGTAGGAGTGCAGAAGTTGCACCACCCAGGTCCTGGGGATGACTGAAGACAAAATGGAAAAATGGCCTAAGGCATGTTTTGTAAATTCCAGGGCATCACATGGGTTATTATCAAGACCTTTGAGTGGCCCACTTTCCCACAAAACCCCACAGCCCCCATTCTTCTCTACAGAGAGGAACCTGACAGGGAAATAAAAGCACAGCAGAGGAAAGCCAGCCCTCTGGACATGGCAAAAATGATGACCAACAACTGTCCAGCACCTTGTAATTCTCCAAACACATTCATCTTCTCAAGAGGCCTCACCAGTCCCCCTGACTTAAGGGAAGGTTCTGGGCCCATTTTCCAGAGAGTGGTCAGGAAGTCTTGCCCCAGGCCCTGCCTCTGAGATTGGGCCTGGTCCAAGGGACTGCACTTGGTGGGGGGGGGAGGGGCAGTCCCCGCCGGTGGGGGACGGGGGCGGGGCCTACCTTCTGCGCCTGTTGGATCATCTGCCTGACCACCTGCTTGAGGTGGGGCGCCTTCTCCTCCTTGGGGGGGTGGGTAAACAGGGTGACTCGGCTCACGCCGCGGTAGAAGCCGGTATCGGTCCAGCCCAGATCCAGCGGGGGCACCTCGGTGTCAGAGCGGTCGGGCCAGTAGGCGAGGGACTCTCCGGGCTCGGGAGGGGCCTGGGCCGGGGCCTTGGCCTTGGCCTTGCTCTTGCCCCGAGCGGCGGCGGCGGCGGCGGCGGCGGCGGCAGCATCCTCGTAAGGGCTCCAGGCGGCGCGGAGGGCCTGACGCTCCTGGCTGGAGAGGAAGTCCCGAAGCCGCTCCTTCTTGACCCGCTCGCGGTAGGCCTGCTCGCCACCGCCCAGCAGCGCCTCCAGCGCGGCCCGCCGCCGCTCGCAGTAGTAGAAGGCGGCCTGCGCCTCGGTCACCCTCTCGTTCACGTGCGCCTCGTCCAGGCAGCTCAGCTGCGACTCGGCCATGGCGCCTCGGCCGCCCGTCCCGGCCCCGGCCGCGGCCCGGGTCCCACCGCCGCACCTGGAGCCGAGGGGCGGGGCGGCCTCACCTGGCCGCGAGGTCGGCCAATGGGCGCGGGCCGGGGCGCGGGCGCGGCCGTCGGGCGGGGCGGGGCGGCCGCGCCCTCCGCCGGCGGGCAGCTAGCCCGGCGGGCGGCCTGGGGGGTTCCCAGGGGCGGCGGGCGGGCCTAGGCCAGCCGGGCCTGGCCCGGATCGGGGGCTCCAGGGTGGGCAGGAACCTGCAGGGTGGGGGTGGTCCAAGTTAGACGCACGTGAGGCCTCTGGCCCGCTTCTGCCTCCGGGCTCCGACCCTTCGGTGGCGATCTAACCCTTCCCGCCGCCTGGCAGGGCCGGACACGTAGCAGGCGCGCATTCATTTTCCCTGCAGTTATGGCCGTGAGTTTGGCCGGGGTGCCTCTGGGGTGATGGATGTGACCACTCCCCGGCTTGAGGGTCTGGGGGCCCTGCGGCCAGATGGGATTGTGACAGCTGAGGGGGGCAGTGGGTGTGCAAAAGCAAAATGCTAATAAAACCCCCACCTCCCGGCCCGCATGTCCCAGTTCTGAGATCAGAGGGCTCCAGAAGCTGTCAATAGAGCACCTTCACCACGATAAAAATTTCTTAAAAAAAAAAATCCAAATACTGCAAGGATGTAAGCAGCAGCGGTGGAATTTTCCCCCCATTTTAATTTGAAGTGATGTGTGTGTGTGTGTGTGTGTGTGTGTGTTTGGGCAAGATAGTCTGCCAGAGGCCTGATTACTATATTAGTGATTCAAAGTACATGTTTGAGCTCAAGGAAAGAAGCCACACACACACACACACACACACACACACACACATGCCCGCAGCCGGCTGCTCTGCTGTTTCCCATTGGATTAAATATAATCTTCTTAGTCATTAACATATTATTTTGTTCATGCACTGCTGTACAATTTGATTCTCCACATTCAAAATATTTTCAGATCATAGCAACCAAAGGTTCACATTTCTCCCATTTTATAACACAGCATCTCAGAGCTGGAAGAAGCATTAGAAACTAGTCCAACCTCCTCATTTTACAGCTGAGGAAATTGAGGCCTTGAAGCACATGGTTTACCCAGGCCTCCCAGAAAAGGAGAGGCAGTGCATAGGGACTATTGGGTTCTCTGTGTCTCAGAGATCGTTGCCCTACATCTCAGCCACCTTCGCCCTTTCTCCTTACAGAAGGTTCCTGGGGAACCTGATTTTAAACCCCTGGGTATTCGAAGAGGTTGCTTACTATTCTGGGCCTTCCCTTGATGGTGTGAAAAAATGAGGGTTAGATTTTCAAATATATGCCACTGTTGTGACAGTCCTTCGTTCTGGCACCCAGTGTCAGCCCAAAGATCTGTGGTGGTGGGCAGTGGCTGCCGCCTATCACCTTGGCACCTTTAGGAATTGCCCAGGCCTCACTCCTGGCAACATTCTACTCTTAATTAATCTTTAAACGTATTTCATCTTTAGAATGGAGAGCATTTAGTTTGCTTCCTATGATTTTGAGGCTCTAAGAGATGCCCCAGGGGCATAGAGGAGCTGGGTGGGGGGGGGGGTGGAGGTAGGTGGGAGGAACACAGAGACACCCAGGAGGATAACACAGGTGTGACGAAAGTGCTTTGATCAACTCAAGCAGCAGTGTTTTGGGTACAGACATTTACTCAATGCCCACTATGTGCCTGGCCCACAGTATGCACTTAGTACATAGTTCTGTAAAACAGAATGAATTAGGGCCAAGAGAAAGGTATGTGCAGCGAGCTGCAGGGACTGTGGGGGAAGAAATCGTTAATCCGCCCAATGGGACATGGATAAGAGAGGCTTCACTCAGCAGGAGGGGATTTTGAGTAGAGCCTAAAGGATGAGATTTCAAGGGGACAGAGGAGTGAAGACATTCCAGGCAGAGGGAGATGGCCAGAGCATCATGCTGACATCAGGCACATGTGGCTTTGGGTCAAGATACTTAACCCTCAGAGTCTTAGTGTCCTCAACTACAAAGTGGGATAACAAAGCTGACTTACTAATACCTCCCAGATTGTTGTTGGGATAAATGAGATCTGGTATTGATTTAATTCGCTCTTGTGGCTGACTGGTAGAAAAGGGTTTTTCTTTCTTTCTTTCTTATTTAATGTTTATTTATCTTTGAGAGAACAGAGACGGAGTGCGAGCAAGGGGAAGAGAGGGAGCAAGCAGAGAGAGAGGGAGACACAGAATCCGAAACAGGCTCCAGGCTCTGAGCTGTCAGCACAGAGCCGGACATGGGGCCCAAACCCATGAACTGCGAGATCATGACCTGAGCCGAAGTTGGGTGCTTAAGCGACTGAGCCACCCAGGCGCCCCTAGAAAGGGGTTTATAACAGTGCTTCTAATTCCTGGGCATAGAAATTACCTGAAGGATCTTATAAAAATGCAGATTCTGATTCAGTGGGTCTGAGGTGAGGCCTGAGATTCTGCATTTCTAGCAAGTTCCCGGGTTATGCTGGTAGCACTGGTTCACAGACCACACTTTGTATAGCAAAGATTTAGAGTCCAGTGAATAAGAGCATGAACTTTCATGTCAGGGAGTCTTGGAATGGACTCTCACTTTCTTGGGATAAGCTGTGTGTCCCTGGGAAAGTTACTTCCCTTTTCTGAGCCTTGGGCACATCTTCAGTGAAATATGTGCAATAAAAAATTCTACCTTACAGGCCTTCCTGAAAAGGGAAATAAATGTATGGGTACATATTGCTTAGTGGAGTGTCTAGCCTAGCAGAGAGGCCAGGAAAGGGTAGTTAGCACTAAAGTGGGGGGAAGATGGACTGGAAAGAGAGGGACATTGGAACCCAACTGTGGGAACCTTGATTTTTTATCTTATTCTGTAGCTAGAGGGGAAGCACTGAAGGTTATTAAGAGACAGATATGGTCATTAAAAATAACAGCAATTACCATGTGCCAGGCACTGTGCTAAATATTTTATGGATCCACAAATGAATTCATGTGACCCTATTTAAAAAAATATTTGTATCCCCATTTTGCTTATTTTTAAATGTCTATTTACTTATTTATTTTGAGAGAGAGAGAGGAAAAAAAAGCGCAAGTTCGAGTGCATGAACAGGGGAGGGGCAGAGAGAGAGAGAGAGAGAGAGAGAGGGAGAGAGAGAATCCCAAGGAGACTCTGTAGATCCCATGAACTGTGAGATCATGACCTGAGCAGAAATCAAGAGTCGGACATTCAACCGACTGAGCCACACAGGCACCTCTATTACCTCCATTTCATAGGTAAGAAAACTGAAGCATAGAGAGGTTCAGTAGCTTACTCTAGGTCACCTAGTTAGTGAGTAGGAGAGTCAGGACTCAAACCCAGATCATCTAATTCCGGAGCTTGAGTACCACCCACCCTGCTATACCATCTCAGTTGAGAATATTAGAAAGGGGCATTCATAAGAGACGATGTTCCCCTTGCTTAATCATTTCTTTATTCCACAAATATTTGCTGAATGCCTGGCATGCTGTTACGGGTTAGAAACCATTCATTTATTTACAAATCCTTACTGAGCCTCACTAAGTACAAGGTTCTGTTCTAGGTGCGACAGGCAGCTCTGAACAAAAGCAGGTCTTTGTTCACGTAGAGCTCACGTCGAAATGCAATGATTAAGATCTAGTTTGTGTTGGGACACCTGGGTGGCTCTGTCAGTTAAGTGACCAACTTCGGCTCAGGTCATGATCTCACGGTTCGTGAGTTTGAGCCCCGCATTGGGCTCTGTGCTGACAGCTCAGCGCCTGGAGCCTGCTTCAGAATCTGTGACTCCCTCCCATCCCCGTTCATGCTCTGTCTCTGTCTCTCAAAAAATAAATAAACATTACAAAAAATTTAAGACCTGGTTTGTGTTTTCAAGGAGCACAAATGTTATGTGACATAAGTTGGAACTGGACAGAAGGTGAGAAATCAGAATAGAATATTTTAGGAAGAGTTCACACTGGACAAGCTGTCTCCTAGATGTAACTGATATGAAGCTCACTGTGGTCTTTTTGTAATATTCCCCTTTCGGGACCAATGACTTATTTATTCAACTAACATTTTTGAGCTGTGAATGTGTCCTAGATAACATGCTCGCCACTGGGAATAAAAAAGAGGATTCAGACGTGATAGCTAGCTGTCCTGGTGGCTGCCTTGTTTCGCTGGGAGCCAGATATCCACAGCTGTCTTTATGAAGCAGGGCGTATTGGCTGCTCTCAGAGACGTTGCAGGCGGTGGAGGCATTTTACCATACAATCATCTAATCCGGTACACCCCTAATCTGGTGAAGTACACTGTGAAAAAGGATTCCAGGGGGGTGTTAAAGATGAATAAACGGAGGCCCTGGAGGACCTGTTCCAGGTTATCAGCTGGTAAGTGGAAACACAGGGGCACCTGTCCTAAAAGCCTGACCCCCAGGCCTTCGAACACTCTGTGTATTATCACTGAGATTTTAAAAAAGCCTAAACCCACGGGGAAATGGATTCCTTTTAGGCACAGGCTCTATCTCCTTTGTGTCTGGGGATGGTCCATGAGGCGGCGACACCCTAAGAGAAAGCCTCTGGCCCTGTACCAGTCCTTCCAGTCTTGGGTCTGGAATTTCCCCTGAGCTAGGGGGAGCCTGTCAAGCTGGCACTTCCGATATCGGAGGCCCCTTTGCCCAAGGTGACTGCGCCTTCCTGAGAAATGCTGCTTCCTCCTCTGGCGGATGCTGCCCCTGCCACCTTGGCACTCGTTCATCTTCCTCTCTCCCCAGGGCATGTTGCCGGCTGCCGGCTGTGTGTGCAGTAAAGATACGACACCTTGTAGTTAATGCTAATTGTAACTGTGTTCATCTCTGTGCGAGTCTAGCCCTCCTGTGTAATTCGAGTCCCAAAATAGCCCACTTCATGATGGATCATATAACCATTCTCCAGGGTTGACTTTTTTCTCCTCTGGGGGAATTCGTGTCATGAGCGCCTGTGGTAAAACGCCGGGGACTCTTCGTGGGCGCCTGGGGGTCTCAGTTGGTTAAGCGTACGACCTCGGCTCAGGTCATGATCTCACGGCTCGTGGGTTCAAGCCCCGCATCGGGCCTTGTGCTGTCAGTGCAGAGCCTTCTTCAGATCCCCTGTCCCCCTCTCAAAAATAAACATTAAAAAAAACCCTTTGGGGCCCCTTCATGCCTGCTGCCTATCCCCAGACAGGATGAGAGCATAAGAGGAGGTGGCAGGAGCTGGCACCGTGGGAAGGAGGATGCAGATCCTAGGACTGAGCTAAATGAGCCCCTTTCGCCTCTGACCGGCTCTGCTGGCTCAGAGGAAGGAACACAGCGGGGTCTCTCCCCAGCCAGTCATGACTTACTGAAAGCTTCATCTTTTCATTCATGAACGGTTTGCCAAATACGGATTGAGCACTAGGCAAGTCCCTGTCCTCCCAGACCTTCCAGACTCAGGGACTTTGTATCCGCGACCTTTGGAAGCATATAGGGTCCTCTCCCCAATCACACTGCAACTGTCCCCACTTCCCCTGACAGTCGGGTTCCCTGGTTTATCCGCACTTTCCGGCCACTCCTTCCCAGGCTGCTTCATCCACCCCTAAGGCCGGTGTCCCTCAGGGCCCATCTCTGGCCTTCTTGTCCTTTAGGTCGCACACGCTCTGAGGGTGGTCCCATCTCTCCCTGGCTGGAATGACTTTCATGCTTCCATCTCAGCTCCAGAACATTCTCCTCCACTCCAGACCAGCTCATCCGGCTGCCCGCTGGTCACCTCTACTTGGACGTCCCCCCCCCCCCAGGCTCCTCTGCCTCCAGGGAGGTCTCAAAAGGAACCCACACCCACTTCTCTTCAACCCCCTCCCCCACTGTTCTTTCTGGATCTCTCTCCTCCAGAATGACACCAGCATCTGCCTGGTTGCCCAGGTGGGAAACGTGCATGGGTCTTGACTCTTCTCCCTCTCTCACTGCTACTAGGCCAGAAAAGGCTTCTTCTGTGCTCTTTCTTTAGTCTTCTTCACTCCATCCTAGCTGCCACCCATCCCCGGATCCCCCCAGCACCCTGCGTTTTTGCAAGAGCCTCCTACTTCAATTTTCTCCCCCTCAAATCCCTTCTAAAATGCAAATATACCAGATGATGTCCCTGCATAAAACTCTTCCAGGGTTCCCCACTATCCCTACACCAAAGCCCAAGCACCTTGTGGCCATTTGTGGTCCAAACCATTTAGATTTCTTCTGTCTACTCCCCTTTCCTTGACATGTGGTGTCTTGGCTTAGGGACCCCCCCCCGCCGAAATGCTTTCTTCTCCAGGCCGCCAGCTACTCTACTTTGGTCTCCAGTTTGGTCACTGCATCCATGGGGGCTCCTGGCCCTCCAGGTCTGGGGTAGGTGCCCTCACTTCATGCCTAGGCTCAGTTAAACTCAAGTTCTGTATGGTAATGGTTTGTCTCCCCCCACGGTGGGAGGTTCCTTGAGGGCAGGACTATCTTCTTCATCAAGGTGTTCCCAGGTATTGTACCTTTAATGCTGGACTTTTGCCCTGGTCCCCCCACTCCTCCACCACCATTTTACTTCAAACTGACTGGGCATACCTTCTTAAAACTGGGCAGGATTTTCTCATTTCCCCTGGCATACAGTAAGAACATAACAATAAGAGCCTGGGATGCAAAAGGTGATTTCAGATGAATGGGAGTCCTTCTTTAGCCATTCAGTTTCACAGTGTGACTGTGTGTGTGTGTGTGTGTGTGTGTGTGAGAGAGAGAGAGAGAGAGAGAGAGAGAGAACGAGAGAGAGAGAGAGAGAGAGAGAGAGAGAATCTGATATGTGTGGTAGGTACAGGACACGGTAGGCATTTTTTAAAAGTAAGCTGTGTGCCCCAACATGGGGCTCAAACCCATGACCCTGAGATCAAGAGTCACATGCCTGGGGAGCTGGGTGGCTCAGTCAGTTAAGTGTCTGACTTCAGGTCAGGTCACAGTGTTGCGGTTTTTGAGTTCGAGCCCTGTGTCGGGTTCTGTGCTGACAGCTCAGAGCCTGGAGCCTGCTTTGGATTCTGTGTCTCCCTCTTTCTCTGCCCCTCCCCCACTTGCAGTCTACCTCTCTCTCTCTCTCTCTCAAAAATAAATAAACATTAAAAAACAAAACAAAAATAATAAATTAATCAAAATTAAATGAAAGTAAGAAATTCAGGGATGACTGGCTGGCTCAGATGGTAGAGCATATGATTCTTCATCTAAGGGTCATGAGTTTGAGCCCCACGTTGTGCATGGAGTTTATTTTTTTCAATTTATTTATTTAAAAATTTTTTAACATTTATTTATTTTTCAGAGAGAGAGAGAGAGAGAGAGAGACAGAGACAGAGCATGAGTGGGGGAGGGGCAGAGAAAGAGGGAGACACAGAATCCAAAGCAGGGTCTAGGCTCTGAGCTGTCAGCACAGAGCCCAACATGGGGCTCAAACTCACTAACAGTGAGATCATGATCTGAACCGAAGTTGGTAGCTTAACCGACTGAGTCACCCAGGTGCCCTGCGTGGAGTCTACTTTAAAAAAAATCTTTAAAAAACAAATTAAAAGTAAGAAATTCTGTTCCTCAGTCACATAGGCCACATCTGAAGTGCTCAGTAGTCAATAGGGCCAATGGCTCTCATACTGGATAAAGCAGATATAGAACATTTCCATCATCATGGAACTTTTGTTTGTTTGTTTATTTATTTATTTTGAGAGAGAGAGAGAGCATGAGTAGGGAAGGGGCAGAGAGAGAAGGAAGGGGGAGAGAGAGGGGGAGAGAGAGAGAGAGAGAGAGAGAGAATCCAAAGTAGTCTCCATCTTCCAGTGCAGAGCCTGATGTGGGGCTAGAACTTCTGAACCGCGAGTTTATGGCCTGAGCCAAAACCAACAGACAAACCGACTGAGCCACCCAGGTGCCCGGGAAGTTCTTTTACATGGTGTTTGCTATAGGAACTCAAATGCAGGGACAGGTACTCCAGGGCTGAAGACCTAGGAGGGCTTGTCCAGGGAGGTGGACCTTGGGCTGGGCTTTATAGGACTTAAAACACACAGAGGAGATGGCAGAGTGTTCGAGGCAGCAGTGACTCCCAGGAGAAACAGGGAAATTGTACCCTCTAATAGGGACCTGGCACTAAGGGAATGTCAAATGGATGAATGAATACATGAATGAGTAAATGAATGTAATAATCAAGGCAAATACAGGTGAAACTGACAGATTAATTTGGATCATGGTGTGTGTGTAAGTGTATTTTTGTCTTGTGTTTGTGTGTACATGTGTAAGTGTGTATACATGTGCACATGTATATATGTGTATGCATGTGCATGTGTGTACATGTAACTACACACATGTGAATATGTACCTGTGCATGTTTCAGGGATGGGGGAAGGACAGGGAGAGGCGATGGGCCAGAAATTCCGGTTGCCCCATGAATGTTCTTGAATCTCTGACTTCCAGGGTGAGTTTGAACTTAGCTCTGTTGGCAGCTGGGAGCCACAGAGGGTGTGTGAGCTGGGAAATGGCAGGCCGTGCCTGGCAGAATGCACGGGATGGGCCAGCGGCAGAGAGAGCCCCTGGTGTGCTCCAACGACATGTGCTCTTAGGGAGAGACGGCTGCTCCAGTTCTAAGGCTGGGGAGGGGTTCAGAAGGAAGTCACGGGAGGGGATGGAGTTTTCTCTCACTTCTTCCTGGTAGCGGCACAGAGTTCCTGGGGTGGCATGCCCTGCTAGGCAGCGCAGGCAGCGTGGGGCGGCTTGAGCAACCTTCACCCCCAGAGGGCACAGTGCTGATGACGAACCGCCACCCCTTCCCAAGAGCTCGCAGTGCCGGGAACTGGGTGTGTCTGAAACATTTTTAGACAAATTTTAAAACAGCCCTGGCCCCGACCAAGGGACCTGGGCTTGTGTGACTTATTTAGTGTTTGTTCATCCCTGTCTTTGGGGACTAGACCACAGGGCACGGGCGCTGAGCCCAGCCACCTCTCCAGGGCAAGGCCGGAAGAGCCGTGTCAGGAGACGGTTGGACAGAGGAAGAGTTGCTCTCTGAGGGTGGAATCAAGGAGGGCTTTGTGAAGAAGGTGGCATGTTCCCTGGCTAGAACATGGACAGGGGACAACAGGAAGGGTGAAGGACTCCAGGTGGGGGACCTGCAAGCTGAGTCACCAAGGGAGGGATTTGCACGCCAAGGTTCAGGGCAGAGAGTAACCCAGAGGTCTTGCCACCCCCCCATCTCTGGGAGGCAGCTTGAATCTCAAGCCAGGAATGGTTGGAGAGGGGAAGTTTTAGTAAAAAAGGTGCCTGATCTGGGTGGGGTGACATGTAAAGTAGCAGAGAGCCTGGAGGCAGGCAGAGCAGCCAGAGGAAGTAATAGCAGCTCCAGGACCGGCCATTCTCCCTTCAAGAATCACTCCTTTATTTGGCCCAAACCCTCAGCACTTTGTCCCCTGCAGGCCATTGTTACGGGGCAGCCATGCCCTAGAAGGAGGCGGGCGAGGTCTGCTCCCAAAGTTGATTTACTACCTCAGCAGGCTATCAGTGTGATAGGTGCAGAGAGACTCACCCTGAGGAGGGCTGAGTACAGGACAGGCAAGTTTCAAAGGAGAGAGGGCCTTTGCAACAACATGTCTCTGGAGGTGGGGTGGGGTGAAGAAGCTGTTTCTGCCACAGTGGAAGGTGTAGCGGGGCCGCCCTCTATTTGCTAGGCCCTCACCAAGCAGTTCCTATAATTTTGTTTCTTTCTCAGGACACTTAGTGCTATTGTCTTTGGTTCTCTAGCTTAGCTCAGAGAGGTCAAGTAACTTGTCCAGGCTCACACAGTCAGTGGCAGAGTCTGCACCGGGACCCGGGTATGTCTGATTCAAAGCTCCTGTTTTCTCCACTTTTCCACGTTGCCTGCAGGGGAAAGTGGAGGAGAGCTAGAAAGCAGGGGGGACTGGGGTCCATGTACTTTCTCTATGGGACTAGGAAGTTCTAGAGTGCCCCAAATCACAGCTGGCAGCTGAAAGGCCACTCACCCTGACATCCTACTCGTTCTCACACCCAAAATACAAGGTATGAATTCCTCCTTCTGCTCCTGACCAGGAAGGTGGAAACTCAGCTGTCGAGTGGGGGTGGAGAATGTTCTCTGATATGACTCCAGCATCCTGGGCCACACTCAGACATCACCTGTTCTTCGTGTGTATATGGCAGGGGAAAGATAAGGAGCCGCCAAGACTTAGAATTGGAGGCAGAGTCCGAGGAAGATGGTAGAAGGCTGACGAGCTGCAGGAGGTGAAATGGGTAGGGTCCAACCTCTCTTTTGGGATCACAGGGGCCACTGGTGACAAAGAGCATCAGATGGTGGTGGTACGGGGAACCAGCTGCCTTGGGGGGCCCCAGCCTGAGGCCAATGGAAGGTTAAGGGAGTGAAACACACACAGGGGACAGGGCAGCAGCCCACACCCCAGGCAGGATGGCAGCCAGTGCTAAGAGACTCCAGCAGTGGGGATCTGGATTCTGGAAGGGGACTGGCCTGAACGGGGAGGGGAGAAGTTGGGTAAAACAGATGTCCCAGCACCTGGGCCTGGATAGAGATCTCACTACAGGAATGAAGGAAGAGGCTGGGGCCGGGGCTCAGATCAAGGGCAGGATCCAGTAGCCAATCCCAGAGGTTTGTGCAGAGCCCCACAAGTCAAGAGTTGGCCCTGGGGGCTAGGCCTGTGACAGGGCACCAGGGGGGACAGAAGGGCCAGCAGAGCCCAGGAATGGGGAGACCAACCCATTATGGGACTTCCTTAGGAAGTCTAGGTTCAATAAAGAACCCAGGGAGCCCCAGGGACTCATGAGTATCAATTTCAGAAGCTAAATTACAGTCAGTAGAAGGGAGACTCTCCATGACGTTTATCTGTCCCGCTAGAGACACAGGCTTGCTAGTTTCTCTATTTTATCTTAAACACAATTCAAGCCATTCCTTTTCTGCACCCGTCTTGAGTCACTCTTACCTAAAAGGAGTCTGAAGATCAGTGTCTATTTAGTATATGCCATCTGCATGCATCAGTGGTTTAGAGCAAGAAAAGACTCAGCCCCTCCTTTATTTTACTGATAAGGAAAACAAGGCACAGAGAGGTGAAGAGATTTCCTAAAGGTCCCGTGGCCCAGAGTCCGGGCTAGGGACTGCCTACCGCCCCCCGCCCCCGGCCCCAGTCAGTGGTCCCTTTCCCCTGCATCCCCCACCTCATCCAGACTCGCCATGGTAACCAAGCCTCCTCCAGCGTGGGAAGCAGAGGCTGCGTAGCAGTTACCTAGCAACCCCCCGTAACCAGGTCAGAGCAGGGGGAGGGAGGCACCGTGCGCTGCCCACCCTGGGGAATTCAGTCCTGCTGAAATGGGATTGCCCACATCAGAACATCGCCACAAATGACCCCGGATAGAGGCAAAGCTGGAAGCCCCTGTGTGGGGCAGTCTCATGCCAACATCAGTGATATTGCCGGGATTGTGGCACAGACCTGGCTGGGGGGGGGCTCTGTCCCCCCACAGCAGACACAGGGCCTCACTACGTACAGTTCTGGTTTCTGCGAATAGCATGGCAGCTGTCTCCACTAACATGCTGGCTTCATATGCACATGGCGGAGGGCTGATGGAAGTGTGTGTGTGTCCATGTCCGGCTTCGAGGGGAAAGCGTAGGAGCTATGCTGCCTCACTTTGCCTTCTTATTCCTTAATTATCTCAAGAAGTGTTTATGGAATGCCCTGGTCATAAGATTTGTGCATCTTCTTCTAACATTTCCTGTAGATTAGGTCTTGAAGACCATTGCCCACTGTCACCCTACCCCACCTGCTTCTTCCTTTAGGGAAGGGCTCTGCCTGGGTTTTCAGGTTCTGCCCTCTGTAGGGTCCCTTCAATTGGTCGGAGGCAGTCACAGTGGTCTCATTCTCTTGGAAATGGCTGGTTTAGGAATGGCATGCAATCTGGTCATGCCAATGGGATCCGAGGAGATGGCTGCCATACAAATTCTGGGAAAGGTTTTCCTCACAAATTCAGTGTGAGAGAATGTGCCTCTTTTTCACCGGACATTGTCAGTCTGCACAGGAAGTCTGGTACTGCAACAGCCACTAAGAAGAGACGCCATTGATGTTTGGAGGATGGCATTATTGGACCATTGAACTCAGCAAGCCAGAAACCGCCCTACCTCCGGCCTTGTGTGCGATATCATAAACCCCTTGTTGCCTGAGATGCTTCAGGTCAGGGGTTCATCCTCCTGATGGATGTTCTTGCTTTCATGGCCTCAGGCTCACCCACTTTCCATCAACCAGTTTGAGTGGGGCACTCAATAGATGCCTGGACAAGGCTTGTATTAAAAGTAAAAGACCCGAAGGAGACAAATGTCCCTCTTGCTGCATTAAGTCAAAGATACGACTCCTTGGTTCTTTGTCTCCTACGTTGGAACTGAAATTGGACTTCCAGCTGCGGAACCAGATTCTTGAATGTTGAATAGACTTATTCCTAAAGGGCTGAAGGCTTCTCTTACATTGCCAGTGCCTAGCACACTTCATTCATTCATTCATTCATTCACTCATTCATGCAGCGGTGCTGAGTCTGGTTCCTCTCAGCTTGTGAGAGCCAACAGTGCACATCTTGTCCCCAAGAAAAGTTTGAAATCAGCCATGGTGGGAGGTTCTTTTTTTTTTAATCGGCTTAATTTTTTTTAGAGTACTTTTAGGTTCACGGCAAAATTGAGCAGAAGATAGAGTTTCCTTACACTTCCCACACATGCATGGCCTCCCCCAATATCAATATCCCCTACCTGAGTGGTACACTGGTTACAACTGGTGAATCTACATCAACACATCATTATCACCCAAAGCTCATAGTTTACCTCAGTGTTCACTCTTGTTGGTGTGAAGTCTATGGGTCTTGACAAATGTGTAATGACATACAGCCACCACTATAGTATCACAGGGAATAGTTTCACTGCTCTAAAAATCTTCTGTGTTCCTCCTCTTCTTTCCTCCCTCCCACCTCACCCTTGGCAACTGCTGATTTTTTTTTACCGCCTCGATAGTTTTGCTGTTTCTAGAATGTCATGTAGTTGGAATCATACAGTATGTAGCCTTTACAGATTGGCTTCTTTCACTTAGTGATAAGCATTTAAGCTTTCTACATATCTTTTCATGGCTGGGTAGCTCATTTCTTTTTAGCACTTAATAACAGACCAGTGTCTGGATGTACCACAGCTTAGTTACCCACTCACTTGCTGGAGGATACCTTGGTTGCTTCCAAGTGTTGGCAATTATGAATGAGACAGTCATAAACATTCACGTACAGGTTTTTGTGTAAACATACGTTTTCAGCTCCTTTGGGTAAATACCAAGGAGCATGATTGCTGGATCATATGTTAAGACTATGTTTAGTTTTGTAAGAAACTGCCAAACTGTCTTCCAAAGGGGCTGTACCAGTTTGCATTCCCACCAACAGTGAATAAGAATTCCTGTTACTTCACATCCTTACCAATGTTTAGCATTGTCAGTGTTTTGAACCTTGGATTTTTTAAAAATGCTTATTTATTTTTTGATATATTTTTTGATATATTTTTGATATATATTTGATATATATTTTGATATATATATAGAGAGGGAGCACAAGCAGTGGAGGGGCAGAGAGAGAGGGAGAGAATCCCAAGCAAGCTCCACACTGTCAGCACAGAGCCCAACACAAGGCTCAATCTCACTACCACGAGATCATGACCTGAGCCAGTATCAAGAGTTGGACGCTTAACCAACTGAGCCACTCAGGTGCCCCTGACCTTGGAATTTCTAAGAGCTGTGTAATTGTATCTCATCATTTTAATTTGCATTTCTTTAATGAAATATAATGTTGAACATCTTTTCATGTGCTTACTTGTGATCTTGTATCTTCTTTAGTGAGGTGTCTGTTCAGCTCTTTTGCCCATTATTCATCTGGGTTGTTCATTTTCTTATTGTTGGGTTTTAAGAATTCTTTGTTTATTTTGGATAATCTTTTTTTTCTTTTTTCTTTGTTTTTTTGTTTTTTTGTTTTTTTTTTTAAAGTAAGCTCCATGCTTGGCCTACTGTGGGGCCCAGACTCACAGCCCTGAGATCAAGAGTTGGAAGCTCAACCGACTGAGCTACCCAGATGCCCCTGGATAACAGTTATTTATCAGGTAGGTTTTTTGTAAATATCTTTTCCCATTCGGTGGCTTGTCTTCTCATTCTCTTCACACATGGTAGGAATATTTACACCACAGAATTGGCAAATGTGACAAATCAGGGCTTTCCTTCAGAAAGCAGTTGTTAAACATTTACCAGTACACCAATGCATGCCTGCATCAACCATTTATTGGGTGAATTGTTTGTGCACTCAAAAATGTTCAGGGGTGCCTGCGGGGCTCAGTTGTTTAAATGTCCGACTTCAGCTTAGGTCATGATCTTGTGGTTCATGAGTTTGAGTGCCACCTTGGGCTCTGTGCTGACATCTCAGAGCCTAGAGCCTGCTTTGGATTCTGTCTTTGGATTCTCTGTCTGCCTCTTCCCTCCCTGCTCTCTCTCTTTCTCAAAAATAAATAAAAACATTAAAAATTTTTAAAAAATGCTCAGTCCAGTGGGGGAAGCAGGCTTAATGAATCACTGATCATATTACAGAGTTCTGCATATTGGGATAGCAGCAGAACAAGGATGCTACAGGAAAATGAAGGAGGAACATCTACAGCAGCCATCAAGTTGGGATGGCTTCCCAGTGGGCAACTTGAGCCCTGAGCTAAGTATTTCAAAGTGAGTAGAAATTGTCTGGATCCATACTGCCCAATAAAGTAGCCACTTGCCACATCTCACTATTTAACTCCCTCACACCAGGCACATTGCAAATCCTCAATGGCCACAAGGGTCTGAAGGCTGCCATGTTGGACAGAGTGGATAGAGAACTTTTCTATCATCATCACAGAAAGTGCTATTGGACAGCACTGATCTAGACAAAAAAGTGAGGGAGAGGCATTCCAGGCAGAAGGAACCAAATGGGAAAAGTCAGAGCTCTGAGACAACATGACTCATTCTGGGGGGAGATGGGCGTTGTGGCTGAACAAACAGACAACAGTCAGATCACAAAATGTCATTAGTGCCAAGCCAAGGAGTTTAAACTCTAGCCTGAAAGCTAATGGGAACCTCTGGAGGCTTTTGAACAGAAGCCTGATGTCATCAGTTTTGCATGTTAATAAGATCTCTATGGCAGTCAGTGGGCTGGATTAGAGGGGCCAGCCCAGAGGTGGGGAGACCGGTTCCGAAACTATTCAGTTGCCTGGGAGAGAAGCAAGAGAAGATTGAAATGAAGCGGTGACTGTGGCACAGATGTGGACAGAGGGCAGAGTAAAGAGATGTGGAGGACCCACTGGCTGATTGTGTCTGCCCCCTACGAGGTGCTTTGTAAATAGCTGTTGATTTAGTGAATGAATTAGAGCTGAGCCCAGATTGTACAGCAAAGTGCATAACCCCTGGCATCCTAGGTGATATTATCGCAATTATCGCACAAACAAACAGGTACAAGAGAATTTCTTTTCAGCTGAAGGAGGAAGGGGCAACAGGGAGAGAAGCAAACAAGAGAGATTGTGGGGAAGGTGTATTCCTTTGTCCTGTGTAATGGAGAGAGGGCTCTGGTAAGAAGGGAATGAGCTGTGAGGGTCCCTTGACCTAGGAAGTGCCTCTTCCTTCCTAGGAAGGCCTGGGGGCCAGGGACAAGGGCTACCCAGAACTAGGTACAGGTCATTTTTCACCCTTCCTCTTCCACGACCCCCTTGCCATGTGGACTGCAGGGAAGATTTGGTTTCCTGAAGGACTGGGCCGTTTCATCAGCAGACATATGCACAGCGGGTCGGCAGCATCAGGGAAGACGCTGAAGATGCAGAAGTTGTTCAGGAACAATGGAACATCACCAGAGTAGGAGACATTAGCAGACTGGTCCTTAAAACATGAGAGAGACCGGCCTCCCTCTCTTGGACTCTGGGAAGTAACTGGAGATCTTGAGGGCAGGTGGCTAAAAGCTACTGTAACTTGGGCATCAATGTTAAAATCACTTTGTTTGCACCTACAGATCCATAAAAGGCCCAGGATCTTTGGGTTATAGAATGAATGATCGGTGACATGAGGAAGGTTTTGCTTGCTCATTCATTAAACAAGTACTTGTTGAGCCTTCTGTGTGCCAAGCACAGTGCTACATGCTGGGCCTACAGTAGTTTACAAAACAGAGATGATCCCTGCCCCCAGGGAGCTTACAGTCTAATATCCAACAGACTGATGAATGTGCTATTCAGGAAAAGCATCAGGAACCTTAAGATAATCCAGTAGGAAGGATTCTTTTAGATTAAGGTCAAGAAAGGACAGTTTGAGAATGTGACATTTAAACTGAAGAGGGAACAAGAGGCATGGAGGTTTGGGGGACCAATCTTTGGGCATCTGGAGGCCGAGAGAAGGCCAGTGGGCAGGGGCATGGCAGCAAGGAGGGGAGGGGCGCAGAGGAGGCTGGAGAGGGAGGCAGTGGGAGACCTCCCAGGGCCACATCGGGACTTGGATTCAAAGCTAAGCGCAGTGGCAGGGGAGTGACGTGATCAGGCTTGTGTTTTACAAAGATCGCTCGGCATCCGTGTGAATGGACTGGGGAAGAGAGAGCATGCAGAGAGAGACGTGTCAAGGCTTATTCAGTTGCCTAAGGGAGAGGTGATGGTGGCACAGCTTGTGGTGTTGGAGAGATGTGGAGGATACTGAGAAAAATCGAGTCAGTATGTTTTACCTGTGACCTTGCTAGACCAGGGAAAAAGCAAGTATTTGCCCATGCCCATCAGTCCCCACTGTGACCTGTTTTGCTCTGGGTGAGTGAGATCTAATGGTGCCCCTGTCACATGGGCCATCCCCCTGCCTCCGAGCAGGACCACACCCTGGGAGCCGCGAGTCCATTTTATGTTCAAAGATTTCCTGAGAAAGAAGTTTCACAATTTCTGTAACCTCTGTTTATCTCTTTGTATTTCATCTGGATGCCTCTCACCCTAAAGTTGCTTGATTCTTGATAGAGAGGAAGATGCTGACAAAAGTCACCTGGGCCGTCAAATATGAATGACGTCATAATGACAGTTCTGAATCCTGTCTCTGCTCAACGTGACTTATTTGTGAGCAACACAGAAAAGTGCCTGAATATCCCGAGAAAAGGGATCTAATTGGATTTTTGTAGCTTTTTAGCTCACTGTCAAGTTCTTTGCTCTTGCTACTTAAAGTGTGGCCCGTGGACGGAGTAACATCACCTGAGCTTGGCAGAAACGCAGGATTGAATGAGAATCCACATTTTACCACATTCCCCGGGCAACTCACAGGCACATTAATTTTGAGAAGCACTGTCTTAGATCACCCTAAGGCCATCTGAAAGTGGGTGCGCAGTGGCAAGTACCAGGTATTTGACATGCAGTGAGCTTCAGCAAGGCGTTAGGAAAACTGAACTGGTTCAGCAAGAACTAGACTTTCTCTGGAAGCTCCCTGCCCCCAGGTCACGCAGAGCATTTCAGCCGCAGAGAGCCACGGTGTTGTTTCCCTGATTGTGTTGTGGCTGGAAGGAGTGCTGAGTGGATGGGAAATGCTGTCAGGTAGAGAGCAGCTTCTCATGCGCTCCTCCAGGCAGCTCCAGAGGCCCAGGGACATTGCTTCCCAATCCCCGAAAGGGTGCACAGTTTGGTCCTTGTCCTCTTAACCTGGTCCCTGAGGGCCCTAGCTCTCTGTGGGTGGTTTAGAATGACCCTTGCTTCCTTCTGAATCAAGCCATGTGATGTGCAGGGGCGAGGCTGTTATAGCACCTCGATTAAAGACTTGGGCCAGGGTGGAGCGGAACATCCAGTTCCAGGGGTTCCGGAAGCCCTGCCCACACTGCACGGTCAGCCTCTCCAGGCCAGTGACCCCTGACCCCCGCTGGAGGGGTGTGTGACACAGGCACGGGACACAGCCTGGCAAAACAAGGGCACTGGTTGTATCACTGCTTTCTTGAGAAGTGTTTCAAGGCACAAAATCCAGGCCAGAACCAAGTCAGCTCCCTCTCTCTTCACTGGGGCTGGTCCTCCCACATAATCAGACAAATGGATGAGGTTTGTGGGCTGTTTAAAGCATATGGTTTGTAAATACTGTAAAATCAAACATCACTTTTGGCTTTTATTTACTGTAACATGTTCACATTACCTAGCACCAAAATAGCTTTTAGGTCTTCTCTGCCTTGCTTTTTCTTTCTCCCTGTTCGTTCCTCTTCGTTCCTGTGGTGTCTTCACCCCGGCCTTCCACGGCGTTCATGGCTCTGCTGTAATTCCTCCTTCCCCACCTGCTCCATCCCTCCTTCCCTTGCCTGTACTCCACCATCTTCCTCGCCTTCCTCGCCTGTCCCACTTTACCATCTTGCTCCCTTTCCCTCCTTTTGTGTCTCTCATGCTGCTCTTTGATCTTTTGAAACATCTCTGCTACCTTTCCTTTTCTGTGCTTTGATTTCTAAAGGCTGCAAGCCAGATGCTCCTTACTGTCAGTTGACTCCCCCTGCCTCTCTCAGGCTATTTTCTTTTCCCTCCCAAGACTCGCCACGGAGTGCCTTCTTTTTCCCTTTTTTTTCTAAAGGCAACACAGGGATCACAGAATCATAGAATTCAGAGTCAAAGGGACACAGCCTACGTTACCCTGACAGTTGCTTCTGAGCCAGAAACTCTTTCTTCTCCTCTTTTTACTCTCGATAATGGCTGCCCCGTCACTCCTTAGAGCACGAAGGGCTGGGGAAGAAGACAAAGGAGCAGGCACACCTCACCCCCCATCATTCTCCCTCACCAACACGTGCACCCCACCCTTTCGCTTAGGCCTCAATCATAGATACACACCCCCTCTTCTCAGGGCTCTTGGTGCAGATGGGTTTGCTCCCAGCCTCCACCAAAACACTGTTCCTTCCCCAGTGTCTCTCCTCCCCAGCCAGGCCAGTCTGAGCTCCACACCCCCTGCTGAGCCCAAGGAAACACAATTCTATTTTGAGGTGGCAGGAGAGACAGTGGCAGTGGGGTCCCTCTCCCCAGGTGCAGCTCTTGGGTCGAAGTCGGGGGGTGGGAAAGCCAGCAATGATTCTACAGCCAGACCCAACAGGAAGCTCCTGTCAAAGCCGGCTCGCTCCCAGGGTCACGTTCAGTCAATCAGTCAACCAATCAACAACTGCTAGTCAATCCTTCTGCAGAATGGGCTCCCCTCTCTGCCGAGGGGCAAAGCATCCTCAAGACATGGGAAAACCAATAGAGACCCGAAGAGACACCCTGGGAGCCGTGAAACAATGGCTTTAAAATCCCACATTCTTAGCCAGGGCTTCTCTGAGCACTTTACAGAACGTCAGATGCTGCTTTCTTGGTATCCAGGGAAACAGAGGGGACACCCAAGTAAGCCACTGGGGATTTATTTGTGCAAATCCTTCCATTTGCCCGCGCTGGACTCCTCGCGGTCTCTGTTTCTCTGTGGCAGAAGGGAACTGGCACTCCCTCGAGGGAGGCGAAGGTCTCCGCCGAGCACGGAGCAGGAGGCCAGCCTCGCCCAAGCCTCCAGGCACCTGCTGCTCCGGTCCTGTGTGGCTGCTCCTCTGGTCTCAACCCCGCAGTGCCCACCCTGGTAGAACAGGAGGGAAGTTGCCCTGCAAAACCTCAAGGGGGGCAGGGCTCGGAGGTAAGCTGCAACATGCCCCCCGCGGCCGGCTTGTACCCTGTTCTGTGTCCAACGCCGGGATTGTGGCTCTCTGCTCAGCTAGTCTCAGCGAAACTTCCCAAGACCAGGAGGAAGCGGGGCCGTCTTAAGGACAGGAAGAATTTCCATTTCACGTCCCTGCCCCCCCCCACACACCCCAACTTTCCCCCTGCCTTCCACCCACCAGCTGACGGGAGAGCAGAAAAACAAGAATGAAAATAATTCTCCACCTGACTTCCTTTCATATCGACTAATGAACCAACTGAATCGTCAATAAATTACTATTATCAAATGCATGTACACATAGGCATGTGTGCGCGTACACACATATACACGTATGTATATGTAGTTGCAGCTTTTCTTCCCTGCCCCCTCTCTTGCAGGCAGCTTCAGACCAAAGCCTCTGGCCTCTCGCCGGAAGGGCCTCATCGCATCATGGGGGCCACGTAGTTGGCGGGGAAGAGGCCTAGCTTGTTGTGCAGGCGGCCGGTCCACCAGGACGGGTTGGAGCTGTCCAGGACCTCCACCACCTCTCCGCAGCGGAAGCCCAGCTCGTCATCCTCCAGGGCCTCGAAGTCATACAGCGCCCGGGCCCACCGCACTCGCTGTTGGGGGAAGCACAGAGGGGGCGCGCTGAGCCAGGGCGGCTGGGCTGGCCTGGGGAGCCACGGTTACACGGGGGAGGTTCTGCGTCAAGACAGAGACTTTCCCTGAAGGCTGACTTGAGGCTCTCCGGAGATGTCCCAAGCCCCGCTGGAGCTGAACGCGGACCACGCTGCACAGTTATCAGAACTCCGAGACTCAGGACTTTCACCCACGGAGATGTTATTCTCCGAGGCCCCAAGAGAATCCTTGACAACTACTCTCCCTACATCGATAGGTGGTCTTTTTCTTCTCTTCGGGGGACAGAAAGGATGGCAGCGTGCCCAAACTGACAGCCCGCGGTGCTAGCGCCACTGAGGCACATGGATCGCAATCACAAAGGCAACAGATCTCCCTTCGCTAGAGCCGGAGCCAGGACAGGGCAAGGCCCTGCGGCCAGACAGAACAACAGACTGGGATCGCCTCTTCCCCGGGAACTCCTCCCCGCCCTCACTTGCTGGGTTCCCATCGCCTCCATTCTGAGCTCCCTGCAGTGTGCCTCTCTCTCCCGGAGGACCGACCGCTTCCCTAGGTGTCCCTCCTGCCGCCTTCACTGAGCCCAGAGGGGGAAGGTTCACGTACCCCGGCCACTTGGAGCTGCACTGGGTCTGTGTGTCTCCGGTGCATGAGGGCTGCATTCATCTCGCTGGCCACGCCCACGCCACAGTGCCCATCGTTTATGTCAAGGCTGCCTCCCCGGCGATCCTAGAAACACATGTAAGGGAGGACCTGGTCACCACACCACATCCCTCTCCGTCCGCCCAGCACCTTGCTCGGATGCCATGGACACAGCCAGTGTTCCAAGAATACTTGCTGCAGGTGACAATAAACCCCAGCTGCTGGGGCGAGGGGGAAGGATGGCAAAGGGACCATGTGAAGGTCATGCCAGATTTTATTCATTCAATCAAAGAATATTTATCAGGCACCTGCCCCGCATCTAGTACTGTCCTGATCACTGGGGATTTGTAGCTGGAAAGAAAAGGTCCTTGTCTTCATGGAGGATCGGTGTAGAGGGGGGAATCATACACATTTAAGTGTAAAGAGAATGTCTAAGTCTGCCAGGGAAATCAGGGAAGCCTTCCTAGAGGAGTTGATACTTGAACTCCAGCTTAGAGGAGAAGGCTCAGCCAGGAAAGGGCATTTTAGGCCAAGGAAACTTCGTATAAAAAGCCCCCAAGGTACGAGAGAAAACACAATAGACCATTCCGGTAACTAAAGACAGTGCGGTGTTGCTGGAATGTGTGTTTGCTCCAGGAGAGGGAGGCTTAGGGAGAGGCTGCAGGAGATGAGGCTGAGGAAACAGCTCACAAAGGGCTTTGTGTGCCCTACTGAGGACTTGAGGAACCATGTTATGGGGCTGTATTGTCCATCTCGGGAGGCGGCCCCAAATCCCATCTGGAACAAGGCAGGGGATAACTAAATAAATAAGCGAGGCTCCAACGCGGGCGTTTCACTGTTTTTCTCGTGGATCTCCACAGCCAGATGGGTTAAGGGGCTGCAGGAAAATAGAGCAACGGTTCGCTGAATCCTCGGGGTAGGAATGTGTGTGCGTGTGCGTGCGCGTGTGTTCGGGCAGGGAGCCAACGAATTCACAGACACTTCTCTGCCAAGAGCAGTTCCCGTACCACATTCTCATGTTTCTGCCATCTGGGAGGTCCCGGATCTCCTTTATGAACTGCGTGAGCCCCGATGAGGCTGGCATGGCCCTGCGTGGCCCTGCATGGCCCACCGACCCAGGACCACAACACAGCCCCGGGCATGTACGGTTGTACCTGGCACCGTGCGGAATTTTCACGCACTGAGCGGCCTCGGGGACAGGCCGGCCCGAGCCTCCTCTCCCCTACCTCACTGTGCCCACGTCATTCTTTTGAGGTACCTGATGAAAGTGGGGGTGCTGTAGATAGCGCTGCTGCTGTGGTGGTGCCGGGGGGTACTGCGAGGGTGGGGGCGCTGGATGATCCGACAGCTTCCGGTTCATCGAGGGCCGGATTTCCTCCCCGACGGCCCCGCTCAGGTGCGGGCCTCCCTGGGGCCTCCGGTCCAGGCTGTTGCCCCGGTGCCCCTGGGAGAGCATGAAGGTGATGTGGTTGCATCCTCCTCCCCGATCTCCCGGCCCCACCCCACCCTTCTGGCAGCTGTTTCCAGACTTTGCCGGAGAGACAGTTCCCAAGAAAACAGCTGGTGGCGTGCGGGCAGCCGAAGGACAACCGGTGACGGTGCGGGGCCCTCGCGGTTTCAAAAGCGGCCTCTACATTCTCAGATTCTCCCACGTTGGGGATTTCAGGCTGTTGGTTCACTTTCCACGTGCCACCCAGCCCGTGCCTTCCCGTGCCTTCTTTCCTCTGGGTGATCGATCAGGTTGAATATTCTATTTTACTGACACAATGCTTCCCCTCCCCATCCCACGTTGCCCCGCCGCGGGACAGCCTGCCCTCCAGATAAGCTCTGCTGTTGACTTTGAGTGATTTTGAACTGTCATGTATAGCCTGGTGGTAGAGACCCAAACAGCAGCCCTCTTGCAGCACCGTGGAAACCAGGCCTGCCGCTGGGCATGCTGGGAAGGAGCAAGGCTGTCTGCTTAGTGCTGCCATAACCTTGTGACTCCGAGGTACTTTCTTGTTATTTTTATTTAGCAATTACATGGGGCCCTGGGCTTCATACATGCCAGGCACTATTCTAAGTGCTTTATTTATTTATTTATTTATTTATTTATTTAAAGTTAAAAAAATGTTTATTTATTTGTTTGGAGAGAGAGTGTCCAGGAGCAAGCAGAGGGAGGAGCAGAGAGGGAGGGAGAGAAAGAATCCCAAGCAGGCCCAGGAGGTTGGCATCCTGACCTGAGCTGAAATTAGGAGTTGGATGCTCAACACACTGAGCCACCCAGGCGCTACTCTAAGTGCTTTACAAACATGAACTTGTTTAATCCAGTTTAATGCACTTTTATGCTAACTCTTTTAACTCTGCATACACGTCCTAGTAAATTAATACCGCTGTCTGTTTCTCGATTAAAATAATTCACAAGGTCTTAGTTAACCTTTGTTTTTCTTTCTGAACTTTTATGGGCACTTGCTGGGAACACCCTTTTTTCCTAGAACTGTCACTTCTCAAGCTTACAGTTTACCAATTACCTGAAATGGTTTTTTCGACTTCCCCAGGGCATGTGTTGTTTTGAAAGTCTCAATGCCTTTTCAGGTAACTTGTTTTCTGGGATTTCAACAGTTTCAACTATTCCAGAGAATGCTTCTTCCTGTAATAGCCATCTCTTTCTTATAACCATGTCATTTCCTTTGAAAGATATTTTATAGTGTGTGTGTGTGTGTGTGTGTGTGTGTGTGAATTTACCTACAGGAGGCAACTTAACGTTTCCTTGGTGCTTACTAATGTCAGGACCCTATGGCAAGTGCTATCACTATATTATCTCATTTAATCCTTATGACAGCCTAACGAGGGATGTGTTCTTTTCTCTCCATTCTACAGATGAGAAATCTGATACTCAGAAAGGTTTTTTAACTTGGCTAGGTAACAAGGATAGTTAGTGATGAAATCAGGATTTAAAACTAGGTTTGTCTGATGCATTTTCTATTAAAATAATACTCGAGGGGAGCCTGGGTGGCTCAGCTGGTTAAGTGTCCGACTCTTGATCTCAGGTCAAATCATGATCACACAGTTTGTGATCATGTGCCAACAGCACTAGGCTCTGCACTGACAGCACTGAGCCTGCTTGGGATTCTCTCTCCCTCTCTCTCTGCCCCTTCCCTGCTCTCTCTCTCTCAAAATAAATAAATACAACTTAAAAAAATAAGTTATTAAAAATACTTTATATTTCATAATGTTCCAAGAGCAAGAATTCCAGGTCCAGTTTTTTCCTCCAACACCCCACCCTCCTTCCTGGGACAAAGCTCTACCCACTGCCTTAGTCCTAGACTCCAGGCTGCTCTCCAACATCCCTGTGTGTGGCCCCCTGGCCTTCAACTTTGGGCAACTCCTAAGCTAGGCTGAAAGCTGTGATGTAGCAATATTTATAATAACAAAATAAAGCATCTACGGTTCAGAGCTGATGTTTGCTAAGTGTTTGTAGTATTGTTAGGAGCGATGTAAGGGAAGGGGATACATTATCTTCTCCAACCTTCACCACCATCCTATGAGCTAGGTATCACCATCATTCTGGTTTTATGGATCAGTAAAGTGAGGATTGGACAACTTTCCTAAGTCACATGGCTAGGAAGTGTTAAGATGGAATTTAACTGAGATCTGACCTCGGAGTTATTCTGTGTTCCAGAATACTCAGAGGACATGCCCATCAAATGCACTGTCTTGATAGGTCACATAGGACTCACGCTGCCTAAAATCTCCAGACTTGGGCTGATTGGGGCCTGAGGTGTACCTGATCCTCCCGGGCTCTATCCCTCAGAAAGATCTGCTTCTGTTTGGAGATGGAGGTCGTCCTGTAGTAGTCCACCAGCTTATTTAGAGATGGAAACTTCTCTGTCCACAGGAAGTAATTACCCTTGTTGTCTCTCATGACCTTGAAGTGCTGAACATCATCCTCATGCCTACAGATGAAGGAGAATCCACACTGTATGTTACATCAAGACAATGTCCCCACCCCCCAAGGCTGACTGCAGTCAGGGATGCTGGAGTTCTGTTTGGGCAGGAAATGGAAACGCAAGTGCCTGCCCATCCCGTGGCATGTGGGGCTGGCCCAGGCAAACTCTAAGGGGAGATTTGTGGGAGGGACCGCTCAGGACACAAGCTGCATTACAAGGGATTTTTACATCAGCAGAAGATAATCTATCTTATGATACTGGAGCCGACCTTTCATAAGAAAAAAATGTTTCAGGGTCGCCTGGGTGGCTCAGTTGGTTAAGTGTCTGACTTCGGCTCAGGTCATGATCTCACGGATTGTGGGTTTGAGCCCCGCATCAGGCTCTCGGCTGTCAGCATGGAGCCTGGAGCCTGCTTCAGATCCTCTGTCCCTCTGTCTCTCTACCCTTCCCCAGCCCATGCTCTCTCTCTCTCAAAAATAAATAAACATTAAAAAAAAGTTCTTTAAAAAAACAAGGAAAGAAAAAAATGTGCCAAGTGCTTTAATGACTACAAGGTTAAGGACTCTTTACAATGTTTGTTTGAAACAGGGCAATCTCTAAGTCCTGTACTGCGCTAAAAACTCTGACAAGACTCAGAGGGGAGGGGTTTTCACCCCTGTTACCTTTCCATTATCGGATATACTTTGAACCAACTCCTGTAAGCTCATAAACTAGCTCTGGACAGTAAGAGAAATTTGTCACAATCGGTTCTCTGTATAAAGGAGATCTCTTGGTCTTGGTTTATGTTTTGCATAAATAAGGTTACAAAAGGTTTTGAACTTTTAGGGGAGAGAAGTTATATAACCATGTAGTGTTTTCATTGGAAAGGACCTCTGAGATTGTTTAGCCTTGTGTCCACGTTACAGGTGAAGTTGGATGCTGAGGCTCAGAGAGATGGCGGGACTTGACCAAGGCCACTGTGAGTGAGTGGTGGAGCTCAGGCGAGAACCTCGCTCTCTGATTCCAGTCTAGTGAATTGGGCCTGTCGCACCATGTACACATGATGACTTCTTTTAGATAGGCACCGTTTGGCATCAGCTGGAATCACAGTGATGGGAAATATTCATACCAGGATTCGAGAAATTGGATTTTATTCATCTGGAAAGGGGGAACTTGGCCTTTGCTAATAGCTCAATTAGTCATAGCTCAATTTCTCAGTCTTTCTCCATCACCAAGCCCTTCTCTTTTGGATGTCAAGTTTATTTGTCAAACAGACATATATTTATGTCTAAAAATACACTAATGATATGAATTGCCTGACCCAACAGAAAGGTCACGAATTTAAAGACAGTTGGAGAGTAAAGATACCTCTGAAGGTTAGTTCAGGTTTCTTAAGGATGGAATCAGTGGTCCGTGTTCAGAGGGGACAGAAATTTTGACTGATCTTCAGTCTCATCTTATGTGCTGGGCTCGTCTCATAGCCAGGTGAGCCCATGCAGTGACCTCTGCTGGACTGTTCTGGGGTGGGAACTGACTTTGCAATCACTGCATGGCCTTCCCCTGGGAGGTAGCCCCCAACAGATGCTTTCTTCACTCTAACACCACATGGCTTAATTCATAGTCATTACTCTTCACATCTGTGTGTGGAGGAGGAAATATTCTTGTGATATAATTATTCATCTACCACCTCTTAGGCAAAGAAACAGAGAGAAGCATTAACCCTTTCTCTCTCATGAGCTGAGAGGAATGGATGTCAGGCTTGCAGCTGGTCATGTGCGCCCATGGAGAGAGAGTGACTGCACCAATGTGCCAAGTTCCGAGAGGGGCAGAGAAAAGGATGTAACTCAGGGCTCTGGACTCTAAAGTCTAAAGTGTTTCAGACCCTTAACAAATGCTAAGTGATAGAACTACAATTAGCTCTTAATTATCTTTGCATGACAGAAAGCAGATGTATGAATAAATAAAAATGATTTTCTTTGGAATATATTATGCTACATTTCTGCAGAAGATGTAATCATGATTATGGTGATATTCACAAGGAGCTGCAATGGCAGAAGTCAAGGCTGACCATTTTGGAGAATTCACCTTAATGGAGGAAATATAAACCATAATTTCTAGCTGAAAAGCCAGAGTCCACTTCATGCAAACCAAAGGCACCAAGAGATGCCCTTCAAGGTAACCATTCACCTGGTCCAGTCTATAATCAGGGCCCTTAAGAAACAGGTCTGATTGTAGGATTTATCAATAGAGCAAAATTGCATTAAGACCTGACAAATTTAGAATTCATGATACATCAGTGTAGGCCTGAGCTAAAATTTACTACTGCCTAAGCTGTGAAAAAAAAAGTTTTAGTTAAGGAAAATTAAGAGTTTAAGCAAGATTGCAAGGGTAAAGTTAATGAGACCAAGCTATTTTTGAGCACTTTAGAGGCATACGTGCATATAAATGGTTGACCCATTATTTGTAAGTCTTTCCTACCTATTCCTTAAAATATCCATTATTTCTAAATCGTAAAGTGACCTCCGTTCATTACCCGAGGTTGGATTTATGCGCTTAAAGCACTAAAGCTGTATGCCTTTCAAAGTGTATTGAAGAATCTGGGCCAACATTTCCTGTCAATGAACTTGACAGGCGGTCCCACCGCACACATCTCCTCCTGTAAGGAAATCAGCATTCATTTGTGCACTTTCACATGTGGCCACCACGCCTGATACAGGACTTGTGATTCCAGACAGGCTGACCACATGCAGTGTGCTCAGAGTTGGGGTTTCTGAATGTGGGGCTGTGTCATGTTTATGCCTGGACTGACTCACTTCCTCCCAGGCGCTGCACATGAGCGAGATTTTGCTGCCCTGGTCCCTTACCCCAGCCCTCCTCGGCTCCCATCTGCTGCGGTCTGTTTGCTGCATTACAGTGTGTTGAGGTAGCCCTTCGTTTTGTGCAACCACGTACAACTACCTGTGTCTCCCACAGCACTGGCTTGGGATTTTAATTGTCCTCGGAGCCTTCTTCAGACATATATCAGTAATTAAAGAAAAGGTTCAGATTTAAACCTCAAGACAGATGTGGACAACTGGGAATTCTCCCTTCCTTCTCCTGTCCCACTTCCTTGCACAAATACTCACTGAACACCTACTGGGTACAAGGCACTGTTAAAGGCACAAAGATGAAATAGAACAAAATCCTGTCTTTCTAGAAGCACTTGGGCTGGAAGGGGAAGCAGATGAACGTATACATAATTTGGCCACAAACCAGCATATTGAAGAGTTATATACCTGTGTCATGGGAAGGAAATGAATGGCATCCCAGCTGATAAGATGCCTGGGCCCCTTGGCCACCATACTCCTGAGCAATAAGTAGCGTTCAAGGGTTCACCTCATGGCCTTAGCAGTCTGGGTTGGGAGTGGCCAGTACCTGACGGAGATGGAGAAGTCCCCTGGGGAGCTCTGGCTCGCCCGGATGATGAAGAAACCAACCTCCTTGCCCATCAGTAAGTTCTCTGCCTGGTGTCGCGAAAGGCCTTCGTGAAACCATCTATGAGATGAGATAAAACCAGAAGATCTTGGTGAGATGCCACAGTGATGGTGGGGAAGGGGAGAAGAGATGATCCAAAGGGACAGAGGCTGGGGACTCTGGTCAGGGAAGAGCAGAAAGAGGCCAAAGGGGGGCCAGGGCCTCTGAAACCAAACACATGCTCTAGGCAGTTTTCAGGCAAGGCAAGGGAGTGTCCGCCTGATGCACCCCCTTTGTTCCTTCCCTCTCTCTCGCCTGGAAAACCTGAATCATGGAAATGTGCCACTGCACCAAAATGGGACAGTGTGGGAGTGACTCACTGCGGGAAGCAGCCGCCTGCTGGCAGCTATGTGAGGGATGTCACTAGGAAAGACAGGAAGACAGGAGCCCCTTCAGGCACCTGGGGTGGGGGGGGTGGTCAGAGCTGGGAAGCCGTGGGCTTGCGCCCAGGCTGAGAGCTCAGGGGGCCCCGTTGAGAGCCCAGGCGCCCCTGTGATCCGGGTGGCATGGAGCAAGGCTAGCAGCAGCCAGAGGGCAGCGTCTACACAGCCAGCTCCGGGGCCCTCCTTCAAATACAGGAAAATAATCTTTATAGTGGAAAAGAAGAAACGGGAGAAAATCCTCTTTCAGGGGAACAGTCGGGGTGGCAGGCAGCCTCTGGAAGTGTTGCGGCAGGTGGCAGAGCACGTGTGAAGAAGGCCAAGAGCTGCCACAGAGGCAAGGCAAACAGTGGCTGCAGCCTCAGGGCAGAAGGCCAGAAACCTCTCAACCACAAAAGAGCATAATGAGTGTTTGCAATCACTCAGCGGCCCTAAGTGGGACTGGTCCCGTTTCTTCAAGGAGGCTGCTCTATTGCTGCCCCTGGAGGGCTGGTGTGTGCGTCCCCCTAAGGTGAATGGCTGAGACGCTTTGGATTCCTTTGAGCGAGTCCTTCTGCTCTCTGGAATTTAGGAACCTGGACTCCTTATTCCAGACGTGGTACTGCAGGGAAGGTTCTTTGGGCTCTGAGGGGCTGGAAGCAGAGGCTTCTGGCGGTCATCTGCCTAGACATCCTGCCAGAGTATCTGTCATGCTTTGCTATGAGGCTGAACAGGGACCGCCGTCTGCAACTTTGGCCTTGTGCGGGACATGTAATGGGGCCGGGCAAGGAACGGGCTACACTCCACGGGAGACATCCCTCAAAGGAAATATTTTGAAAGAGGCAGCCAGCAGTTAGGAGATTGTTCAGAAAGTACACACTTGTCCTCTGATTGGAGTTTGACACATGACTTCAAGACTTGCAAAAATGTCCACACTCTATATGTTAAACGAGTGGGCGGAGTTACGTTATGACGTATCATTCCAAAGCTATTCATTTGTTCATTCGGCAGTTTTTATCAAATATCTACTAGGTGCTGACCTTCTTCTGGGCACTCAGGATACAGTCGTGAGCAAGGTGGATAAGAGCCTTTGCTGCCATGGGACTTATATTCTATCATGCTAGACAGTGAGACCACCAGCAGACCTGGTCGTTCACTGTGACCTTGATAAAAAGGTTTCAAAAGGAGGAGAGAAGTTAGAGATAAGAGCGTACACAATTCTTTTGAAGAAGTAGAGTGGTAGCTGGAAAGGGACTTGGGATCTAGAATTTTTTGTTTTTGTTTTTGTTTTTTTGGGTAAGATGGGAGAAATTGCAGCATCTTTGCAGATGGGAATGACCCAGCAGAGAGGGAGAGAGAATTGGTTTGAGAAGGGGTGGGGGGGAGAGTTTCTGCTAGAGGCACAGACAATTCTTTCCAAACAGCTGCAGGAAAGGCAGTGTCTGAGTAAGTTGCAGGAGGTGGGTGGATGCAGTGAGTCAGGCAGGAGTGTGGGGTGGGTAGAGGGGCTTTTCTGGTGGCTTCCATTGTCCCAGTGACCCTGGAAGGAAGGCTCTGAGACAAGAGTGTGGTGGGGGGGGGGGCGCTGGAGGCGTGAGGAGCGAGAAAGTGTGAGGTGGTCATCGAGATTACAGGGCAGCATCAAGGGCTGAGGTCAGTGGTCGTTCTTTTGGTTCCGTTGTCAGTCCTGGTTCACAGCGAGAGGCTCTCCCACACCTCACTAGGGTCGCCAATACCGCTTCGGGTTTCTAGCAGACCTCCACTCTTTGGGCTAGACCGTGACTCTCAAACAAGATTAGATTTCTATCTAACCTTTGTGGTCAGTTCTTGAGACACACGAGACCCAATCTCAATTTTTCTTTTTCCTCTTTAGGAAAGGGAATTTCCTCTTTCCCTTCACTCTGATTGTTCTCACTGGTTTGAGCGTGGTTTAGGGGAGGTAGGGAGCTGTGTGGGATCCCTAGTGAGGATGGAAGAGGTTGGGAGGAACGAAGGGCTCTGAAGAGGCAGCTTTTGACATGGGGTGGCCAACAGCGCCCCTGATGGAATTGGTGCAGTCCCTGTGATTGCAGTTATAGATGATTTTAGCTTATAAACCTAAAATAGGCGATACATGCACATGGTATGAAATTCAAAAAGGAATGCAGTGAAATGCAAATCTCCCTCCCACCCTGGCCTTCAGCTTTGTGGTTCCCTCTCCAGAGGCAACCAGTTTTGACAGTATCTTGGGTATGGATAGATAATTTTAGTGACTGCTGAAAAAGTAAGGGGAGTGTGTGTGGGTAGGCCCGTGTCAGCAGGCTGGAAATACTTACTCAGGAAACTGGATGTCTATAAAATTCTTGGGCACGTATCCTTCTTGGCTCCCAAGCTCTGCCTTGAACCACTCTTCTTGGTTACTTAGGATCTACATGGAAGAGAAGGAAGGACAAAGATTGTAGAGAGGATGCCAAGAAGCAGAAGAAAGGGGCTGCAGAGCAAAGAACACCCTTTTGGATTTAGAGGGAAATAAGCCAAAGAGACCACACAGGTGCTCCAGTGGGAGAGCAACAGGTTTATCTCTGGAGTTTGGCTTCCTTGACCCCGAGATAATTTCTGTCCACTAGTGCCACCCACACATGGGGCCCCACCATGGTGTGGCCTCCCAGACTCAGCACTCAGGGACTTCTCTGAAACCCTTTCTCTTTATATGTTGGAAATTCATGTGTCCCAGATCTCAGCATCCGAAGCTCCTCATCTGAGCAGATGTTGGAAAGGCAAGAGCGGCCACTCCATGATTTCTTTTTCTTCTCTGCCCGGTAACCAGGAAGCCTTTAAACATTTAATTTGTTCCTATTTTTTTTAAAGAAGCAAATTAAAACTTAAACATCCAGTGGGCCCAGCTTTGAAAACAGTAACTCTCTGTGTTCACACTCCATGTGTTTCACAAACAATTTGGACGTAACTCAAGATATTTGGGATGCCTTTTCTAAACTTGCTTTTAGAGCCAGATCACAAGCAAAACCAGAAGTTCTGTCTCATTACTGTATGATCCTTCTTTGACTATGACCCCAAATGCTATCACTTCCCTTGGTTACTCATATGACTCACCAGTTGGCTCTATGTGGCTTCTGGTTATTTCAGAAAATAATAGTTTCACTATTAAAAGACAGATATTTGCCCTACCCCCCCACTGAGAATGTTTCTAAGGTATGTGGCATGGACTTGAACAATAATGAATATGGCAGAGTAAAAAAAATGAAAAGAAGCTTAATGATGTCATTGAGCCACTAAATTAGCCACACAGGAGCCCTCCTGCTTCTGGACTTTGTATGAGAAGTAATGAATCTGCATTATTGTTTAAGCCGTATTTAAGTTTCTGTTTCTTGTAGCTAAAGATGCCTTAACTGATAGACATGCTACCCTAAAGGGGAAAGCAAAAGGTGGGTAGGAAAGGCTGCCCAGAAGAGAGGTCCTAGGGTTGCCCAGGCAACGGAAGGAGTTACCCAGGCAAAGTCTGGTGGTGCAGGAACTTCTGGGATGGGAGGAAGTGAGGTGCATTCTGGGAATGAAAGGCTTCCTTCCGGCGGGAGTTTAGATTGTGGCCCTAGGGGCCGAGAGAGGGGAAACCAGAACCAGAGGCATAGGCCCTTGTGGCCCATGTTGGAAAGTCTGGGCTTCCGTCTTGAAATTTATGGGGAACCACTAAAGGCTTCTGAGCAGGGAAATAACACAGTAAGAAGTAGAGCCAAGAAAGAGCCCTGCAGCAGAGCATGAAGACGGGTTGGAGGGGGAAGGTCTAGGAAGGGAATGCAGCCATCCTGGTGAGAGATGAAGGGCTATTTTAGAAAAACCTGGAAGCAAAGTGCGCAGGATTTTGCGACTGTCCTTGGAACTAAGGGAGAAGGGGATTCTGGGAGGCTCCGGATTTCGCCCTTGGGAGACTGAGTGGGTGGTGATGACTTTGCTAATACACGAGGAGGAGCAGGTCTGAGGCACAACTCGTGAGCTTCAGATTGCATGTGCGTGAATCCAAGTTGCCCCTGGCACTGTCTGAGGAGAAAAGCTCAGTGAGCCGTCGAGGTGTGTCTCTGGACTCAACAGAGGGGCTGGGGCGGGTGTTGGGGATTTCTGAGTCGTCCTAAGGCAGGTGGAGTTGAAGTGTCGGCCCCACGGGTTTCTCTGTCCCAGAGACAGGAAGAGATGAAGACACCTAAGTAACTAATATTTTGAATGTCATCCCCAAGGTGGAAGAAAGGGGCCAGCACTCTGAGTTTGGAATTGAGAAGACTTGGTTTCCAGCTTGGCCCTGTCACCTGCTGTGTGACCTTCGGCAAGTCAATTAGCCACCTCAAAAATGGGGACAGTGATGACCAGCTAGCACCTCCCAGAGCTGATGTGAGGATCAGGTGAGCTCTGGTACCTCAAAGTCTTTCAGAAAGTGTATGCTATTTTTAAAAATACAATTCTGCAGGGGCACCTGGGTGGCTCAGTCGATTAAGTATCTGGCTTTGGCTCAGGTCATGATCTCCTGGTTGGTGGGTTTGAGCCCCACATCGGGCTCTGTGCTGACAGCTCAGAGCCTGGAACCGGTTTCAGATTCTGTGTCTCCCTCTCTCTCTGCCCCTCCCCCACTGGCGTGCATGTGTGCTCTCTCTCTCTCTCTCTCTCTCTCTCTCTCTCTCAAAAGTAAATAAACATTAAAAAAATTTTAATACACAATTCTGCAAAATGTGGTATTCTTGGGAGGGAGGCCTCCAGCTCTGAAAGACATGGTAGGGTTTATAAGTTCTTTAAAGCATTATATGTGTATGTTTTGAATTTAATCACTTGCTCTGAAGAAATAAAAGTGTGTCACATATTTGAGTTCTAGAATTGCTGAGGACAGAAAACTTTATAGCTTCTAGCATCAAATATGAGACTGCTGGTACCACTGAGGACGCGTGGGAATGTGTATGCCGAGAGGGGGTGAGGTGGGGGGAGCAGAAAAATCTAGGTCAAAAAAAGCACTAGGAAACTTGGCACCGGCACCTGGTATTCACACAAAGAATACAAGGACATTTCACTCCATGCCTTTGCCCCCCAACGTATGACTTTGGAGTTCCTTTCTCCCATCGCGTGGGAGTGCGGTGTTTGGGCTGGGCAGCAACTGTGAAATACGAAGGTGAGCAGGGATAAGGTAAAAGAGGCCATGTGGAAATTGGCTCCTCACGGTAAGAACCAACTTTCTGCTTAGTTCTCTGACCTGAAACCAGCTGTAATTTTAGTAATTGTGGCTCACACCCATCTACCTCCTGTAGCAACTGAAAGATTATCCCACAATGGCGGCCATTTTCCCCCACCACCTGGTGCTCCGTCTGCCTGAGATCGTGTTCCCAGAGAGGTAAATTTACAGGCTTTTTATGGTGTATAGAAGGCAAGGTTTTAAAAGAATCTCATTTTCTGCAAAGAAGAGCGTTTGGGGGGAGGTGGTTTCCTTCTGCCGTTGTTGGCCCAGGGCCCCATACTTCCTGTTCGTCTCATCTCTCTGTCTGTTCGGTTCCCCCTATCTCTTGTCCCCATCATGAAAACTCGAGCAAGGGGTTCAGCCTGAACACATGAGGTTTTACACTTCACTTTACTGTATGTTAATTCTTATAAATTTGCCTACGAGAATAATTTTCTGGGTTACATGGCCTGAGAATAAGTTAGACGTGGGAAGAGGACAAAATGTACAGTTGGGAGAATTTTAAAATTGGATGGAATTATAGCTCTTAGAGGCATAGCAGAAATCCGAAGTATTGAAGTTAATTACATAGGATTAACTCTTCATAGTTTCAGGTCACTGTTTTAGTAGGTAGAAACAGGGTTGAGTTAGACACATTACAGAAGCAGGTGGAAATGGACTGGGTCATTTTTTTTGTTTTTTCTTTTAAACAGCGGCAAATTCAAGAGGGAAACGTGAGTCTGGTGCTACACGGAGCTGCGGGTCCAGGGGGTTGAGGCATGAACATAAAATTATCTGACTCCTGACTTCAGATGTTTCCATTACAGGAGAAGCCGGATGAGGGCATTCGGCCAGAGTTCCCCATCCACCATCTTGTTCATCATCCTTTGATCAGCATCTAGTGAGCACCTTGCTGTTTGCACTTAGGTGCTAGGAATACAGAGATGAATCAGCTTAGGCCTTTGTCCTGGGGAACTCACAGTGTGGAGGGGGTTGGTTGGTGGTGAGCTAGTCAGACATTGTTTGTACCTTTTAGTGAAAAAGTCTGTTTAGTCTTTTAGTACCAAAAGTCTAGGATGAAAGAGCATCCCGGGAGTAAATTGCTGGGGCCTCCAAGAGCTGCCTTTGAAAGCAATTGCAAGATCTTGGGGCTTTTTACCCATCTAGGGGGCAAGGGGCAGATGTTGCAGTCATACATAGAGACCCACGGACAGGGCTACTAACCACCACGACACAGACATGCTGTGGGGTTCAGCCAACAAGCCCCTCTCCACTTTTCTTTCCACCGGTACAGCTGCAAGGAACAGAATTTGAAAAGGAGAGGTTTGCCCTTCTGATGGAATTCTACACGAGCATGCAGAAATGCAATTTAACAATTCAAGCGATTTGTGCCGAGCACCTATTGGGGGCCGTGACTTGTGTGGGGTGCTGCTGGGAAGACACAAAGATGAACCCGGGGTGGCTCTGCTCTCAGGGAGCTCATAGATCAGTGAAGGAATCCACCACTCATTCATTCATCAAATATTACGGAGGGTCAACTTCCTGCTGTTTTGGACACTGAGGCAGACCTGGCCCCTGCCCTCACGGAGCTTTGGTGAGTGGAATAGCCAACACATACGTGGGCAATCAGGATCCCACAGGCTAAGGGCAGTGATGAGAGGTGGGTGTACAGAGCGTGTAAGAGCACAGAGGTTTGGCTGCTCATAACTAACTGCCGCGGGAGGCAAGATCATCAGCGCCTGGAATGAAGTGGTTGCATGCCGTAGAAGAGCTGAAGAGGGAGTGGTTAATTTTGCTGGGCCATCGGGAGTGCGGAGGATTAGCGAGGGTTCCGAGGCAGAGATAGTCGAATATGTGTGTGGAGGAGAAAGGCATTTGGAATATGGGGAGAGCTTGAGAAACTCGGTGTATGTATTGCAGCGTGACCTGGGCATTACATACACAAGGGTGTGTGCATGTGCACATGCATGTACGTTTGTGTGCGTGTTCATGGACGGGAGCTTGAGGAGCTTGGGGAGTGGGCTGGGGCCAAGTGGCTGAACTTTCAATCAGTCGGTAATGGGGAACCACTGAATGTTTTTGAGTAAGGAAGTGATCTGACCTGATTTGTTTTCCAGAAAGATCCTCCTATGACTAGTATGTAGAATGATTGAAGGAGTAAGACACAGGAGGTGATGAAGTAAGTCAAGGGGCTGTGGTGATGGTCTGAATGGTAGCAGGAATGGGTAATACTGAAATATGGCAACCATTTATTGAGCCTCCACCTTGAGGTGGGACCATTACCTCTAATCCTTCCCCAAACCCTGCAAAATAGATATGGTCTCTGCTTACAGGATGAAGACAGTGAAGCCCAGAGGGGGCAAGGGATTGACCCAAGGCCACACAGCTAGTCATCTGGGATTCAGACTCCGATTTATCTGGCTCTAAACTCCTGCTCCTATTTACTTCACCGGACGCCTCTCTCGTGGAGCAAGTGATTGCTTGAGAGATCTCAAGAAAGAAAATTATTCAGGAGAGAGTACATGTTTAGGAGCGAGGCAGAGCTCCATTCAGATGCAGAAGAGAGACAGCTAATGGTGTCAAATTCCACAGGCGCTTTAGTAGGGTCATTATATTCCACATTAAGGAGATCACTAGTGGACTTGAAGGGAGTGTTGAGGGTAAGAGGCAGTTTCTAGAAATTCCCAGTGGACTCAACGGGAAGTGAGGAAGTGGAGGCACAAGCATAGGAACTCTTCCCGGCGTTGGGAGCCAAGGAGAGGAAAGAAATCGGGAGGCGGATTGAGACACAGAGTTGAGGAAAGCTTTTTTTTTTCTTTTTACTTTTTTGAGGAATAGGAAACACTTGAGCAAGATATTAGGTGCTGTTTGCGATGGGAGATGAGGGGTGGGAGTTGACCCGCTGGCCTCTTTTGAGGGAGGACACTGTATAGCGGTTCATCATCACATGGTCACAATATCCCATAGAGAAGGGAGGGACTGCTCACCGTGTGACAGATCCCTCGGTGACCTTGGTAAGATCCTATAGAAATGAAGGTCACCTTTTCCTGGGTGGGCCGCCCAGGCAACATTTTGACCTTGAGAAGCTCCAGCGTTGAAGGCACACTCTTCACAACTATATTACTAGACCTTGCAAGGTGAGAGCAGTTAGAAGGGCGATTACTGGGGGTGTTCATGTCCCAAGCCAAACGGCTTTCCGAGTCAGCCTGTCACGTACTGACAAGGCTCTCGCTACAGCAAATATACTTCTTAGTGGTGAGATGCTGGTGGCCTCGGTGCTGCTGTGCAGGCTGAGAACTGGGAATCGGGATTCCTGAGGGTGCTCTGAGGCCAGGCAGGGGGGCATTAGAATCACAGACGCCCCCACCCCCAAATGGCCTGCAGAAGGGCTTCTGCTTTTGCTCAGAATCTGGGTTAAGATGGGAAGCCTGCAAGTGTGCATGGAATGTGGAAGTCCAAGGCCGCTTCAGACACAACAAGTAGCCACAACAGCTCGAGCGTGGGTGTCAGGCAAGTTCTAGGGCAACCCGAGTGGCCTGGTGTGCATGGCCTCTGTTGACCCATGTCTGTTTCAGTTGTCTTTCCCCGGCTGTCTCCAACCCGCACCCTCGGTTGAGTTTCGGCCACACCGAACCTCACAGTGCTCACTGAAGCCGCGTGGGCTTGCTTATCTCTGAGCTTCGGGTAAACATCCAACCACCTTCCCTGCATTCCCTGACCACCTGTGTTGCCGCAGTTTCCTGCCACCCCATCTCTCGAGTGGGATCACTTTTTCCCTTACCTGTGCTTCCTGAGCACTTAGATAAGAACGTCTGTAAGAGCCCTTTGGATGGACTTCTTTCCCCCTCCAGGCCACAAGCATCTCAGGACAAGGATGGTGGCTTATTTCCATCACCCACCCTGGTAACTGGCACCTGGGAGCCCAGAAGGAACCTTCTTGATTGAGGTGAATTTCTCTTTTTTGAAAGAAACCGTTTGCAGTTCTTAAGAAACAAAGGCATGGGGGAAGCCCCTGGGTGGCTCAAGTGGGTTTAGCATCTGACTCTTGATTTTGGCTCAGGTCATGATCTCACGGTTTGTGAGTGTGACCCCGCACCAGGCTCTGCACTGCTTGGGATTCTCTCTCTCTCTCTCTCTCTCTCTCTCTCTCTCTCTGTGTGTGTGTCTCTCTCTCTTGGCTTCTCTCTCTGCCCATCATCTACTCTCTTTCTCTCTTTCAAAATAAACAAATAAACTTCAAAAAAAAAAAAAAAAAGGAACAAAGGCCTGGGTTGTTAGATGAACTCAGTGACCAGACCAGAGTAATCCAAACTCCCCATGGCTCCCTGGGCCCCACGTCACCTACCTTCAGAATGTCTCCGGTATGAAAGCTCAGCTCATCCTCACCGGAGGCGGTGAAGTCAAACTTGGCAATGGCTTCCATGTTGTGACAGGAAGCTGGAAGAGAAGTAATGTGTTCATTGTGCCTTTCTGTCCAGGGAAGGGCAGCAGAGCATCGGCCACCTAGCAGTCTTAGCAGTAGGTAGGTGCCTGGTCGAAGGTCTCCAGGCCTGAGAGGGAGACCCAGGCGCTCAGGGAGGGCTTTTGTTTCCGTGGAATTGCGGCGGGAGGGAGCCTGTGGGACCTGCTTCCAGGTGTTCCTTGAATCCCCAAACTCCAGGAGCAGGAAATGAGGGCCCACAACGCCTTTCCCCTTTCATCTCCCTTTGCCTATCTGGCCCATCACCATTTCTGGGACATCTCACTCCCTGTCATCTCTAACTTGGGGCCCGAAGAGCTGGGAAGACTGTTCTGTAAACATCGTCCTGAGGTTGTCCCTTGGCGGCTATATTTAGCCAGGCGGTGTTAATTAGACAGATGCCATTTTCTCTTTTACATCTGAATCATTTAGGAGAATTAGGCAGCATCGGCCTGTGGGGGACTTAGCATCCTTCCACATGGCCTGAGAGTGGAAAGCATTCTGGCTTTAGAGTCAGGGGACTCCATTAGTCAGATTCCTTACTGCATTGTTATAGTGTAAGCCAAGTACATTTCGAAAGATATTCTAATACCTCTGAATTGAGTTAAAATACCCCCACCTCCAGTAATACACGAGGTCTGTGTAAAATAAAAAAGTTAGCCTACATATAAAATATAGTTGTTATTATTTTAGGAAACATGGGGGTATGTAATAGAACGAGCAGAGCCCTGGTTTTGTTGGTGAATAGCTGTATGATCTTGTGTAATAACTAAACCTCTTGGAGTCTCAGTTTCCTTATCTGTAAAGTGGGGATCATAAATTTCAACTAACAAGGATGCGAGATTAAATTCAACATAGACGCAGGGCACGTGGGTGGCTCATGCGGTTAAGTGTCCGACTTCATCTTAGGTCATGATCTCACAGCTCATGGGTTCGAGCCCCATGTCGGGCTCTGTGCTGACAGCTCAGAGCCTGGAGCCTGCTTCAGATTCTGTGTCTCCCTCTCTCTCTGTCCCTCCCCTGTTCACACTGTCTCTCTCTCCCAAAAGTAATAACCATAAAAAAATTTTAAAAATATATAAATTAAACAGTAGACACACAGTGTTACACAAGATAAAACTAAGTAGTCTTTGTGTCTTTAAAATAATGGTATTAGAATGAATTTATCCTCAGCAAAGGGAGCCTGGCCAAAAACAGCTCAAAAACAGAAGAGTTTTCTTCTGATTTCTCCCATTTTTTTAAATGAACTTTCCTCTTTGAAATTTGATGCTTATTCTCCAAGACCTGCAAGTCCTTTGGTTCTGTGCTAAGACAGTTTGCTGTTGGGACAGTCTTGGAAGCTGTTATTTGGCATTTATGTTTATCAGAATGTGCCAAAGTCTGAAACCCTTTACATCAGTGAACTCACACCTTATGACTTTCAGTGACCAGTAAACCAGGACCACAATCACCCTCTCAGTGGGAACTTCCACCCAAGTGACAAGATTTAGGTGACTAAGGAAGGTGGCTGCCTGGTGGGGAGGGTGCGGCATGCAGAGATCAGGGGATTAACGACACGGTAATGGCAGCAAGTGGCTCGTTTCTCTGACTTTCCACATTTGCTTGGTCTTCCTAAAGCAATTTGTAGAAATGATAATTACCCATCCGAAAGAGATTAAGCAAAAAAATATTTCAGGAGCCCAAGTGAAATATCATAGTTAACTGTCTGGGCTTTATCACCAGCCAAAATTTATTTCCAAACAAAAAATATATGTATACTTTTTGTATCCTTTCTTCAGGATCTGTCCATCTGAGGCAAATTAAAATTGTGACCTAGGATGGCCCACTCAACAGAAAGGAGTATTCTGTCCTCCTTAGTGAGTGCTAAATGCTTTTGCTGATTTGCTTCACCCCAAGGCTTTAACATGAAAAGCCTCCCCTAATTAAGGCCTTGCTTTGAGTTTGCAGGAAGACGTTGTGTCTGTGGGTCACCCTCATGGTATCCACAGCAGATACTGGTCACCTTAGGAGATCAAGTGTCAGGTGAATGGTCCTGAAATCCAAGATCCCATTTCTATGCAAATTTACCTTAATAAGCAGGATGGAGACAAGGGGAGGGCAAATGGTAAACATATTAGAAAGTGACATAAATTAGGGATGCAAAAAATATCCAAGGCATGCTCTAGATATGACCTTGAGCTTGGGAAGATCTTTCCTATGTTGCATGTAACTCGGATCCGGCCCGGGTGCTTGGACCAGGCTGGCTGTGCATAACTTCAGTGAGAAGGCTGAGGCAGAAGCAGCACTGCTCCTGAGCTCCAGCTCTTTCTCTGCCTTCCCCCAGGAGGCAGGTGGTATGGGGAAGCCAACGACCCACGGGCCCATAGCAGAACTCCCCGGCTTATAATATTAATCCTGGCTCTGAAAACCCAATTAAACAAGACCCACTCTTAATGAAATCGCTTTGAAAAAATTTGTTTGCATCCCATTTCCATTTGTGAAATGAAATCTGTTCAGATGCGGTTTGGTAGGAGGGAGATGTTCAGGGGGGAGTAGGGTGTGTTCTATTTTCATTCAAATCATGGGGCTTTGCAATTTCTCCCCTTGCATTTACCACTCTCTGCTTCCCTAATAGCAGGGCCACACACCCCCACCAGGACTTGGTCTTCTGTTTGATCATAAAACTGCAGAAATTTATATCCCATTTGTCTATATCCGTTAGTTTTAATTTTGAAAACTTTTAAATTACCACCAGGGAAAAAGAAAAGTGAACTAACATATTTTGCTCAGTGTTTATCCATTTGTTTTATAGTCGATACCTTCCACCAATACATACTGCATCCATTGATGCCAGCCACCTGGGAATTCAAGAACGCTACGGAGCCTTCTAACTACTGTGTGCAGTTACAGTGCTTCTGACCTCGGGGGAAGATGAAGAGAGAGATATCTCTTTAAATAACCTCGCAGACAGATTAAATATGCATTTCCTTCCAGTGATCACCTTTAGAAATGGCTGCAATGCTACCTGCTAGAGAATGTGAACTTGAAGTGACAGTATCTGGGGGCAGTCAGGACACCTCCAGCAGCCTCCCCACCCACCCCAAGCCCGCTGATGATGCCATTTGCCCAGGAATCCTGCCTCAGAACCATGCAGGGCTCCTGCCCTTAATGCTGGCTCTGCTTCTCACCCTCCCTCTGCGTCTCTCTCACTTTGCTCCTGTATGGATTGCATGCAATATCCATTAGCAGCCCCGTGACACAGATTTGTTGCACCATTTGGCAGCACCACACGTGGCTTCCCTGTGCATGATTTTCTCTGCCCCTGCATTTCCATTTAGGCTTCTTTTACCACCAAAACACCTGAAAAACATTCAGGCATAGATACCAGGAATGTTTGTCTACTTCTAAGAGAGTCACCACAGAGGATGAAAACAAAAGCCACAAGATGGCTCTTTAAAAGAGCTGCCATGTGAAATCCAGATTAATTGGATGTGTTCAGAAAGACGTAGTTGCTGTCAAGATGGTACCAGGCAAGAAACTTCTTGAAAGATTTCAGCTCCTCCTAAGTTGGCTATGAATAGCCAAGGCTTCCATTTTATGCCTCTCTTAAAAAGAGCAATTGCATAACACCACAAAGCTGTTGGAAGAGTCGGGCTCAGGACCCGAAGAAAGAAGGAGCTGGGTCCTAAATCAAACTGGCAACACCACTTCCTATTTTGTTGGGGAAGAACTCTAATTTAAATATTATATGACTTGCACTTGTAATTCAGTGAAGCTAATGTGTTTTTTAAAAAAAGAGAAACATTGCTCCTTATAAATATTGTGATTTTTGTTAATTTATATCTTGTGTATGAAACGAAGTGATAGAATAGTGACGAGTTTACATGTGAGGACTTTAACGACAGCTACCAACAGGAGGTTGGCTAAAACCGTAAAATCCTCCTGGCGGGTAACTTCACATGGTGCAGAGACTTGGAACCCATTGACTTTCTTCTATTTGTCAGGCAAAGACCCTCTTGGAGACAATGAGAAGGTAAGGTAAGCGCTTACTCTCCCCGCTGAATTGACAAGGTCGGCTCCATTACTTTTCAGCAGTAAGAAACCTTACACTGCCAGAAAAAAAAAAAAAAAAGATTATAGCTAAGCCTCACTGTACACAATAGATATGTTCTCTAAAAGTTATTAGGAGTAGAGTATTTGTGAGTGGAATCATATTAGCATGCATTATGGAGGTTCATTCTATAAAGCAACCCCATGGTGAATCCCTTTACAAAATGAAAAGGAAATTTGTTATGCAAGTAACTGCCTTTTAACTTATTTTTTTTAACGTTTATTTATTATTGAGAGACAGAGCATGAGCAGGGAGAAGGGAGACACAGAATCTGGAGCGGGCTCCAGGCTCTGAGCTGTCAGCACAGAGCCCAACACGGGGCTCGAACTCGCAAACCGCGAGATCACGCCCTGAGCCGAAGTTGGACGCTCAGCTGACTGAGGCACCCAGGCACCCCTAACTTATCTCTTTTAAACTCCGGGTTTTCATGTGTTGAGGCTTAAAACAGAGCACACCTGTAGAGCCTTCTGACACCTCCCTCCGTGGGTTAAATGTTAGTTTTCCCTCTTCTTAAGTCCCAGAACGCTTTTTAAAAGCCTCTCCTATTGATACATAACATTCCACCTTGGAGTATAGAGGAGTCGTCGTCAAACCTTTTCTGGAAGGACGAGAGAGTAAATATTTTGGGCTCTGCGGCCTGTACAGTCTCTGCCACAACCACTCAACTGTGCTGTTGTAGCCCAGAAGGCAGCCTGAGGAATGGGTGTAGCTGGGTTCCAATAAAACTTTATTTCGGACACTGAAACTTGAATTTTATATACTTGTTACATGCCACACAGTATTCTTCTTCTTCTGATTTTTTCCCCAACCACTTAAGGATGTAAAAACCGGGGTGCCTGGGTGGCTCAGTCGGTTAAGCAGCCAACTTCGGTTCAGGTCATGATCTCATGGTTCGTGAGTTCGAGCCCAGCATCGGGCTCTGTGCTGACAGCTCAGAGCCTGGAGCCTGCTTCAGATTCTGTTTCCTTCTCTCTCTGCCCTTCTCCTGCTCACGCTCTGTCTCTCAAAAATAAATAAACATTAAAATAAATAAACTAAAGTTGCTGTTATTAATTATCCCGATCTTTGTTATATGGGACTTCAGCCTTTTAAAAAAAAATGTAAAAACCATCTTAACTAGGAGTGCCTGCGTGGCTCAGTCGGTAAACGTACGATCAGGTCTTGATCTCACAGTTCTTGGGTTCTAGCCCTGCGTCGGGCTCCATGCTGACAGCTCCGAGCCCGGAGCCTGCATGGGATTTTGTGTTTCCCTCTCTCTCTGCCCCTCCCCTGCTTGTGCTCTCTCTCTCTGTCTCTCAAAAATAAATAAACATTAAAATTTTTTTAAGTAAAAAAAGAAACATCTTAGCTCATGAACAAAAACATGTGATGGGTGGAATTTGGCCTACTGGCCATAGTTTGGACCCCTGGTATAGATGTTTATATTTATATCCTACCACCCCTAATAGTTTGTCAACTTCTGGAGGGGAGGAGTTGTAGTTTAGTGGACAGAGTGTGGGCTTAGGAGTAGATGGGCCTGGATGGAAATCTGAGATGTGCCACTCATTTTCCAAGTGTCCTGTTTATCCATTAGCCAAGAGTAAACCACACAGACTCCATAGGGGTGTTAATGCGTATAAAGATGCCAGCACACAGTAGGCATTCAATAAATGGTAGGAGTGGTTGCTGTTATATATTCTTAGAATCCCTATAATATCGAACTGGTGCTTAGTAGGTACTTGGGAAACGCTGAGTGAATGAAAATGCAATAAATGATCTGCCATCAGAATGATAACTGTAATTGATTTCCTCAGGGAAGGGGCAGCAGACAGAGGACTCATTTACAAGGATCAATTAGTTTCCCACTCAAAGGTGCCCTGACTTCTCGGCAAACTCAGCCGGAGATAATAAAACATACTCCCACACTAGAGGTCTGATTTATTTAATCCAATAGAGGGCAATGGTGCACCCCAAACCATGGATTCTATCCTATAACTTTTTTTTTTTGCATCTTGAGTGCCCACAGGCTTTATCTAGGCAGGTTTGGTGACTGTCCTCATTGTCTCCTGTGTGTTTTAAGGCGTGTAAACTTTAATATTTCAACGAGTCTAAAGCCCACACACCATAGAATTACTTGCTGGAAAGAACTGGAAGCCACCTGCTCTTACTTGTTCTCTGATGCTTAATCTCCCTGAGTTTCATGGAAAGGTGGTCCTGTTCCTCTCAGGGACTAGACCCTCACTCCCGCTTTTGATTCTAGGTTAACGATTTGTGTTGAAACCCCTATGGTGTGTTTTTCTTTCATCTGAACACTACAGCTACGGTTGGAGACTTTTTGCCTTGGTTGCCTTTTCTTGGGCCTTAAACGTCAGAACAGAACACTGAGAAAGGTCATAGATGGCCCTTCTTGAAAATTTGCAGGCTTGGGATGGACAACCGCCTATGATTCACCTGCTGGCTACTGCTTAAGTATTCTTCTAGGGACTCAAATCAATCTATTCTGGAGAAGAAAGTGAGAAAAAGGAAAGGAAAAGGCTGAGCATGGTCATGAGATCAAGGGCTGGCCTTTCCTCATTTTGGGCTTTCAAATGACAGTTTTGCTCTATTCTAAACCCACAGAATCCCTAGTACAGAATACGTCTAATCAGCTGGCCATGTTGAAAATGTTAGCCTTCTCGCTCAAGGTCCAACAAGGCGTACGTATTTCTTTACTGAGACTGCTCTTGAATTACTTCTAACTCGTCTTCTGGACCCTTTAAAATAGAAACCCTCAAATCCTATTCTAGTAAGATCCTCCTTCTGGTTTCTCTGGAGATTTGGATCTGTGGCCACATGTAGAGGCTAAGTGGGAGCTGGGGCAGCACCAAGCTTGCAGATAGATAGCCATGTACTTGGGAATGGCCGTCAGGGGCCTCTGCTTTCAGAGATTTACAACCAACAGCTCCCATGCTTGTCTAGACCTGCCCAGTCAGAGATGCAGGACCATTCCTTTTTAGGTTCAGGATCTCAGGGGGGAATAAACAGCCTTCTCCGGAGGACCTGGCCTGTTTCCACAGGTGTTCTCTCTATAATATAAATATTTCCAACTTTATGGCAACCAAAGTAAGCAAGGACAAGTGAAATCTACTCCACCAAACCATTTCTGGCTAGTTGGCTGAGATATCAGTACTCTCTAAGAGCCTCCATTTTAAATGATTTTGCACACACGAGACATTCTTATTTTCCTCTTGTCCCTGGGAGACTCATTATTTCCCCCTACAAAGCCCTAGGAAGGCGAAAATCCCCCCACATGACCAGCAGGGGCGAAACACGGAGCTAGAGGGGCCCTCCTCAGCCTGTCCGAGAACAGTGATTCCTCGGTGGTTGATCTGCTGACGAAAGTCTTGAAGACACAAGGAAGTGGCTCCGGAAGAAGCCCTCCGGGTTATGCTCCGTCTCTCCTGCACATGTGTTTCCTACAGAACAACTGTCCTCTGGCTGTTTCACTTCTGCTGGAAGCAGTCACAGGGCTCTCTCTGGTGACAGGTAACTACTGGGCAGTGGGTCCTGGAGCGAGAGATGAGACGCGGACGGGAGAGGTGCACCGTTCCCTCCTCCCAGTCTGGGGTGGCCATCTCTAACCCCTGAGGTGAGGCTGGCTTTACCCACCCTGACCTTGGGACGCTCTCTCTACCAGTGCACCTCCTGTACACCCTCTGCCAACCTCTTAGGGTCTCAGTCCACCCTTTGGCCTTGACTTGAGATGGCTCCCTATTTTCCATGGGAAATGTTTTCCAAGGGGAACCATCTCCTTGGCTTGTTTTTAGGTTTGGAAGCCAAGTAAATATATTTCAAAGACATCCAGACAAACTTGACCCAACTGGAGGGTCCCTTTAAATCCCTTATATCCTTATTTAATCAAATTGATGTTCTGTAGGTCTCCGCCTGTCACTGCGGATTAAGGAGATTTCACTGGTCTCAAGGATGTTTTCCTCTTTTTTTTTTTAAATTAGCTCCTCTTTTTCTGCTTAAGGAGTTTTGGTTTTGGGTGGGGAGGGATGGCAAGGAGAAGGGAAGAGAAGGTGGAGACAAATCAAGAGAGTGTCCCTGTGCATGTCCTCTCCCCTCCCCTGCCTTCTAGATCAAGTGATGCCCAAGACAAGTGGCGCCAAGGACAAAGGGTCATTTGCTCTTCCTTCTTCTGGTTATTTATCCTCTTACTCTTCTGTAATCTGCACCAGTCTGGCATATCAAACTTAACTTTTTTTTTTAATATTTTATTTTTAAGCAATCTCTCCACCCAACGTGAAGTTTGAACTCACAACCCCGAGATCAAGACTTGCACACTCGGACTGAGCCAACCAGGCGCCCCTCTTACTATTTTTTTTCCAAGTTCAAAGCATGTCACATAAAATTTCACTTGTCCTCAATCTTTTTGTAAGAAAAAATCCTTTTCTTTAAGCGTAATGTCTATGTTCTATCAAACTCAAGAAAATTCTATTCTCTTTTTCCTAACTTGCCATTCTCTGCAAGGCAAGATTGTCAGCAATGGTGGAGATGGACAGACCTGGCTGTCAGAGAGACCTGGTTTCAGATCTCAGTTTGGCAGCTTCCTTGCTGCTGGGAAAACTCACCTCCCGCCCCGTGCCTCAGGTTCTGCATCAGGAATCCAGATAACAATGCTCATTCTCAGTGTTGCCGGGGACAGGTGTAGACCCCTGGCTCATCCTTAGCATTTGACAGTTCCGTGTCTCTTTCTCCAATCGTTTTGCATCTCACCTATCTACTTTCCTTGCTTGTAAACAGTTTCCAAACCATTTTTAGAAACCCACCAAGCATATACCCCTTTCCAGGTTTTTAAATCTCTGGTTTTCTTCACTTACCCCAGGGGAGCGCTAGCTTCTCTCTACTCACCATGGAGCCCTGGCTCCAATACCAGAAGCTACCACACAACGTCCTGCAATCAAGACAATCCCGTAAGCGAAGAGAAAAGACAGCCTGAACCAAAGGGAAGTGGCGAAATGGAAGGCTGAGGAACAGAAAACTGATCTGAATTCTAAACTTTGCCGTCTGCCCAGAGCTCAGTGACGGCACTCAGGGAGCACACACAGACCACGCCTCAACCAAGTCTAGAGACCAGACGAGCTAAGCCTAAGTCTCCCATGGGTCTCCCATGGGCCAAGGGCCTCATCTGCACTTTGCAACATTAATATGATTGTGATCATTATTACTAGTGCTACCACGACCACCACTCCCATTTAAAGCTGGGAAACTGAGGGGGCCGATTACTGTGCATGTCTGCTGGCTGGCGAGGCCCTGCTCTCTTTCCTTCACCGCGGTGCCCCTGCCGGTACTAGCAAAAATGGAAAGTCCTGCACTAGTTCAAGGTAATTACCAACTAGCTCAGGGCCGCCCAGACCTTCCTGGGTGGCTGTCCTTCAGCCAAGAATTGATGGGAGCAGTTCTCACATACCCACAAAATTCAAGCCCATTATTCCTTGGTCAAAGAGGCAAAGTCTGCAATAAACCCTGCTGACCTCAGAGTAAGCAATCATGGGCTTTAAGGCCATCGCAGAAATGGAAGCAATCTCAGTTAATAAACTTACTAGCGGCTGTTCTCTTTGCCATTCCCTTTTGTTCCTTCCTCTCTCTCTCTCTCTCTCTCTCTCTCTCTCTCTCTGTCTTTCAAGGTCATGGATTTCTAACCTCTCCCACCATCAACAATTCCTCACAATACAGTCTGCTTTTTTTTCTGAGCTCTTTTTCTTTCTCCTCTAAATATCAGTGACTTACCATGAATCTAGTTAGAACAACTGCACCTAAAATCTTTTGTTTTTATATCTCCTACACTTTTCTTATTGGAATGACACCGAAAATACCACTTTGCCGCGCGAGACTGAGATATCACTTGCCGTTTCCTTGTTTCATCCTGATTGTTCCCTAAAGCAATAACAATTGTCTACCAAAAATCTTGCTGGCAAAATCCAAACAAGAATGAAGCATGGAAGATACCTGTCCCCCCTCCCCGCAGAATCAGCAACTATTCAATGAGCCCACAAGACAGGCAGGAGGGAGTGGTGGATGTGAGTGGAAGGGAGGAAAGAGATAGACAGACATTGTACAAATCCCCAAGCTTCTTCTTCTTCCGCTTCCTAATTTCTATTCACATCATGATTTCTTTTCAAATATATCACCAGGACTTTATGGTGCCTTCATGTTCTCTTTTCCTTCTCTTCCCGTCTGTTCACTTCATGTTTGTGTTTATTGATTTGGGCTCTGAACGCTTGGCTCATTTATCATGTATTTGAAAGTCTCTAGCTCCTGACCCTGTTGTCACCACAGCTGCAATATCGCTCCCAAACGCTGCCAGTCCGTGCTCAGCACCCTCTCTCCTTTCTGTACTTGGTGCTACCTTAATTCTTATTTGGGCAAAGCACAAAAGCAGAGAGTCGATGACTGTGTGGTCACAAATGCTTTAATCTTCTTGTCACTTTTACTTATGTTGCCAAGCCCCTGTTTATTATTGGAATACGGGTCATTTTTTTTTTTTTTATTTTGCTGGTCTCAAAGCTTGCAAAAGTGGACATTAACCCATGTAATAGTTTACCTTGTTTCATTTGGTAAGTCTATCCCTCAAAAGTTGGAGGTAATTACATTTCTACATATCCGGTCACCCCATAAAAGCACTAAAAAGCTGCCAGTAGAAGGGATACTATCGCGCATTACTTCCATCAGATGAATAGTTTAAATATTCTTATCTTTTTTGGTAATGTAGGTCATAATTTGAGTTCGCTTGAACTGAGGAACACCTAGATTTGCTTTGCCTCCAGTAGTCTCTTTCTTTTTAACTGCTTTGATCCCCTAAGCCTCCGAGTCTCAAAGTTGGACGTGACCCGGTCTTTCTGTAATTTATTGAGATGGTGGAGAAAGGGCATAGGGAAGGTTGAACTGGAAGCAGCTTGGTGCATGGGTTATATCGAAGCAAATGTCTCACTATAATTTTCAGTTTGAATCCTGCCCTGAGGAGAAAAAAAAAAAAAAAAAAGAAATGTATGAAGATGATGCTCACAAGTCCCAAATTCTTGTGACTGTCCCTTGGTCCTCCACCAGCCTCCATGTGACTGGGCTGAGACTCCTTGCTCTTTTGGTCATTTCCTTGAGGTGACATTACAGTTTGTCAATGTTCTTCTCAAAATGCGTTATGTAGACCTGAGCCCAGTATTCAAGAAACGGTCTCAGCCGGGCTGAGTGGAAGGGCACTGTTAAATCACTTCACTGCGCGACAGAGCTTTAACCACGTGTGACCCTACTGGCCATCGGGATTCCAGAGCAAACCAGTAGGACAAAAGCACCAGTATTCCCCAGCGTGAAGAGGGGTCACACCAGGTCTCTTTACTTGTGCTTCTGTGAGAGGCTTTTGGGAGCCAAAACGTGAGGTTCGAACATCATCTTTTTGATTTTGATCTTGTTTGGGTCCTCGCCATCAGCCAGGTCTTCAGTCCATCGTCATTGTCTGGGCACGGATTTATATTCCGCCCCCTCTGATCTCTCTCCTGACTCTTTTCTCACAAGCAAGCTTAATGCCTTTTTGGTCTCTACTCCGTAATGAATGGAACACGGGCTTTGGAGTCAGGCACAGGTGGGTGACAGTCCTGGCTCCTTCCTTCACCAGCTGCATGATCACAAGCAAACTTGTTATCTCGGAACTCAGTTTCCTACTGAATGACTCCCTCCAGGTTGACATGATCAACACTCTCTGAGCATTGACTCCGAACCCACCAGATTAAGTAGTTGTTCTGCGTGGTTTTCTTCATTCTGTTCTCTAGGAGCTCATGAAAAATGCAACCAAATGCCTTTCTGAGATCAAACTGGGACACATCTGTGGCCCTTTCCTTACGTGGCACTCTAATAACCTTATAGGAAAGAACACAAACCAGAACAGGGTCAGCTCCTCTTTCAGGCTCATAGGGAAATACAACGTGGAAGAAATTAGTCTTTTCACTCACTGTCTTTCTTTTGTGTTTTCTGTTCCCTACTCCTTGTCCACTTTCTTAGTCTGTTGAGTTTCCTTTTATGTCATTTTTAAAAAATGTGTATTTTATATTTTGAGAGAGGGAGAGAGAGAGAGCACACAAGTGGGGGAGAGGGGCAGGGGGGGAGAGAGAGAGACAATCTCAAGCGGGCTCCATGCTCAGCTCAGAGCCCAATGCAAGGCTCCATCCCACAACCCTGAGGTCATGACCGGAGCTGAAATCAAGAGTTGGACTCTTAACTGACAGAGCCACCCAGGTGCCCCCTTTTTATTCTTTTAAATAGGCTGTGCTCACCTTATCTACCCATTCACCCTCTCCCCATCCTGCTTGCTTGATAGAACAGGGACTCCTGTGTGTTGAAGTTTTCTGATGCACACTTTCTGAGAGTCATTTTCCCATTCAGAGTTTGTTGATGCCATGTTGTCACACTATCTCCCAGATCCACTCAAGACTCTCCTATTGCCATTTTAGGCCTTCAGCAATCTCTCCCCCATCCCATGTGGACCTAAGTCTAAATGGACTTCAGCATACCACACACTCATCCAAACATGCCTTAGGAAATGGCTTCTCATTATTCTCTAAGCACTCCTCTGCATCCTCACCTCTGCACTGCTCTTCCTTCTACCACCTGACTCAGGCTGCTATGTATAGTTATGCAGGTTGTTTACTGCACAAGGGCTTGTGGCTTAGCCTGCAGTGGGAGCTAAAATCCAACCAGTGCTCTTCTATCAAACTTGGAGTCTTGATGTGGGGCTGCGTCCACCCAAAGTTAGGGGCACAGTTTTCTAACTTAAACAAAGACATCAGGTCTAAGTTCAACGGTTCCTTCTAAACCTTACTCGGGGTCTGCCCTTGTCACACCTTATGCTCTTATGCTCTCGTGTTCTTCTGGGGGACTCAGTGTATTTGCCCCTTGCTTGGTGCTGCTGCCACATTCAGTGAGGTGGGCAAGCACCTGGCCTTTTGCAGTTTGGCTATTAGAGTTCAAGTCCTGGCTGTACCACCGGCTATCTGGGTGGTCCTGAGCAAGTTATTTAATCTCTCTGGGTTTCCGTTTTCTCATCTTTAAAACAGGAACAACAATAATACCTGCCTTATAGTGTTCTAGTGAAGATATCTGAATATTTGAAATATCCATCCAAAGCATTTAATATGGTGCCTGGCACATAGGAGGCACTCCAGGCTTGCTAGTTACCACTACTTTGTGCATAGTCCACAATAGCTAATGATGACCGAGACATGCTGTGGCTCACGGGAAGGAGGAGTGAGGAAATGTAGCCCTCACCAAGTAGGGTTGCTAGATAAAATACAGAATGCCCAGTTCCATTTGAATTTCAGAGAAATATTCTAGCATGAGTATATCCCAGATGTTTACCTTCTCCACAGAAATCTCAAAGTGGTAGATGGTGCCTTGTTAAGATTAATGGCAAGCAATATTTGACCTTTCCACCCTGTCCTATCTATTCTCTCCGCTGCCCTTCATGTCACACAATGCTTGCTCTACAAGATCTCTGACACAAAAACTGGGAAGCGGGCCAGTCTGTGGCAGGAGACCCGCCATCTTGGAACGGAGCCCTGAGGTGTCCCTGTGAACGCTATGGTTTGCATGTAGAAGTATATATTCTCTCATTTGTATATGCAGGGAGCCACAAAATGTCATTTCCCACTTTCTCTGCCTTTTGTGTGTGGTTTGCCACTTTCAATGTTGTGTGGGCCCCAAAGCACGTTTTTCCTATTATGCATTCTGGAATACTACGTGTTTTGATAAGTGGGTTTTATAGATTGGAATTTCTGTTTCTGGAAGTGAATTTTCTTGTAATCCATACTTGTGTTAAAGCAGGAATCCTCTAAGCCTTCTTACTTATTCAGATACTTCTCTTGTGATTATTCTGGCATTTCACATCGTTATTCTCAAATTCACTATCTGCTCTCTCATATCTATAACTTGTCAAATTTTTCCACGCTTGGCATTTGCACCACAGTAAAAAAAAAAAAACAAAAAACTCCTGGGCACCGGCCCCAGTGAATTATTAGTAGTCCCATCACATAGTCATCAGGTTGACATTTACTTGTATTATCTGTGTCTCTAGTCCCAATGACAAATAATCCTCAAATCGGTTGCTGATACCTCATCCTTTTATTTTATTTTTAAATATGATTTGTGCTTTTCTAGAGCCTTGTCTCTTCCTGGCCAATGTAGAAGAAGCTACTGAACCCTCAGTGGTACCAAATGGGGTCCTGTTCCCTTCATGCTCTTCTCTTTTTTATTCTCTTTCATTTCTAATCCTCCATTACTGACTCTTTGTCCAGATTCTTTTCTCTGCTAACTCTGTCTGCATGGCTGAGGAGTGGCGATTTCTCCTTAGTCTGGCCTTCAGATTTTCTGCTGCCTGACCTCACTAGGCTTTCACTCTCCTTATCTCTCTCGGGATTATCTCCTATGCTTTATGCATTCACTCAGCAGACATCTCCTGGGCCCTACTCTGTGCCAGGCATTGTGCTCCACATGGGATCCTGAGTGGATTAGAGAGGCCGTCCTAGACCTCAGCTGGCTCCGAGTCTTGATGGAAAGACAGACAAGTTGACCAAACAAGTGAGATCAGTTGTGATAACAGAGCCAAACCTCAAGCGGTTGAGGAGCCCAGAGGAGTGGTTCCTAATCCAGCCAGGGATGGGTACAGTGCAGAAGGGACTGGGGGAGGGGTTCCCAAATGAGAAGACAAATAAACTGAGTCTTGCAGACAAGTCGAGGTCACGTATATCACCGATGGAGGGAATGATCCATGTGAATAGGAGTTGGGGAGCCCATTTGGTTCATTATAACCCTTGTGGATTGGCAGGAGATGGGATTGGTGATTTGGGCGGGGGCAGGTCATGGAGGGCCTTGCGCAGCATGCCAAGGATGTTGGATTTTATGCCAAGGGTGAGGAGGAATCCCTGAAAGGGTTGCTAACATTTGCATTAGGAAACGTTTAATCTGGTGCAGTATGAAGGATTGGAGGGCGCAGTGAGGCTGCAGACGGTCAGAAACGATGAGGGCCTGAAACATGACGGTGAGAGACTCTGCTCCTTCTCTTGACATTGAGTTTTTGTCTCAACTGTAAGGGCTTTACATGTCATCTCATTTAACACTTGCAAGATCCTGAGGAGTATGTCCTGTTTTTATACCCATCTGACGTATGAAGAAACTCAGGGGCAAAGAGCCTGGAAGCTTGCCCAAGTTCACGTGTATCAAAACATGGTGGAACCAGAGTTCAAATTCAGCCTGTGCACTTAACTAACATTGTCCCTGGTCTATTACTTCGACTAACTGACAACGGCTGAGAGGTAGAGAGGAGTCTAGAGCAGCGCTCTCCGGCAGAGATACGCGAGCCACAAATGTGAGCCACATATGCAACTTTAAATATTTCAGTAGCATATTAAAAAAGGAAAATCACTTTTAATAATTAATTTAATACAAATTATCCCAAATACTATCATTTCAACATGAAATCAATAAAAAATACTACTGAAATATTTTGCTTTTTTTTTTTTTTACTGAACTAAGTTTGCTGTGTATTTTATAATTACAGTACATCTTAATTTGCACAAACTATATTTGAAGTACTGAATAGATGTGTGGGGGGCAGCTACCCTACTGCTCTCCTATTTCTGCTGTTGACGATATGGTAGATGGTGATAACATTTTTATAGTTAAGGGACTATCAGAGGAAAAGATAATTTGGAAGGAGTTTGAAAGGCTTGGGTAACATCTGGGTGGAGATTCCTAGTCAGGGGTTGGACATATAGGTGTGGATCTCAGCGTAAAAGTCTGAGTAGACATATAAAGTTGGAAGCTATTGCCATACAGATGGTTATTAAAACCAGGGTTAGAAGGAACTCACATGGGGTGATTACAAGGACTAAGCTCTCGAAACACAAGGAGGGGATGGATGTCTCATGTAGGTGGAGAAACTCATTTGTAGGTATCTCCTCTTAAATGGGAAGGAAGGATGAAGTGGCTGTGATTGCAGAAGGGAAGTTTAAAGGTAAAGAGGGTGAGGAGAGACAGGAAGTAGGCCTTCTAACCCCCTGTAGGCAGGGGTTCTCTCGGCTCCTCTACTTTTTTCTCTTCTACAGAAAAATGAGTCCTTTTATGGCTGACTGCTCACAAGATCTAGATGCAAAAGGGGAGGAAGAGGCAAACAAAATGTAAATGTTTGTTCAGCCAGGAAGTAAAAACCAACATGAACACCCATTTCTCCAATTGCCATTCCATACTCTCTCTCATTAAACTTTTTATTTTGAAATAATTATTGACCCACAGGAAGTTGCAAAAATTTGTCCCTGTCCTCTTCATCCTCTTCCCACGGTGGTAACATTGTACGTCACCACGGTAGAGTATCAACAGCAGGAAACTGACATTGGTGCAATACTATTAATGGGACTTCTATCTTTTCTTTGACCATTTCCTAGTAGGAAGCACCCTGAGTAAAAAGAATCAAAATGAAGTAAGATGTAATTAATGTCCAATCATGTCCAGAACTTTATGTGTGTTCAAGAGCTTTTATCCCTGTAACTAAATGACATGCATCAAATACAACAGTAAATGCCACCTAACTGCTCAGGCCCCCGATACCTTCTAATAGCTATCTGTAACTTGTACCAACATTATGTGGTCAGACCAGACTCTTCACTGTCTGTTTGGCTTCATCTTGTTATGGAGAATAGCAAAGAACAGAAGGACAGACAGTTCTTCTGTTCCCATCAGGATCTACAGCATGGGCTGCATGACGCAGAAGAGAAAGGAAGGTGCCCCAAATCGCATTGCTGTATAGCCCAGGTCTCACTGACTCCAGAACCCAGGCTCAGTTTCTGACATGGCGCTATCTCTACATAGATGGCTATTTCATGCCCCATCTACACAGCAGAAAACCAATGGACTAGGAGAGTTAGCATTCAAATGAGTGACTCCATCCGACTTCCAAGCTGGGAGGATTTCAGAGGAACCCACAGTACCCAATACGATAGGTTCCTCAGTAAATGCAAGGGGTTTAATTGGACCAGCTTACAAAACAAACAGACCCAAAGGATACTTGCACATTCCTCAAAAGCAGAATCAAACAAAGAAAGAACCAAGAAATCTTGCTGCAAGGAAACAAAAACCAATGAGAGAAAATTAAGCCAACTCGAAGGGAACAGTTGCTGTCCATCAGCCAGGGTTCAGCCAAGGCGAATAACCCATTAATTAACAGAGTGAGAGTTCCTTTCTGTATTTTTACTCTCAGTGGTAATTTGCTAACCGGTAAATATGGAATGACTTTTTTCTCCCTTGGAGATAAATGAGCTCTAGTTCTCAAAAAATGATACATCTGGCAAGAGGTAGAAAACAGAAAAATGAAGTGTTTTGTCCATTAAGACTTGAAATTTCAGCAAAATACTTATTTCTGGTAGCTGGGTAAAAAGAACTTGACAATTGGCCTTGACAATTCCTGAACAGCTGAAGAAGGAGAAATGTAGCAGGAACAGGCTGGATAAGGGTGGCCAGATGCCTTCCGGCTGAGTGATCTCTATAAATTTATTTTATGTATCTACACCTTCCCTTATATTGTCGTGTGTCATATCTGTGCTACCAGGAATAAAATCGTTTTTGTCAAAGTCAAGAAGACAGGCCGAGAGCAATTTGCAGTTGCGAAGACAAACTATAGGCGTCAGGGAACAGGACACAGGGAAGGGGGGTTCCTTACTCTTTGTTGTCGCCGTTGGAAAGGGTCTCCCGTCCGCAGGTGCCAAGACAGAGCAGCACTCCCAGGACAAGGGTGGAGGAAAATAGCTGAAATCAAGTCAGCTCTATAAATGCCATTATCAAATAGTCAAGGATGAGAAAACAAAAAGTCATGTGTTGGAGGGACCGGTCCTGCATGGACCAGAGTTGAAATTCAGCCCAGGGATCAGTTCTTTTGTTGACCTCCCCCGTGACAATGTGATTCGGCCATTTGTATCCGACCGAGCCATTTGTTCGGGGATGCAGCCTGCATTTTTAAATCTGTGCAATAGATGCAGCCTGCATTTTTAAATCTGTGCAGATGCTTACACAGACCCTGCTCTCCAGTCAGATGAGAATGTCACCAGATGTGACTAAATGTGCCTCCTTTTTTAGCTGTTTAAATGTGAGAAATCCCTCCCATATCAGTCCGCTGCAGGAAATTATTTTTATCAGGGTCTTTCAGCCCCAGCTCTGAGGCACATCACAGATATTCCTACAAAAGTTCCACGGTCGACAATGAAACAAACCTCATGCCAGACAGATTCGTACACTCAGGGAGGCAGAGAGGGGAGTGAGTCCTGTCTGCGATCGCTTTCACTGTGGATAAGCTAAATGGCGGGAGCATGGCAGACAGGACAGAACGAAAATGTGATCAACGTGGCATCTGGTTTCTCTTCTCTATTCAGCTTCCACGGAAGTGAACATGAAAAAAAGGGAAGGAGGGAGGAGAAAGAAATAAGGAGAGACAGGGCCCCTTCTGGGAAAAGCAATTCTAGTCCCGAATTCTCAACTGTGAATTCCACCTCAGGAAGCCAGTGACCACTTTTACTGAGCACCCGGTGACAGAAATGCTCAGTTTGTTCCAGGCTGGGACCAGACAAGGGGTGGCAGCTTCTGCCTCAATCTTTCCGCCGTCTCCCTTCCCCCTTCCAATCACAATACATATATTTATACTCACATGATTATATCAGCCAGACAATGCTCCCCTAATTGGCAGTGATCAGGGTTCCAGAATTGCTTGGGTGAACCTGCTGTCTCTCTATCAGGCAGAGCAACAAGGGGCCACTAATACTGGCTCCATTAACAATTTCCGGTGGAATAAAAAAACAATCCCCCGACTCGTGCATGGCAATGAATTTTCCTAACAGCTCCTCAGAGCCAACCCTTGAGGAACTCAGACTTACATGAACCTGCCCGGCATAGAATGCTGGTAGAAACCCTCCCCACCCCCAGCTCTAGTGCATAGAAGAAAACCATAGCCACTTCCTTCTGCTGGAGGTTCTTTTGTTCTTTTACGCCTTTCTTTTTTCTTCTACAGGCCTTATGGAGCTAACTGTCATTTTTGGTTCTCTGGTCTTTGTGAATTTCGGGGACATCTGGCACACGGTTTACTGCATTTGCTTTGGTATTTGGAGCTACGGGGCAGTCCTTACTGTGTGTGCGTGTTCGTTCCGCATGCATAATTCACTCACATCACGTGGAACCTGAGTGCCTTGGTATATTTTGACATTTAAATGTGACGACCACAGCGCTGATCACAAGCAATTGCTTAATAGATGTTCATTAAATGAATGAATGCATCAGCAAGGCGCATTCATCAGGCATCGGAATGCCTAGTATGTGCCAGTAATGTGCCTTAGTATGTGCTAGTTGCTGGGTGTTCAGTGATGCGTACCCACAGTCCCTGCCCTCAGGGAGCTCACGGTGGAAGGGTGGGAGGCAGGCATGTAAACAGGCAATAAAAAGACACCACGGAGGCACAGTGAGAGAGGCCTGGGCAAGGTAGCATGGAGTTCGAAGGAGGGAGACCTTAGTCTACCTAGGGCGGGGGCTGAGGCAGTGGTGTGTGTATAGGGGTCTCCTGACGGGGGTGAGCCTTAAGCTGGGGCTGTAGAGTGTTCCAAAGGGGATGGCACAATCAATGACAGCACACAAGAAACAGCAGGGTGTGAGCAGAGAGCTAGAAGCTCGAGGGCGTTTCGGGAAAGCACTGAGACCAGGAGTTGCCAAAAATGAAGCAGAGGCTCAGGCAGGATCTGGAGGGGAGGGGTCTGGGTGGAGTAAAGAAACGAGTTTCGACCACCTCAGTTAGGACCCAAATTCCTCCGGATTATGCCAGGATGTGCACACACACACACACCCCGAAGCAGCATTTGGAACTGTCTTGGAAGCATTGCGGATGTGCAGTAAGGAGATCCCATCACGTCCTGCATCTGTCACTCATGAGCTGGCTTCTGTATGGGTAAGCTGAGGATGTGGACTTTGTGGGCTCTGAGGTAGAGAGCACACCTGGGCATGTTCCCTTTGCAAACTGGGGGGGCCCTAAAGGAAGGAGGCCTCCTCACAGTAGCACAGTATCGCTGTCTTACAGGACAGGGATGGGCAAGCATCCTGAGTAAAATGCAGCAGACATCCTTCGGAAGTATTCACAGGAATGTGATGGAGACACCTTCCTGTCCCCAGCCTGGGTCAGGGTCTCATTATCTCAATTCTGAAGAACCCCCAATTAAATTCACAGCACGGATCCCCGCTTGATTACATTTTTCTACAGCACTGCTTAGCTTAGATCCTTTCTGCTCAAAAACTTGATGATTCCTCTTTACTTACAGAATCAAGCACTAAGTTCTTAGAGTGACATTCGAGGCCATCCCCCCTCTATCCCCATCCTACCTGCTACAACCTCCACCTCAGCCAGGTGGGGCCCCTGGCAATGGGGTCCATGAAGGTTCCTACATGACACCACCTACAAGCCATGGTGGTGTCTTATAATTGCCCATTGGTGTGCCTGCCTCCCACTCTCCTGCCTTCTGCTTTTCCTTGCTCCAGACCCCCACTAAAGGTCCAACTCAAATTCAAGACCATCTCCTCTATGGATGCTGCCTGGCTATCTCTGTCCTCCGGGGAGTTCTGTGTGGCACTTACTATGTTGTTCATTAGTACTATGTTGTTCATTAGTGACTATTAATTTCACTTGGCGGTTTGTGTCTTACTTCCCCAGCTAATTTGTCAGCTCCAGAGGGTAGGAACCAAGCTTCCTCCCTCTTTGTTGTCTATGGACCTAGCTCAGTAGCGTGTTCACGGTAAATAATTGCTGATGATGCCTTTCCTACACTATAGCTTCTAGGAGACCATTGAGGAAAATCCATGGGACGTATGATCATTATTTTGTTATCATAGTGCTATGGACTGAAGTTCTTTTTTCCTCTTCTTGAAAAATCTTGGAGAGAGTGGTTTGCTGCAACCATTTTGGAGTAAGGAGAATGTGAAACATTTCTCCTACGATTCATAAACAATATTTTGCAGGCATTCCTTCAGAGCTTAAAGTTCATCCAGGAACGAGCTATTTCACAGATCAAAAGGAGCATATGTGCAATCCACCAGGAGGAATAAGCACTCTGCTAAATTTAAAGGGGAAAACGATCAAACGCTCCAGCTTGAGAGTAGAAATGGTTTAGCATAACATGACTGAAGAGGAACATGAGTGACTTACTTAATTTTTGGCCCCCAATGTTCGGTTTTTATTGTACATGTTCCATGGAGCAGCGCATGGTATTTTTCACAGAAGAGGAACTGGCGTTAAATCAATAAGGAAAATCACCATTTCCTTAGTGATCCAAGAGCATTTAAGGAAGCTGAGCTCTGCCAATATGTACGACTGTGCAGAATTTGTAACTGGGCAGTTAAAACCACCATCTAAACTGGCAGCTGTGATTTTCCCAGAAGCAGAGCTTCAGAAAGAAAAATAGCTTTTAAACTTCGGTTCCATTTTTGCAAACTGGATCTGTTCATGAAAAACCATTTTAAGTCCAAGGTTCTTTTTTTCCTCATTAGTAAAGAATAGAATTGTTTCTTTTTACCCACATGGAAATTCATTCATTTACTCCACAAATATTTATTGAGTACCTACCATGAATTAAACACTGTTTTAGGTGCCGGGGATGCAGATATGAACAAAAGAGGCAAAGTCCTTGACCTCATGGAGGTTATCTTCTAGTAGGGGCGACAGATAATTAGTAAGTAAAGAAATAAGTAGATATATCCGATGTCAGGCACAAATAATGGAAATAATGCTAACATTATATTGTACTTGGAAAATTAATTTCTAGAAAATTAAAAATGAAGACTCCTCCATGAATACTATCTTAGCTCATATATGTCACATATATTAAGAGGTATTTAAAAAAATAACTAGTAAGGAATAAATAGATTTCTCTTTACACGTGACTTTGACATTCCCTATTGACTTTCAAAAGGATGGGTAGCCTTCTATCTCTGTAGGCCCCCGTCATAATAGCACCTCGGAAGGTTCCTGGGCGACATGACCTGCAAATTGTTCCTAGGTGTTCCTTTTTCCCTGAAGACTCTCCGCCTCCTTTTCCCAATCCTTGCCACTCACTGATGTGGCTCCAAAGTCATCTTCTCTGTGTAACCTTTCCAGACCCACCAAATGGAGCTGAGTTCTCCCTCCCTTCTGCCCCAGGGGTATCCTGGCACTTTCTCAGTCAAGTACAGCATTTAATGGAAGATTTTTGCAATGATTTCTTTACTTCTGTGTCTTTCCTCCCAAGCTGTAAATTCGTCCAAGTAGAGAGAGTCTTATTTGTAATTCTAAAGCACAGCACGGTGCCTGGCACATAGTAGGCTCTCAATAAACATTTGATGAATGAATGAATGACCTTCTGACCTTCGATCTCTTCTGTTTTGGCTTGTGCTGAGCTATGCAGTTGAGAAGGAGGTGACTGTGGCAATATAACAGAGGAAAACCAACTGACTAATATGGTAAAGAACTTAACTTTGCTCTTACGCACAATGGATTTTAAACATTTGAGCTCATGGGCTGCAGATGATAAGGAATTTCGAAACCAAAGTTTCCTAGATGCACACAAAAGGAGAAAAAATGAGATTACAGTGCTAGGAGATTTACAGTAAAAACAAAGAAGTCAATTTCAAGTGGGATGCTGGAACTCATTTCAAGTTATTGTTACAAATAACTCACATGTGTTGAGGGCTTCCTCAGAACCAGGCATTGTTCCAAATGTTTTATCATGTGCTCTTTCATCAGATCCTCACAACAAACCCAGGCAGGGTGGTTTTGGGTTGTATTTCTCCCATTTTACAGGTGAGGACACAGAGGCACCATTACTGCTGGTTAAGTAACTCACCTGGGCTGCACCGCTGGGAAATGGTGGAGCTGAGATCCCGTCCAGGGCTGCCTGGCCCCGGAGCAGTTGCTCTTACCTACACTCTGCTTACTGCTTTTTGAGCCTGAACCAGAAGCCAGACACCTCGTCTCAGGATGGAGACCTAACACTTAGCTCACGAAAGCTCAGTACGTTCTTGTGGCTCCTTTAAATTTGAACAAGAAAATCCTTGAGCACATAAACTGTCCTTCATTCCCAGGGCAACTTGCTTCTTCTCATGGGCTTCACTACGCCAATGTGTGTGTGTGTGTGTGTGTGTGTGTGTGCGCGCGCCCGCGCACGTGTGTGTTTGTGCATATATGTGTGGTGAAATACGAGTACCTGCTTTTCTTTTCTTTGTTCTAGTGAGTTGGCCTACCAGCTTGTCTTTCTAATGAGATGTTTGTTTTGTTTCTGGCAGTCCGCACGCACGGTTTAAGCATCCACATGTGCCCGTGTATTTATAAGAGCAGACACAAGTCGAGTCAAATTTGGATGTTATGATTTTAGCTCCAGAGTGATGGAATTTACTCTTGGGGCTGAAAAGTCAGCATCTTCTTCCTTGTTATTTTTTCCAAGGCGACCTTGTGTAGCCTGCCCTGGGGACAGAAGCGGTGGGGTCACTGGCAGCACAGAGCAGGGGTGGCTTTGCTCAACAGCTCAGATGCTGAGCACAAGGAAGCCAGGGCTCCTCTGGTCCTCAAGCTGCTGCAGAACGCCTGGAGGCTTGTTCCGGGGAACGAGGGTGCCCCACTAGGAGCCCTGTGAAAGGGTGTGAATGAGTCACTACACTTTTCAGGTTGACTGAGATGACTTCTGCTGATTTTCTTCGAATTTAGATCTGTTATCAATGTTCACACACGGGGCCTAACGGGAAGAAAGGTGAACATTTTCTTGATAGTGCCTGGCCTTCGGCAGGATTGTGATAAGATTTGGGTTAAGATGGGACTCTGCGGGAATGTGGAGGTCAGTGTGTGTGTCACGCTTCAGTGTCCTGAGCTGGAAGGAGACCCGTTAGGACAGGTACAAATGTTTTCTGATGTTATACACAAGTCGCCTGTAAGTTGGTACTTAGTATTTTAGGGCATCCACAGGCTCTGTGAATTTGTCAGACTTTAGAGTCCGTAGTTTGGGAGAAACACTTACTTTTTAATAAGGGTCCCCCACCATGACTAGATAAATCATTGGTGCCTTGGTTAAGAGTTTGGATTCTAGAAGCTCACTTAACGTTTCTGGTCTTAGTTTCCCCATCTTTAAAATGGATATGACAATGGTACCCAGTCCCTTGCGTAGCGTTCAATAGACGAATACACAGCAAATGCTTGGAGCAGTGCCTGGTGTTTAGTTAGCATTAAATTTGTATTTATATTAATGCACACATCTTTGTTTACACAACTTCGTATTTGGCAGAGGACCAGTTCCAATGCTTGTACAAAATAGGTCCTTGGTAACAATCTGTTAAATGCGGAAGAAATTAGAAGAATGGATTCAGTGGCATACATGTGTGGCAACGTGTTCTGATTTCTCAGGAACCTGTCATTTTGGGGCAAACTGGACATTAGATTTAATCTGCTACAGGGAAATATTTCAAAAAAGTGGAGTGTTCTGCACTCAAACATCTATTTCTGCAGAAAAGAAGGGAACGGAGATGACAGTTTTGCATGAAGATCATAGTGGGCATGGCATGAAAAATTGAATGGAACGACAGGTAGCAGGGTCTATGACTCTAAATCAAATAAAGAGAAATATCTAATATAATCAGACACTTTAAAGTTACAAACTATATCTTAATTTTGAGTCTACAGAAATTAAAATAAAAAAACAGGAGTCAAATCTCTGGCCTGTATTTACCCTGTATTGATTTTCTAATAATGGCAGCTTGAAATGAATGATTGAATTTAAAAATATAGAAAGAAAATGAATAGTCTAATGTTTTAGGACCTGGTACATTTTAAGAGTGCGTTAATATTAAGTTGAATTGTATGAAATTGCCACTTCTTTTGGTGAAAATTTCATACGGTTCAATTTAATTTTTAAAAAACGTTTATTTGATTTTGAGAGAGAGAGAGAGAGAGAGCGAGCAGGGGAGAGGCCGAAAGAGACGGAGTCACAGAATCCAAAGCAGGCTCCAGGCTCTGAGCTGTCAGTGCAGACCCTGATGCAGGGCTCGAACCCACTAACTGCGAGATCATGACCTGAGCTGAAGTTGGAGGCTCAACTAACTGAGCCACCCAGGCGCCCCGTCATATGGTTCAATTTACTATATTTAAGCTAATTGACACTAAATCAAAGCACTTACATTACCGTGCCTTTTATTGCCTTTTAACTATAGCTATAGAACTAAATTGGCCAATTTTATTTGTCTTAGCCTCTTTAGCCTCTCAGAATTTGCACACAGTAGGTGCTAAACAGATGTTTTGTTAATTGAGTAGCGTTTTCTATTATCTTCTCTCAAAAATTAGGCCTAAATTTCGTTACACTACCTAATGCCAAGACTGCCCTTAAAATATAATTAACCAAGTGTTAACTTCATTTCATGTTTCATGATTTAGATAAATCCTTTCTGTTTCTTGTTTGGGCCACACTGGGAAGCTAATTAATACATTATTAATATAACACAGAGGCAAACAAGACTCTGCTTGCACACACAAGCCATGACGAATAAATTCAGGTCAGGTATACTTATGCAATTAAGGGAAAATGTTATTATAATAATGAGAAATGACTGTTTATGTGACATATCTCTGCACATTAAAATACATTATAGACTCATAAAGGAGCTGAATGGCAGAATCAGGCAAGCTTTCTCCTGAAGGTTCCAATCATTTAGGGCTCGGTTGAGGCATCCAAAGTGCCCTGCGATGAACTGGAAATGATAACCTTCGGGATGCCCAGGAATGAAGAGCTTCATTATTATTCATATAAGATTTCATAACAGTTGGGATTGGTCCAAAAGTTAGGAACACGTCCTGAAATAACTGCGCAGACAGCATGAAATGGTTTTCAATTCAGGAAATAAAAAGCTCCTTCTATGGGGGAGAGATGGGGAATGGTTCAAGGAAGAGTGTGAATAACCCATGAAGTATTACACCTGCTTGGGCCTCAGTTTTCCCCTATTTGTTACGTACCTCCTGGAGAATATTCATTCCCTGTAACATCTGTGGCTGCAAGGATGAATGGGATCATCCCTTAATATGAGATGCATTTCTTGGGGGGAGAAGCCAGAGCTCTAAAACACATTATTTAGGGTTTGATTGACCCAGAGCTGTGAGAACAGCCACACTGCATAAGCGGGGCTCTGAGAAAACAGAGTTGCTTTCGTTTTTCAAACAAAGAACCACAGTCCTCTCTCTGCATCCTTAGACAAATCAAAGAAATGAGCAAGAGAGGGCTCACGAAATGACCAGGTTTAACTTTTCCCCCAATGCCATGGATTTTTCTTAGAGATTTTTCCCCCCTGAGTGTGAAGCACACAAGATTCTGTTCAGTCTGTGCTATCTAATGAGATCCCAGCCCACGGGGATGAGCTCCTACAATAATGTCTTAATGTTAATTACATTTTAGAATGGTTAGGGCAAGAATAGTTCCAAACATACTTGAGGTAATAACTGGTCCTATCTCCAGAAGGTCAACAGTTCAATCAAAGACAGAGAAAAAAATGAACATATCTTAAGAAAGAGTTCAAGTGGTTTTGTACAAGAGCTCTCATTAAGTCTACAAGAACACTTAAAATACTGGTAGAGCTAGGTAATTCTATATTTCCCTTTTTAACTCACCGAAAACCCCCGATTTCAGGGTGCAGTGTCTGAGAACAAGAAGCAACTCTGGCAGGTGAAGGGGAGAGAGCATGTTGTTAAGGAGTTGGCTGGAGTTTTAGGTTTGGGGTCTGTGCCAGGATCACAGCACAGAGTTTGACAGAAGCGGGGCATGGGCTGCTGATGAAAAAGCAGAGGTGAGGCTAGAGAGTTTGGTATCAGATGAGGGCTCTGGGCCAATCTTCTAATACAGTAACAACACCGCTTCAAATCGTGATGACAATAAATCCCTCAAATAATTGCGCATCAAACCGCTCTCCACAAAATTACAATCTGCTCTCATCAGTGCAGTGTCCTTAACGGTGTTGGATCTTTTCCCCATCTTCCCCTTTTTCTATGATTTCTAATGAACACAAAAGAAGGGCAATTGAAAACTATACCCATTGCTTTCTGTTTTAGATGGACTGGACTTACCTTTCATTTCAAAGGGCATAGTATTTTAATCTATTTTTAAAATGTTTACTGAGCACCTATTACATACTTGGCAATAGTCATATGGCTAATTGTTTTAGAGATGATTCCTAAAAAAGACTTTCTGCCCTGCCGAAGATAAGCATTAAAATAACAAAACAGCTCAAGGATTTTTGTTTAATGTGCTAAAAAGTGGTGCATTTCGTCCTCCAAGAACCTCCCCCCCCCACCAAGGAGATTCTTTCAATAAGGGCGCGCTACAATCTGGCATTGTGTGAAACACAGTCTAAGAACTAACAATTTCAGTTAGTTAGTGGCCATGTTCAGTAGAGAAAATACAACTAAGCTGGAAGTGAAGAATGATTTTTATAATTTAAATTACAGGGAAACTTCAGGGCTGAAAATGGGGTGACGATAAAAGTGACTTTATCTCACTTTAAAATAGGATTTTGAAATGTACAGAAAAGCACAAAGAGGAATAATAAAAAGCCTCTATGAACCCACCACTCATGGCATTTTTACGACTCTTTTTAATAGACCCTGTTCCATTTCAGATGGGCCCAAAAGTGACGCAAGTGAAAATATTTCCATGTCTGAGACCAGCCTCTGGGGATAATGGCCTTTTTGGAGGCCATTTTTGGTCTGCGGAATTCCCTTTCAGCCTCTGGCAACTCTACTTTGAATTGTTACTGGTAGGGGGAGGGGAGGGCCTGGCAGATGCTAGCATGACCCCTGCCCTTCGGCATCACAGTCTATTTGAGGGGATTGATACCCACATAAATAAGGCTGATGTGAGTGCTGGGGAGGAAAATTAATTCTGTTTGGGAAAGGGCTAGGAAGAGGGGTAGGTTTGGGGCTAGCCCTTGAAGGCTGGCTTGGATTTAGGAAGGTGGCTATGCGGGGGTTGAGGTAGTTTCAAACAAGAGGGAAGGCCTTGTTCCAGAATGGTGAGCAGACATGGTCCTTGGAGCCACATGTATGTTCTCAACAAAATGGGTGTGCTCTGGCTCAATGCTCTGACTGTAAAAAACGTTGAGGGCCTCTAGTTTATTGATGAAAGGGTCAATGCCCTAAATTCTCTCATTTCCTTTTCCCACTGTGCTACTGAGTCTTGCTGAATTTTTATATATCATCCAGCTGCTTTTTAAACCTAAAATAATGTAATACAGTCATAATTTACCTTTGGAGAGCATGTTACAATTTATAAATGGCTTTTTTATCCACATTATCACGTTTGATTCACATAACAGCCCTGTGACACCACAGGCTCATCTCCACAAGCGATTTCCTTTGAAAGGAACTACTACTTATAAAAACTACTAGCTATAGAAATCAGAAAAATGTCCACCAGCAGTCTTATTGTGTTAGAAGTGCACACCAGGATAAAGTCAGCAATTTGGGAGAAATGAAAGAAAGGGTCCTGAGGTAGACAGCGATGAAGAGTCACCGGAGAATGATGGGATTGTGGCTTTGGAAACGAGTGATGCAGTAGGTAGAGGATGGAGTGAATGTAGGGTAGTGGACCATTAGGGGGTGGGTGGTGGTACTTAGCCCAGTACTGAGCACCCAGCAAGCCCATAGTCAATACCTGTTCCCCCACGAGTTGGGGGTGAATATGTATCTTGAGCAGTGCCAGCAGCACAGTTCAAAAATATAAAATGGTGGCCTTTAGAAGACGGGTACAGAATACGATGAATACTTTTTATAATATTGAGGAGTGAAAGTGTGGTTCAACCTGGAGGAAGGGAGAAATGCTCATCTCTTTTGACGCATCTATGTTCTCTTTCATTCTGCAACATCTCCGTGTATGGTGGCGACTTTTATACACTGCCTTTCACATACCGAAGCAGTGCACTTTTGCAACTACTTGGCAGAAGCTAAAACAACCAGGACACCATGATTGTTGTAATCTAGTTGGAATGAGCCTTACTGACTTTGGGTACATCAACATATCCATTTAGCCTGATGCAAATCAGTTTACTTTTCTACTTTGAGACATGATGTGAAATGAAATTAATCCAGTTGCAGCAAAGTGAGTGAATTCAGTTGAATAAATCCCTTTCTGTGGAAAAGAATTTTGTGTTGCAGCTCATTTGAAACAAAATCCACATGGCAGTATAATGCCGTCTCTGGAACTGAACAAATGCATTTATCCCAGTTTTATCCACAGCTAAATTCACATCAGAGCTATTTTATATGATATCACACTCTATTGTCCTTAGGTGAGGGTCACAGTGAAAGTATTTGCAGAACAACCAAAATGTCACAATGGAACTTAGCCTAAGGACTATCACTCCAACTGGACTATGAACTCAGCAAAGAACGACCACTCCTTCAAGAGACAAAAGAGAGACTAAATCAAAACCAACAAAACCATGTGCATCTTTTATATTCTCTCTTCTTTACTTTCCATTGTCAAAAGGGCAGTCAGCACACAGTGTACATTTACTAAATACATTTTGGTGGTGACTATCACAAGCAGGCAGGACTTGGAGAAGATTCCAGATAATATTAAAGGGATTAAGAGGTTGGGGAGAGGATCTTACGGGGCTGTGCTAATGCAATGGACATTCTTTGTCTTAGAAAAGAGAAGGCTGGGTGTGGCCATTCTGGAGGTAGTCTTGGTTGTTCAACATACTGAATGTTAGAAAGCACGGAGCCACCCTGGTGGGTTGGAAGAAAGCCAATTTACATCTCAGGAAGGGGATTTGGGATTAGGAATGGGGAAGAAGGCTTGACTGAGATGGATTATGAGGTATCAACACAATCTTTAAGAAATCTTTCTCTGGAAATTTTACAGTTGAAGAGTAGATAATCTTTCTGAAATGACTTAGGTGCGGTGCAGCAGGGAAATGACCCCAAGGACCTTGTAAGCTCTATTCTGGTTCTTATTCCATGATTTTTGACCAGCTAGTGTCAGGACCTGGCTTGATTCTTGCCGACCTTTCTCCATGGCTGGAAGCACTTGACCCCTTCCTGCAAGTTGACCATACTGTAGACTCAGCACTAAGCCTTTTCTCGGTTGGGAGGGATTTAAGAAGCTCATGGTGGCTGAACGCTTGGCTGACTCTGCATCGGGTCACCCCCTGCTGCTGCCCTGGCTCAGAGGTGTCCCAATTCTAGCGAATGGAATTTTGTCTTGCTCCTAAGTCCTTGTTTTACTGGATTTACCTGAAATCCACTGTGTACTCCGAGGCTAACACCTGAAATCCTTTCTGGTTTTCCAGGCCTAATATGATTTGGGGATCATATCTAGTATCCACTCTAGGACTGAAGCTTTATGTCTCTGCAGTCCACGCCTCCCGCCGCCCCCCCCCCCCCGCCCCGTGCAGCTCATATCTGGTGTCCAGTCTCTGAACCCCATCCCTGTGCCCTAAAGCTGACTGTCTTTGTGCCCAGAGCATGGGTGACCATGTGTCCTAGATGTCTCCTTTCACCTGTGGCTGGATCCCCTACTCCCTTCCTCCCATGTCCCTGCCATCATCATTCAGGCCACTGCCAGCCTATCTTGTTCTTTGGCCATGTTATGACATGCCACAAGGCTCCGTTTTCCTATGGAGTTCTGTAATGTATGGTTGCACATCTGAATCTTTCCCTACAAACTATATGCCTCTATAACAAGTTATCTCAACATTATTACTATTGACATTTGGGGCTGGTTAAATCTTTGCTGTGGGGGCTGTCCTTGCTGGCCTCCACCCACCAGACACTGGTAACACCCCCCACCCCAAATTTTGACAACCAAAAATGTCTCCAGGAATTGCCAGATGTCCCTGGCAGGGAGGGGATGTCAAATAGTTCTCTGTTGAGAAGCCCGTTCAACAAGAACTCAGAAAGTCAAGAGTATTTTAACGCCAGTTATATACACTTTGAGAAACAGCTGGGTGTATATAAAATATTTCAATCTGGTAAAATTTTAACTAACTACTCTAAACTCTTAATCAACACAAAATGCAATTTTATAACTGATCAGGATGGATGCTGGGTAAATTGGGGTAAAAACCCTGTACCCTAAGTCAGTTCTTCTCATATTTTATTGTGCATAAGAATTACCAGGGGGATTTTCTAAAAGTTCAGATTGCAATTCAGTAGGTTTGAGGCAGGGTCTGAGATCCTCATTTCGAACAGGCTTCTAGGTAGTATCAACATTGGTGGTTGAATAGTTGATAGCAAGGCCATAGATCAAAATCATGGGGAAGGGGAGGGGAGGGGCTCTTTGAATCTTAATGATTACAAGGTCATGAGAGCAACATTAAAATTCGCATTAGAGTGACCGATTAGGAAAATGTGGATGTTCCCTGCACCTTTCCGTAAGAAAAAACTGCTCACAAGTGTGAGTTTTGAAATGCAACGTTTCGATTAGCTGGAAATTAGAAATGTTATACAAGTTGTTATGAGTTCTTTGCTTTGGCCGGGAAAGAAAACCTATGATCTGCTAAGCTAGTTTGGTAAGACTTTTAGGGGTTTCCAAAGATCTGACAGAAACCTAAACTTCAAGGTCTTTGAAGTCCTTATTTTACTAACGGAAGAGGTTGGGGTGAGGATGCAGCTGGGGGAGGGGATGGAGAGAGAAGAATCACTTTAACCCAAGCCTTGCAATGAAACAGATATACCTCATCATGTTTAGTCAAATCACAAATAATTGTGCACTGAAATTGTACTGACATCACAAGATGTTACTATAACCCCAAATCAGATCACTCAGCCACAGGTTTAAAACAGTTGTAATGAATGTTATTTACTATACCGTACCGTGGTAAGCATAATCAAATCTTCCAAAGGCTGCTGAGAGCCTGGGATAACATTTTCCTCCTCTCACATAATACTGCCTCTAAGGCACTTTTACTTAGAGTTTTGCAGACATCTGACTCAGTATTGCATATCCTTGGGAAGGAAATGGCCGTTCACATTTCTTCCTATTTTATAGTCAGAAAGATTGAGGCTCACTTGTTTGTCTAAAGATGTAGATTTGTTCAGGGTTGCAGACAATTCACTGATAGGTAATAAAGTTATCTCACTGAGATAATAAAGTCCTGGTCCTTTTCGAGACCTGCTCTGGGGGGGGGTCCAGCATGAGATTAGCCAGGCCCTCAGCAACAGACAAATACCTCCTGGGAGGCAGTACTAATTTGCTAGCTCTGAAATAATTTTTAAATGCTTATTTATTTATTTTGAGAGAGAGAGAGCTACAGCAGGAGCGGGGGAGGGGCAGAGAACCAGAGACAGAGAATCTCAGGCAGGCTCTGCACTGATAGTGCTGACGTGAGGCTTGATCCCACAAATCATGAGATCATGACCTGAGCCACAAATCAAGAGTCAGACGCTTAACCAACTGAGCCAGCCAGGCACCCCTGAAATATTTTGATAGGTTGTTATCAATATGACTTAGTATGATAGGGATAAATGTCTTTACATTTAAACCTCTGTGCCTAGGTGTGTGTGTGTTTAATCAATAGCGTAAGTACAGAATAAGGAAGATATGGCTTAATAGTAATGCATGGGAACTCATGGGTTTTAGTTGACCACAATTTCGGTATGAGTCAGCAGTGTGACACGAATGCCAAAAGGCTAATGCAATCTTGGGCCATGTTAATAGAAATATAAGGTCTAGAGCAAGGGAGGCAACGACTCCGTGGTGTTCTGCATTTGCCAGATGGCTCCTGGAGGGCTCTGTCCCAGTCTGGGCACCATGATCCAGGCAGGACCTTCAACTGGAGTCTGTTAGAGGTGAGCACTTAAAATGATGACAGGATGCAAAATCCCATCATAAAAGAGGAGTTAAAAGAACCAAGGATATCAAGGCTTGAAGAAGAAGACTTAAGGACACACTGGAAGTGAGAGAAGAGCAGGCTATCCAGGAAAAGAGCCTGAGGCTCAGTTTCTAGTGGCAGAAATATAATTTCTGGCTCCGCAAGGAAAAAAAATAAAAAACCATGAGAGCCTTCTCAATGCTTGTCATTTAATATAAATAAACGGATAAAATAAATGGATCATTGGCGAAGAAGACCCTATTCCTCCTCTGATTTCTGTGAAGGATGAAATGCGTGCGTACATATATGCCTCTTCATCAAACCACCTCCCTCTCCTGCAGGTGCACCTCCTCCAGGAAGCCCTTTCTACAAAGCCCTCCTTGCCCCACCTGCTCTGTTATCGCCTCGATACGAGTTGGGCACTGAGGTTTTCATTTGTCCAGTTTTCCTAACAGCTTGTACATTCCTTAGGGGAAAGGAACCATTTTGTTTTGTTCTTATTACCCCAAATGTTCTCGGTACATCTGGGTATCGTGAATTAGAGACTGAGGGGATGACTGCTGACGGTAGCCCAAAGATGAATTGAAGTAACCAGACGGGTAATTTTTTATAGCGTCTATATGACAGAGCATTACAGCTTGCTCTCTTGATGATAATAGCGCCTAATTGACCCTTCATTTTATGAAATAATTTGAGCTGACAAAGTCGGCTGGGTAGTAAATCTTACCTTTCCCTACATCTTGCATTTTAATAGACTTTATTTATGTATTCATTTTTTTTTTTTTTTTTTTTTTTTTGGAGAGAAAGAGAGCGTTCACTTGCTCGGGTAGGGGAGGGGCAGAGGGAGAGGGAGAGAAAGAATCTTAAGCAGGCTCCATGCCCAGCATGGAGCCCCACACGGGCTTGATCTCCAACTGTGAGATCATGACCTGAGCCTAAATCAAGAGTCAGATGTTTAACCCAGTGAGCCACCCAGGCGGCCCTTTACATCTTGCATTTAAAAATAAAAACTGTGTATCCGTGCTGGAAAAAAACACAAAGTTTACTTTTTGTGTTTGTGCTCCATTTGCCTTGCTCCGGGTCTTAGGAATTGCTCTCCAGCTAGGGGATTTGTTTGACTTCACACTTTTCTCCTTCTTTGTTCATTTGGATATTTACAAGTTTCCAGTGTCAAGTCACAACATCATACGGTATCTAGTTGATGAAGTGAGTTAGTAGTCTATTTAACAATATTGGTCTAAGAGATAGAAATATCATAAAATGAGTTTGGCTAAATAAGAAACACCATGTTATGCATTTTATAAATGAGATATTGCATATTTATATTATGTCAAAGATATAGAAGTGCTTTCAGGGTAACAATGCATGTCGCTTCCTAAGTGTTCCATGTAGCAGGTTAAAGAATGGTATGGTTTCAGGGCGCCTGGGTGGCTCAGTCGGTTAAGCATCCGACTTCAGCTCAGGTCATGATCTCACGGTTCGTGGGTTTGAGCCCCACGTCGGGCTCTGTGCTGACAGCTAGCTCAGAGCCTGGAGCCTGTCTTCTGATTCTGTGTCTCCCTCTCTCTCTAACCCTCCCCCACTCACACTGTCTCTCTCTCTCTCAAAAATAAATAAAACCTTAAAAAATTAAAAAAAAAGAATGGTATGGTTTCACTCAAGGACAGAGGAGGGGATGGGGCACAGTGAGTCATCCACAAAGCTGAGGAAAGAGCACAGAACATGGGAGTGAAGAGCAGGCGGCTCTCATCACTGGACAGTGTTTCTTCCCACAGTCAATGACCCGACACAGTACTGAGCAAATTATACACTTCTCAGTAAGAAGGTGCTAGAATTCCATTCTCCAGCCTGAAGTTCATTTAGAAGATTCAAAAAGCAGAAGGACTGAGAGACAGGGCCCCCGATTTCATACCTCTGGCTATTCATCACAAATATAGATTTGTGGCAACCTTCCTGATGGTTGAGGTAGCCAGCCTGTCCATACTCACACTCGTACTTGGCTCAGACTCATCCAAAGGCCAAGAGCAGGGCAGTCCCTGCCACACGGAGCAGACCTTTGGTTCTGAAGATCTGTTTGGCAACAGACACATGGAGCATGGGAATTTTCTGCTTGTTTTAGCTTCCCAGAGAGACTCAGAATGAAGCTGGGACTACATCATGGATTTTGTGTCCTTGGCAGCATACGCTACGGACTTTTTTTTTTTTATAAATCTGAAACAAATGCAAACACGAATTTGTCCCAATTACATTGACCCAAAGATACCTCCCCAAATAAAGGGCTCGGTCACATCTTTTCTACTTTCAGGGCTTCTGCGTTCAGCGCTGCAGGCCTCTTACGGGTCTCCAATTTCCAAGCACATTTCAGGGACGTTAAAAGAAATAACTCTTAATAATGAAAAATCAGATGGAAGGCTTAGGTCTTTCAAGAGGAATAACCTTTATAGAAGGATAAGGTTTATCAGCCCCAAATAAGTCCATCATCATTATTTATTTCCATATTATACTCTGCACTACCCAAGAGGGATAATAAATAATCATGGTATGTCTGTCTGATGCAGAGCCCAGAGAGCAAATTTGCTGCGAGGCACTCGGCCCTGCAGGAAAATGAAGCAACCATTCGAACAATGAGTGAGCAGCCCACAAGAGCACTTTTATGTTTATAGTTTCTAACAGGATTTGGACACTGCAAAGGAACCCATCGTGGACTGGACACCAGCTTTTACGACCTCCAGGGAAGGGTCAAAGTTTTCGCCATCTATGGCAGTAAAGGTCACTTCCCTCTGTTCTCAGACCCAGGGGGGTGAAGTATTTTGTAACAGAACCAAAAGGGCTTCGGGAGCACATGGTCTAACCTCTCACTTGATCGAGAAGGAAACTGAGGCCCAGAGAGATTACAAGGTCTTGGTTGGAGTCACGCAGGTAGTTTCTAGGAGAGCCAACATTCAGATTTCCAGACGCCCACCAAGGGTTTCTTTGTCTCCAGACTGCTGTGCCTGGACTCGTGTTGTACAAGAGGCCCTGAGTACCAACTTCACAGCCTTGGTCTTAAGTCTTGGCAGATGCTGGCAAAATGACCTTGAGAAAGTCACTTAAATTCTAGAGCTTTGCTTTTCTCACACTGCAACACTGGAGGTAAAAATATGTGGTGTGTCTGCCTCAAAGATCAAATGAGATAATGTGTGCACACTCTTTTTAAAGGCTTTATAGGGCTCAGGATAAAATAACTTCAGATAAAGGAAATGTTTCCTTTCGAGGATATATGGGTAGACTCCAGGGGAATTCATGAACCACTAGAAATTCTGTATAAAGTTGCATATGCATGAGTGCTAGACACCCTTTTTTTTAAAAAAATCTTCCTGGGGAGTTTCTCTGGCTTCCATCAGTTTCTAAACGTGTGGCTGACACTCTCCTCCAGCCCCCTACCTCACCACTACCAGTAAGAATTTTTGTGCTGTGGATGTCAACATATTTATGATCAAAGCTCGATGTATTAAAATTTGACTGTATTCATGTATTTAATGTATGGCTGAGATTTTCCTGCTGGTCTTAGAGATTCCATAATCCGTGTTTTTAGAACATAAATCTATTCAGGGGAGGAAAGCTAATCTGACCTCACATTTTCCTCCATAAAGGACTAAAAACCTAAAAAATGACGAATAGAAATTTCTTTATTTTTAAATTTCTTTATTTATTTTGAGAGAGAGACAGAGAGAACACAAGCAGAGGAAAGGCAGAGAGAAGGTGAGACAGAATCCCAGGCAGGCTGCGCACCCTCAGTGCAGAGCCCAATGTGGGGCTCAAACTCGGGAACTGTGAGATCATGACCAGAGCCGAGATCAGGAGACGGACACTTAACCGCTGAGCCACCTAGTCTCCTTGACAAATAGAAATTTCAAATTACAAATCAACCAGGGTTGCTTTTTTTCCTACTTGTGTACTTCCCTAGTAATACTTCCTGGTTATCTGAGATTTCTTTAAAGCCATATTTAACAAGTGAACTATCTACTTATTATTTACTGAGTTCCTACTGAGTTCTCAGCAGTTTGCTTCCAGTATTTTCCCATAAAACACAGACAAAAGACCCAAATCATAAACCATTTGTAGGCTGCCACATTATGCCCGTGGTTCTGGAAGGCTGAGCGGTGTGGAGAAAAACAAATGAAAAAGTATTATTCATGACCATTTGATCAATTAGGCTGCTTTTCATTAAAAAACATAAAAAGGCAGAACCAATTTAGCAATGACTCTGTTCGGAGCGCATAAAAACATTATTAATGTTGGATTTTTTTTCTCATTTATTCTTAGTTCTCTTTAGAAAATTACACTTGAGAGCTTTCTGTAGGGCAATTGAGGGAGTGGAAAAGACAGCACCGGAATCCTTTTGTAATGCCGATGAAGGGGTCGGGACGGATACTGGTTTGTCAGGCCTCTTCTGTATACAGTTATATGTTTCAGAAGTGGAGACTGACTTCTGGAATATCTGAGAGTACGAGATAACCAACCAGAGAAGTTACCTACTTGTAAGACTCATCCATCGACCCATAAAGAAATCCAGTGGGAGCTTTTATAAATTTGACAATGGCTATACTCCTGTGTTTTAGTGGTAAAATCTTATACAGTACAGAAATGTGAAAAATGAGAGGGAGTTCTTTTCCCCTCTTGACTATATCAAAATATCATCTCCTGCCCCACGGCTCTGCGGCCTCATAACTTCCCTCTTGTATTATTCCTTTCTGTTTGCTTCCTTCCTATTCCTTCATAGTTCTATATTTTTCAGTTCCTAGTGATATCTTTTGTTGAAAGTTTCTCATACAGAGCCTTAAGCTATATAAATGCAATAAGTATCTCATCTATGCTTAATGAAGTGCTATCATTCAGATGGACAAAACCTGAAATATATGTTGGCTCCCAGATTTTTAGCAACTTACAATAACTTAAAACCTGGGTGGTAGTGGTGTAAGGGCCAGTTACTGATTCCCATTCAGTTCCATTTGTGTCACTTCTCATTACATATGCCTGTCTTCAGAGAGACACCATTTTAGGGACTGCACGTGTATAATTTACAGTTGCTCCTTGAACAATGTGCCGGTTGGGACACAACTGAAAATCTGTGTATAACTTTTAGGGGTGCCTGGGTGGCTCAGTCGGTTGAAAGTCCAACTCTTGATTTCGGCTCAGGTCATGATCTCACGGTTCATGGGTTCAAGCCCCATGTCGGGCTTTGCACTGATAGCATGGAGCCTGCTTGGGATTGTCTCTTTCCCTTTCTCTCTCTGCCCCTCCCCTGCTAGTGTGCACTCTCTCTCTCTCTCTCTCTCTCTCTCAAATGGGTAAATAAACATTAAAAAAAATCTGTGTTTAACTTTGACTCCTCCCAAATGTAACTACTGATAGACCACTGTTGACCAGCAGCCTTACCGATAACATGAACCCTTGATTAACACCGATTTTGCATGTTCTATGTATTATACACTGCCTTCTCACAGTAGAGTAAGCTAGAGAGAAGAAAATGTTATTAAGAAAATCATAAGGAAGAGAAAATACATGTACGGTCCTGTTATTGAAAAAAATCCAAGTGTGGACCCGTGCAGTCAAACCCATGTTGTTCAAGAGTCAACTATATTTAGTTTCCAACACAATACGTACACAATTTCCAACAATACAATGAGATATGTACCATTATTACTATCATTTTGTAGCTTAAGAAATGAAGGCACAGAAAGACTAGCTGTCCCATCTGGCCCAGTTAGTACCTGGAGGATTGGCCTCAAACCCATAGCAAGCACACAGTAAATGTTACTTATTGTTGTGGTTGTTATTACCTGAATGTTACACTCAATAATACCTGCTATTGTGGCTAAAAATGATGAATTTGTGTATCTAATCCTTCTTCAAAGTTTACAAAACATGGATATGACCCCCAGTGGAAGAGTCGATTTTGGCTAGGATTATCACCTAAAGCCATTAGTTGAAATTTGTTGGGAAATAAGGGCTACCCCAGCGCCAAAGGGTCATCCCCTCAGGTAACTTGTTAATTGCAAAGGTGGAAATAGTACCTTTACAAAGAGAGCTCCCTGGAGTGAGATCACTACCTTGAGCCGTGATCAAACTGAGAATCACAAATAGAGGGACAACCTGGCATTACGTGCCTCCTGATGAGATGCAATATGGTGCACCCTGTAAAAAACTGCTTAGTGAAATCTAATCAATGCATTAGTCAAAGTTTGGAGTTTACAGGAAATACTGGAGGTAGAGGAGTAAATTAAATAACACCACGAGGGAACAACAAATCCAGAACGTGGGACATTCTACAAGATAACTGGTCTAACTTTAAAAAAAAAATCCAATTATCAAACAAAAAGACATAAAGGCCAAATGCAAAAAACAACAACAACGTGCTTTTCTTTATAAAAATTATATCCTACTTTGTTTTTAAAGGTACAGAAGGTGTTTGGAGGTCAGATGGTGAAGGTTAGATACGGTCTAACTATTAGATGATATTAAGGGATTAGTATTCATCTGCTTAGGTATAATGTTAGTACTGTGGTTATATTGGAGAATGTCCCTATTCTTAGATGTGTACCCAATTATTTAGGAGCGAAGTGTCATTTTGTCCGTAACTTACAAGTAGTTCAGAAAGAAATACAAAAAGATGGAACAAATATGGCAAAAAGATAGCAGTTGGTGAGCCTAGCAGGCACATATAGTAGTATTCATTGTACTAATATTTCAACTTTTCTTTATGTTTGGACAATTTTCCTCACTTTCTTCATAAAATGTCTTCTGTCTTCTTTGGAGAGCATATAAGACTTTATCTTCCTGTACTTAGTAATAATTTCTTTTCATTCTCTATAATGTTTGTCTGTGAATGCATACTTAAAAAGAAAACTGGTTTTAAAAATTGTTTACTGAATGTCTATTGGCTCAAGCTTCTTGAAACCTAATATTAACATTGTTGGAGAGAGCTCAGTGCCTAATACAGGGCCTGATACATAGCAAATGCCCAATAAGTGTTTGTAAATGCTTACTTGTTAAATTTATTTTGTTCCTGAGAATTTTAAAGTGGCAGGCAAGAAAGAAAGAAAGAAAGAAAGAAAGAAAGAAAGAAAGAAAGAAAGAAAGAAAAAGGAAAGAAAGAAAGATGGAGACACATAAGGCTGTGTTGTTCCTTTACAGATCAAGATATACTTTAGCAAATAGTTGAAATGGACAAAGTGGGGGCCAATCAACCCCATCTTTTGATTCAAATAACTTAGGTCTCAAAGCTTCTTGCCCAAATTTTGAATTTGCTTTAGGAGGGTATGAAAATAAAGAATCTATCCCTACGACAAATCCAGCAGCAACTGTTATTTAAGAATTCCTAATGGAAACACATTTAATGACACATTCTTGAACAATTGTAGATTTTTCTTGATCCAGAAAAAGAAGCAAGGTCTGCTCAAGTTTAGGCAGGAGCCCCACAAGGCACCAACACCAGCAGGTGTTATTCTCTGAGAATCAATAAATTTGTGGGAATCTAGATCAACTTCAACTCTTCCAGAAGGCAGTGGTTCTAAAAGAGATGGCTTCAAGCAGTAAGCGAGATATATTGTATATAAAAATGGAAAGAAAATGATCAAGATGTGAATACATAATTAATAATGGTATAATTTTCATAGTGCCTTTTTCCTAAGGAACTTCACATCTGTGCGAGCTCATTTATTCTTATAGTATCCCTATGAAGTAGGCATAGAGCAACTGAATTAAAGAATGAAAGGAATTTTCATCAGGACATAAGATGTGGAAGCTATTCAGAAGGATATCAAATAAACAATGGAGATAATACTCATATTGATATTGAGCAAATCGATAGCCTCCCTCCCCTCTGTGTCAGTAGTCATTTTAAAAAATAAAACCTATCACAATTTAGGGAAAATAAGATTACTGTTTACTATATTATAGACACTCCAAGTCCAGTCTAAAAAGGTAGTTGTATTCAATGACACAGGCCTCTCTCTACGAAAAACAAAGTTCTCGAAAAGAGTACAAATAATCATTTTTCAAACTTGAAATTTAAATGCACTTAAATGGTTCTCTATTTACATGGTATTCTTTGTTTAACAGTGGATCCTTTTGTAAAGAGGTTTGTTTAAAATTGTATTATAAACATGAAGTTTTATAAACAATATTGGGTCTACTTATAAGCAGAATCTACTTATATTAAATGTTCTTTCTGAAACCAAAAATAAGAAAGAATAAAAAGGTGAACCCATTGAAGAACTAATCCGTTGATGATAAATGCAGTTGCATAGAACAAAAGATGCTTCGACCTGAGGATTCCCACCCTCAGATGACATCACATGAGCACATGCAATCTTTTCCACTGGATTTTTAGACCCTAAACATTTCCCTCTTAATTTATCTGGGGATGTGTATTTTCAGTACCGTGCAGGTTAAGTTACACATTCATACATTATTAACAAGGCCTCATTCCAGGCATGTGAACACGGTATTTTTAAGTTAGTGGGATCTTTGGTGGGTATGCTCAACCCTCATATTCAGGAGCAGTTGGGACAGAGAGCATAAAGGAGTTTGTCTTCAGACTCATTGCCTGAACTGGACACCATCCAGAGGACATGGCGCTAATTATCAATAAAAATACAATGATAGACAATACTCTCTCAAAACCTATTTCATTGTAAAGTTTTCTTTTTGTAAAGAAATCCAAAGTGGTGTTCTTTGTACAGGTAACATAAATAGTAAGAGAAGTAGAAATATAAGAAAGACAGCAATCTTGGCCCCACAGTGCCAATGTTTACTCATTGCTGCCCAGCCCGTCATCCCCTCCCTCAACGGGGATTACATGCTGACTATGGGGAGGGAGGATTTCACCTCTGTAATGGGTCTCAAGTCTCTCCCTGGGGTGGCTCAGAAGCCAATTAGTGGAGAATTTTGTGTGCTGGGCTAGGTAAGGAACAAGTTCCTTTGCTGGAAATAGAACCCCGTCACCACAAGCATTGTTAAGGCAAAAGATTGACAGACCTCCACTGATGGACCGAAATATGAAAAAGCAATATTCAGAGAGCCCATGGGATTGATTTTAATTCAATTTGACTTGTAGAGAACATTCTGCAAATTATAAAACTGTTCAAGATCTCTAGAGTATACGTCCCAATGTTGTATAATGACATACCTTTTTGAAGAGAACAGGTTGAGTCTATGTCTTGGCTTTGACACCAAGTTAATAGAATCTTCTCTTGCAAGAAGGAAGGTAAAGTCAAACATCAAAATTACTGCATGTCAGAGTACGGATCCACCTTGTGCTGTCTTCCAAGGACCACACTAAAACTGGTGCCCGCTCACAGATCCATTAATACTGCCTCCTCCTGCCTTATTTCTTACTCCCTCCTCCAAACTACCCCCAGTTAGCCCTGTAGTCTGTAGGCAAACCACACAGGAACTAGCAGATACAGGGCTTCAGAGAGTTGGGCGTGAGCCTTAGATTATGTGGTTTTGTTTTCTTGCTGCCAGAGTTGAACTAAAATGCAGGAGGTTCTCTGAAACACTTTTGCTTCTTTATGCTTGGTTTCAATTTTAACAATTTCCCCCCTGAACAATTATGTTCACATAAGAAAATTTCTAATCCTAGACATGATCCATCAACGAAGCTGGTGCCGCTCGAAAGGAAAACTCTCATTTTCTCTTAGAACATTGAAGAATCCAGAGAAAAATTAGGACTTCTTTGAGGAACTTCTTTAATACCCCCCTGGGATTACTCACAAAGTCAAAATCCCAGAGAAAATGCTTTCTTAGTACACTCAGCCCATAATATTATTCTTGGTCCATAACATTACCCTTAGCAGGAAAAAAAAAAAAAAAAAAAAAAAGAAAGAAAGAAAGAAAAAAAAAGAAAGAAAAAGAAGAAGAAGCTTTGAGCCAGGATTAGTTCTAACCCTTCTAACCTCAGTTTTGCCAGTCAGCACGAGCTGGGACTGGTTACTTAGATTTTTGGGATTTCCCTTTCTCCTGAGTTGGTTGGGCTAAAGGATTTCTAGGATTTAAAGATTTTTCACTGACCTAAGGTATTTGTCACCTTCAGCTTCCTTTGTTCTAACCTTAAACTTTGTAAAAAAAAAAAAAAAATCCTCCCCTCAGTAGATTTCCATACCAAGTACAGCTTGTGAAGGCCTCTTCCTCTCTTTGCTCTTGCTAGAAAATGGATTGCCAACACTGCATCTTTGCACAAAAATAAGGGACATTGCTACTTGCTAAGTGATGCCAGGCAGAATTTGGGGTCTAGGCCCAAGAGAAAGAGGGAAATGTTGGTTCACAGGATCTTCCTAGCATGAATTCCTTGAAGGCTAAGAAGGAGGGAATCATATAAGATTCAGTTTGGGGGTGCCTGGGTGGCTCAGTCGGTTGAGTGTCTGACTTTGGCTCAGGTCATGATCTAGCAGTTTGTGAGTTTGAGGCCTGTGTCGGGCTCTGTGCTGACAGTTTCGGAGCCCGTGTCTCCCTCTCTCTCTGCCACTCTCCACTCATACTCTGTCTCTCTCTCAAAAATAAAAATAAATGTAAAAAAAATTTTTTTAAGGCTCAGTTTGGAGTTCTAAAATTTGAACTCATGCTACATTATGAGATGATATCCTTTTTTATCTTTTCGCCCCCTTGTACCTAAATCTTGTTCAAAATTTCTTGCTTGCAGAGGGAGGATTTCTCCTTGGTTATAATTGCTCAGCAATTTTATTGAAATAGAAAAGAAGAATCTGGTTTGGAATCATCAGCATACTTTGGTGACAGTAGCTGCTCAATAAATATTTATTGAATGAGTTAAAGGAAGTCATTTACTACTCCCAACTCCTTAATCCAGAATTTTCTTTTTGTTAATGCAAGTTTGTTAAATAATGCAAGGTGTGTCTGATCAGGGTTCCCACTATTTCTACAGGTTATAAAGATAGAATTTTAAAGGTAAGAGCAGGTCACGGACTTTAGAACAATAAACATCTCAGCATTGGCCTTAGTGTTCTTCAGTCTTCATGGTCTAAGGACCTTCTTGGATTCCATCATTATACTCAGTAGCTTCATAGCCAGTTTTCAGACACTGAAATCCTCTGGCCACAATCTTATCCCAAGTCAGTGGTTGAACAGTGAGAGTGGGAAAGAAGGAGAAAAGATAAGTAGTGTTCTACAGGAAGTATCATGGTGTTTTCAGCTTGCACCCTAATGAGGAAGCTGCTTTTCCACAGGGCACTACCCCTCAGGGAGCAGAATCGAACCCCTCCCCTTATTAGTGTGGGGCAGAATGCAGAACAGGAAAATCTCAAAAAAAAGAGAAGTTATTATAGCAGTAAGTACTGATCAACAGACATGTTATAGAGCATATTGACAGGGGAGTGAGACCACTGTATGGGTCTATTTCCTGGATGCTCTGTAATTGAGCGAGTGCAAAGGCAGAAGTTGAGAATAAAGACTCTAATGCCGGCATTTCGGTCCTCACCGTCCTAGGACACTCAAAATATCAGCAAAATTGGGAGGCTTCAAGAATATGTGAAATCTGGACTTCTCCATAATAGAGAAATTTTCTTTTATAACCATATTCATTTAAAAATTTTCAGCAGTTCCTCTTGAGGGGTCATTGTGGATATCAGAATTTTTTGTACATAATTATGCTTCATTTACATTTATGGTAAAGGGTGTACTTCTCATTCAATAGTACAGATTCAGACATTCCCTTTCCATTCATTCAGGAAATAATGTTTGAATACCTACTCTGCGTTACGCCTGTTCTAAGGCCTGGGAATATAGCAGGGAATCCGTAGTCCTTGCCCTCCTGGATCTTACCTTCTGGCAGAGAGAGAAATAATTACATATGTCAGATGGTTGTACTACTACAGAGAATCATAAAATGAGGCAAGAGTCAGAGAAAGTGTAGCTGAGGTGGGGGGGGTGTTGCAATTTTATTGGGAGATCAAAGGACATTTGAGCTAAGTCCAGAACAAAGTGAGGGAGCCATGCTGATGGCTCTCTGGGGAAATAGCAGGTATAGGGACTAGCAAGTGCAGCGCTAGTGGTGGGAGCAAGCTTGATACAGTGAGTGAGGAGAGGAGTCAGGATGGAGGTCAGAGAGAGAGCAGGGGCCAGAACACAGAGGGCCTTGCTGGTCGTGGTTTTATTCTGAGTCAAATAGGGGCCAATGGAAGATTTTGAACTGGGGAGTTACATGATCTAATTTGGGTTTTAGGATTTAGAAGGATCACTCTGATTGTTGCGTTGAGATTAAGTTGTAAGGGAGCAAGAGCAGAAGCGGGGAGACCAGGTAGGAAGCTACTGCAAAAGTCCTGGCAACAGAAGGCAGCAAGTTAGGACAAGTGGTAGAACGTGGAGGTGGTGGGAAATGACTGAATTCTGAATATACAGGGTCACCACAAAGTCTGGAAACATAAATATTGTTGTTTTGTTGTGAATTAGAATGTGGTATTGACAAGCAATTTATCACCTACCAACCTCATATTACCCAGACTTGGTGGCCACCCTGCATTTAAAGGTGAGCTGATGATAAGATGTGAAGTCTGAGAGACAAAGAGGGGTGTCAATGATGACCCCAAGGTTCATGTCCTGAGAAGCTAGAAGCAAGGATGTGTCATTACTGAGATGGGGGAACAAGGGCTTGGAAGATCAGAAGCTTGGTTTTGGACAAATTTGGACAAAGTTTGAGATGTCTATGATAAACACCAGTGGGGATGTCAAGATAGATATGAATCTAGAGGTCAGGAGAGGTTAGGGCTGGAGATAAAAACTTGAGAGTTGTTGAGAGAGATAGAATGTCATTTAAATTTATGAAACTGGATAAAACCACCCAGGGAATGAATATTGAGAGAGAACAGACCCCTTCAAAGTTGAGAGGTCAGAGAAATGAGAAGGAACCAGCCAAGGAGATGAGGAGCAATGATATCCTAGAAATCAAGTGAAGAAAACTTTGTTCACTTTTACAAAACTCTGCGTTCAGGGGGGAAAAAAACCACACCAAGTTATTATTGTAAAACCATGTATTCGGTGAGTGCTACATTACTGTACCTAAATTATGGTGCCCCCAAATGGAAGAAAGCAGAGAAGGACCTCTCACATTATGTCACTTTAACGAAATTAATTCCACTAGGTAGGGAACACTTCACAGTTTTGCTGAGCCTAATCAACTCCCTTTCAAACACACCCAAAGATCTATTCCAAAAGGAGGAAATGAATGGGTTTAAAAAGGAAAAACTGGGATCTCCCACCTTTTCAAACTACAACAGGTAGACTTGTGACTGAGAATGTCAAAGGAGGGGCACCTGGCTGGCTTATTCGGTGGAGCATGCCACTCTTGATCTCAGGGCTGTGAGTTCTAGCCCCACGTTGGGTATGGAGATTACTTAAAAATAATATCTTTAAAAAAAAAAAGAATGTCAACAGAGCTCAACATCAAAGACCAAATATTGGTCCTTGGGGTAGAGGAAAGGGCATAGAATTGGACACTGAAACTTTGGGTTGAGTTCTAGCCAAATAGCTTGCTAGTTGAATATCTCTGGGCAATTTGTGTAACTTATTTGTTCTTTCAAATTCAGCTCAAGTTCACCTCTTCCAGGAAGACTTCTCTAATTATGTAGATTTAGACAAATCCTCTTTTTACTCCCAAAACATTTTTATCACAGCAACTTATTATAATTGCTAATTTATTTTTGTCTTTTTAATTAGGCTATTACTTCTTTGTATTCCCAAAGCTCAACATCGTGCCTGGCCCTTAGCAGGTGCTCAATAATGTAGAATGAATGCATGTTCCCCAAACCCAGCTTCCTCATTTGTAAAATGGAATAATTATACCTACTTTTTAGAGTTCCTTTGAAGTTTACATAAGATACGGCTAGAAAAAATCTTCATAAACTATAACTCACTATATAAAATACTTGTTTGTACCCCACCGTTTTATAGAATAACAGCTTAGCATGGCATTCAAGGCCCTGAACGATCTGTTTCTAGGCTACCTTTTCAATTTCCCTCTGGCTACTATCCCCAGTCCTCTAAATGATAGCCAGCTAAGCAATATTACAAACACACCAACTTCTTTCTTATCTCCTATCACTTTACAATTACCTACCTACATGTCAGTATCTATCATGAGATCTGTTAAAATAATAATTATGATTGAAGTAGTAGGAGCTAAAAACAAATGTTACTTTCATCTGTGAAGAATTTTGCTATTGTCTAAGTCTTTTCCCTCCACCCTGGTGGAATATTGACATAGTCTTTTAAAACATGGGCTTGATTATATTTTCAATGCCTACCAGGTTCACCTAGCAGTATGGACAAGGTCTTTCATGACCTGACTTTCCACTGCCACTTCATCTTCCTCTGCTGTTCCACGAATAGCCTTTGAGACAGCCACAGGAACGACAGCACTTGTAGTTTTACCAAGATAATAGGCTCTCTCAGCTTTCAAGTCTTTACACATGATGTGTCCTTTGCCTCTAATGGGCTCCTCCACCTTGTCTATCCAGTGAACTCCCTGTCATCCTTTAAGATTCTGATGCAAAGTCTTCCGTGAAATCTACTCTTAAATACGCCTTGACAGAATTAGATGCTCTTTCCTCTCTTATTACTAGATACATATCTTGTCACAATCTTCTGTGATGGTGTCTGTCACCTCCACTAGCCTATAAACTCAGGCAGCATTGGACTCATGCTTTCGCTCTGGGTCCTTAAGTCCTTACAGCTCCGTTGGATCCCTGGCACATAGTGGAAACTCTCTGAAGATCAGTTGAATATTTCAACGACTGCCCATCAGTGGTACCCCAAGCCCTCATTGGAGGCCCTCTATCCCTGCCCATCACACACACCACTCTTTTCATCCCTAGCAAACTACCATTACACTCTTTGTCCTTTGAGGTGGAGATCAGCTGCATATGCTGAATCCAGTCAGTTAAAATACATTAGCAACACAAATTGTAAAAATTTCTCTTTGAAAGGAGAGCCTTGTAGACTGTTAAATGAAGACACTTGCCTTCATCCCACTTGATAGCCCCAAGCTGGGTCATTTTAACCCCACCCATCCCTCCTGCCTGATACGCTGGAAGCAGCTGGCACCAGACCTCCGAGAAGCCGGAAGTGAGGGGCCGGAAGTGAGGCAGCGGAAGTAGGTAAGGGCATAGGCTCTGGGGCCTAGCTGCAGGAGGCGATCACCCTAGGAACGAGGGGCTTGAATTTGAGCGGGAAAAGGCCCCGATGCCGGTGGCTGGATCTTCCCCTCAGGTAGTAGATTCTTGTTTGGGGGTGCAGGCAGGGGCAAGGAGGAGCTGCTCCCTGCCTCTTGTCCCAGGCCGGTTTCATCGCTGCGCGGGTGCGGGGGGAGAGGGGGCGGAGACCACCACGCTTTGCGTGAGGGAAGGCCCTCCGCTGTGTGACGCCATCATGTCACTCCCTCCTTCTAGAAGCTTCTGTGCGGCCCAGCCTTCCTCTCCAAGTAAACTGCGTGCTCTCCAAGGGCAGTCAGTAGTCTGGTTCATCCGTGTGACTCTGGGCCTGGCTTAGGGCCTGCCTTGTACACAGTGGTCATTCGGAAGTGGTTGTTGAATGAATGAAGAAATGGATGCCAAGGATAGATCCTGTCTACAGGAAGTTGATTCTCTCTAGCCGTCACCCTTCATGTTCAAAATTCACCCTTCATGTTCAAAATTCTTTCCGGAGCGTCTCATTTCTTCTTCTCAACAGTTCTTTCAATGTAGTGATTATTCTTTATGCTGCAGATGAGGGAACTGAGGCTCAGAGAAGTGGTTGAGCCTTAACTAGGGAATGGCAGGGCAGGACCTCAAATCCATGCCTTTGGAATCCTAATTAATGAGATGAGGTATGTTAGGTGTGAGTACATTGTGAGCTTTCAATAAAGGAGGCCCTTTATTCCACGAGGGGTCTGTGTCTTTTGCACCTGTTTCTCCATTTCTTAGAATGGAGTCTGCCACATGGTAGACTCTCAAAAGCTAATAGTTGAATGAATTAATGAATGAACACACAGGAGGGCTCCAAAAAGTTGGTTTCTCTGTCTCCTGCAGGATTCTTCCCGTGGAAACGGTAACACCTCCTAATGCCATCATGGTGTTCTCTGTAATCATTCACCCATACGGTCTTGGCCAGAGGTTTATTTCTCCTGAGTAAACTTAAGTCTATAGCACTCTCTTCATAGCACTACCCTAAATGCATCTTTCCAGATGACCCCTGCACTCAGCCTCCCCTTGTTATTGTCCTAGGTCTTTGGGTCAAGTCCTTTCGGCTCCCCACCCCCATATTCTCAATTCTGACATCCAAAGAGTTTTGAAGACCATTTTTTCCTTCAACTCATTTGGCCGCAAGACCTGAACTGAAGCGAGCCGTTTGTCTGTATTTATTCCAAATACTAACAAGTTTTTGTTGCAGTCATGTTAATGTTTGCTTATTCTGAGTGGCCCCACACCTTACTGTGGGTGTCATGTAACGTGGTAGAGGCACTGCATTACCCTTCAAAAGTCTGAAAAAACCCTTGGTGTTTGAATTCTCTAATGTCCCTTGATAGCTTACATGATTTCCTCATATGATTAAGGTAAAGTTGGAGGAGGAAACAGCGTTTGGCAAAGCATCTTAGAAGTAGGTAACTCTAAAAAGGGAACCAAGAGAGCTTTTCTACCTCGTTGTGGGTTTATTTTGGAATTATTTAAGGAAGAAAGCCCCTTAACCAAACACTGGTTTTTGAATGTTGGTATCACATTTTAGATTTCTTATGTCACCCACAAAACAGTACAAATGGTAGATACTCAAGAAATATTTGTTGATTAATTTGAAAATATTTGCTCCAAACTCTAGGATTTTACTTGACAATTACAGGGCTGGAATGTATTTTTCTAAATATCATGTTTATAATCCAAAACTGTGGAACCAATGCAGGCTTAGCCCAAAGTAGAATCACTCAGTCATTTGGGCATTTGCTCAGCACCTGTTTCTCGAGTATCTACTACATTCTAGGTACCTGTTAGGCAACAGGATTATACTGCCTTGTAAATAAGATGGTCATGGTCCCTGATGTCATGGAGCTTCTATCTGGTGGTGAAGAAAGCAAATGGCAAATGCACAAGTACAGATCATGGTAAGTGCCATGAAAGAAATAAACCTGGTGCAGAAAGAGTATCTGGGAAGATCTAAGTAGTTAATGTGCTAGCTGAGGGCCTCTCAGAGGAGGTGACCCAACTTTGTGACATGGAATATCTTACTTCCCTCCATTTCTAAGTATTCTAGGAGTTTGGGTAGCCAGACAACCAAAAATCAGGTGTGAAAATTTACCCTCTTGGGCATCACTTCTGTCTCAGATGTCATATCCCGGTCATTACTATCTCAAGTTTCTGATGGTGTGAGTAAACTGAACATTTGCATGTAGTCCGGTGCCTAAAACACATAAAACCAACATATAATTTACAACTAACACCAACTGAACTTGTTAATCTGAAAAGAAACCAGTAGCATAGTGGTGTCTTACGTATTCTGTGGTCACGTCTTAAAATACTAGCGCATTATTAGTCAATGATATTAATTCACCGATCCAGACTTTTTTCTTCGGCGTTTTACTAATAGTTGGGAATGTATTTAATTTCAGTGTAATGTCAAGCACATCCATTTTAAACTACCCTATTGGATTGAAGCCTATTATTTAGATACTTTTCTGGGACAGAAAATTCATTTAAGAAAACATTTTTCAAATGCAGTTTAGAGAATACAGGAAAATCTAAAAATTAGGATTTTGTTCCTACAAAATATAGATAGATAGCTAGCCAAAAAAAAAAAAAAAGTGTTTTGATGACTGTTGTTCAATTCCAGTAGGTTATGATTCTAACAGGTTTTTTTTTTAAATAGACTTGTGAGGAAACAGATCAATATTTGTTGCTCTAAGCCTGTGTCACAGTGCATCTCTGCATTGAGTGAGCTTGGTAGCAGGGTAAAAAGGACAATAGAAAAAGAAAACCCTCATGAGTGAAAATTTTAATAGCTTATTGAAACACATTATAAATCTGGTTTTTGCTGCAAGGAGTCAGATAAAAATGCCTGTGTTTGAAGTGCAAACAGGAGAGAAAAATCAGAAAATTGTAAAAACACACAACTTCTCGTTTTCTTCCAAAGGTTGATGATGGGCTTTTTCTGAGAAATATTAATTAAACTGATACATTTTCTATCTTGCTTATTTGAAGATGTGTTGTACTTTTACCAAAAAAAAAAAAAAAAAGGTTGATTATCCCCTTCTCTTATTTTTTGAAAAAGAAGGGATAACTCCTTTAGTTTGCTTCTGAAAATGTATGTCTTCCTTAAATACACACACAGAAATTAATCAGACCTGAGCTGGGAGTTGAGAAGGTCAAGGAAGAGAAACAAAACTGAAAACAAGACAAATTTGTTATGAATTTTAATGTTTTCCTTTTGTGTGTGTGCAGTTTCTCTAGTAAAATCTGATTATAGATCGTTGAGGCTTCATTGGATTTGGATGCTTGTCAGGGCTTGAAATCAATTTAGTACATGATCTTGGTGGCCATCAGTGGTAAATCACCAGGGAGAATGCAAACTAACTGACTCACCTTAATGCAAAGCAATGACAAAGAAGGAAGGGAATGGGTTGCATGCGAACTGTGAATTGATCATAAGCATCATTTAAGGTTTGGGGGCTGCAGACCTCCTTTAAATTTTAGCATATTTCGCATCAACCTTAATGGGCCTCGCTGTGTGTGCACTGGTTCTGGGATCTGACAGATACATGCCGATCATCACTCCAGGTTTTAGGGGAATTGTTACCGGATTTGAATTATACTATTGTTTAGGCCTAAATACATATTTCTTTTTCTAAACCCCGGTAAAGAAAGTAATTTAACCTTTTCCTTGACCTTATTAACCTTACACATTGAGGGTACCATGAGTTAGATATGGAGTTCCCTGAGGTGCAACTACTTGTGTTAATAGTAGACAACCCTCCCTACTTTCAGATTAACAAGAAAGCAGAACATATTTAGATCGGATTCTAGTGACTTGTAGTTCTAGGAAGAATACAACCATAGGGTCACTCGATGACTCTAAGACTCAGTCGTTAACCGTCTTAATTACCTTCGGTACATACTATTTTATACAAGACAAGAAATCTTAAGCAGGAGATGTCAGAGCACAAGTTCCATTTTGTTTTGTTTTTAATGTTTATTTTTGAGAGAGAGAGAGAGAGTAAACAGAGAAGGCACAGAGAGAGAGAGAGAGAGAGAATCTGAATCAGGCTCTAGGCTCTGAGCTGTCAGCACAGAGCCCAATGCGGGGCCCAAACCCACGAACCTTGAGATCGTGACTTGAGCCAACGTCAGATGCTTCACCGACTGAGCCACCCAGGTGTTCCCACAAGTTCCATTTTCTTATAGGGACTTGCCCACTGTCCATGTAATGCTTTAAAATAATTTTATTTCTGGCCAAAGGGGTTGAGTGACATTTTCTGCAGAAACTTTTAGGACTAGAAAGACTACTTATATTTCTTCACAAAATATAGGCCAATCCCTTATGGAGATTTTCCTGTACAGCTCCTAGGAGAATTTATATAGTACCCCAGTCCTGGCTGATGTGAGGGGCTGATTTCTAAGTAAAACTAGATTTCTCACACTGACTTGGTCTTCTATGGACATTTCAAAGAATCTTTAACTTACGTATTTTTTGTTCTTTGCAGGAAATTGATGCCTTGTCAAAATGGAGATTAATCATTTGGGAGCAGCAGAACTGGGGGCCGATTACCTCTCCACTTTATAAACCACTTATATAAGCTCATTTTCCATTGCTCACTTCCCCATCTCACTTCCAGCGTGGCTTACTGATGGCATTCAGGAGGCAAGTGAAAAACTTCATGAAGAATTACTCAGATGCTGAAATAAAAGTCAGGGAAGCAACTTCTAATGACCCTTGGGGTCCCTCTAGTTCTCTGATGTTAGATATCAGTGATCTGACTTTCAACACAATTTCTCTGTCGGAGATTATGAACATGCTATGGCAGAGACTCAGCGATCACGGGAAGAACTGGCGCCACGTGTATAAGTCCCTTATGCTCATGGATTATCTCATCAAGAATGGATCGAAGAAAGTCATCCAGCACTGCAGAGAGGGCCTCTGTAACCTTCAGACACTAAAAGATTTTCAACACATAGATGAAGCTGGAAAAGACCAAGGTAAAAGAAATGGATACAGTGTGCGAGTGAAGTTTAGAAATTTGGGAAGGGATTATTTTATTTTTATTTATTTATTTATCTATCTATTTATTTATTTATTTTAGTCTCATTTATTGTCAAATTGGCTTACGCACAGCACCCAGTGCTCATCCCAGCAAGTGTCCTCCTCAATGCCCATCACCCATTTTCCTCTCCCCCACCTCCCCCCCCCCACCCCGTCCACATCCGCAGAAGGGATCATTTTAAACCAGGAACTGGGGAAAAGTTATTCTTAAATGTATTAGCTCCCTTTCTCTGGTACAGTTACAGTTTCCAGAAGACTTTGTGTTGACTCTCAAGTGCCTTAGAGAACAATTTTCTTTCAAAGAAATGTATAAAACTAACACACTCAAGTTTGCCGATAAAACGATAGATAGCTCATAGAAGATGAACAAAGTGAATAAAACAGGAGGCATGGCAGCTTGGTGTAATTATGTCACTGTAAATCATAATTATAATTAGACTGGGATTTAGTCATAAATGTAAGGAAGGGTTTCCAAAGACTCCAGAATCTTCAAGGACTATATAGATGGAAATATATGAATACAAAAATTTAGGTCATAAAATAATTTTGTCGGGGGTGGAGGAGGAGGTGAAGTAGGGAACGGGTATGGGGAATACCAAACGGAGATAACTTGGTAGTGTCTGGTATTCTGCAATGCTAACGGAATGAGCATTTCCTCCCTGTCTACTGTAAAATTATAATTTGCGTTTAAAACGAATAGTCCTATGAACCATGAGAAGAGGATACAATTCAGTACAGTCTTTGTGTTAAGCATACATTTTTAGAATAGACTTTTTTAAGAGCAGTTTTAGATTTACAGAAAACTTACACAGAAAGTACAGAGTTCCCATATACCCTTCCCCATCTGCACCCCCGTCTCTCCTATTAACATCTTGCATTAGTGTGTTACATTTGTTACAATCGACTCACCACTATTAATACATTAATTAAAGTCCTTTGTTTACATTAGGGTTCACTCTTGGCGTTCTTCCATTCTGTGCGTTTTGAAAAATGCATGTCACGTATCTACCACTCCAGTATCATGTAGAATAGTTTCACTGCCTTGAAAACGCCGTGTGCTTCACCTGCTCATTGTTCCTCCCCTGCCTGGAACCCTTCATAACCACTGATCTTTTGATTGTCTTTATAGTTTTGCCTTTTCTAGAATGTTATGTGGTTGGAATCATAACAATATGGAGCTTTTTTAGACTCCTTTCTTTATTTGACAGTATGCATTTAAGATTCTCCCATGTCCTTTTTATAGCCTGAGAGCTCATTTTTTTTCCTTCACATTTTAAAAATCAGCTTTATTGTGATATAATTCACATCCCGGAAAATTCACCCATTTAAAGTATACAATCCTGTGGTTTTAGGTATGTTGTTAATTTTTAAAAATTGGGATAAAATGTAAACAGCAAAATTTGCCATTTCGAGCGTGCAATTAGTTGGCATTAATTACATTCACGGTGTTGCACAAGCATCACCACTATCTACTTCTGAAACTTTTCATCACCCCAGACAGAGACTCCATAACTGTGGGGCGCTTGGTTGGCTCTTTTGGTTGAGCGTCCAACTCTTGGTTTTGGCTCAGGTCATGATCTCACAGTTCGTGAATTCAAGCCCTGTGTTGGGCTTCGTGCTGATAGTGTGGAGCCTGTTTGGAATCTCTCTCTCTCTCTCTCTCTCTCTCTCTCTCTCTGTCCTTCCCATGCTCACTCACTCTCTCGATATAAATAAGTAAACTTAAAAAAAAAAAAAAGAAAGAAACTCGATAGTCATTGAGCAATAGCTCTCCTGCTAACCTCTAATCTACTTTCTGTCTCTATAATTTGCCTCTTCTGGGTACCTCATGTAAGTGGAATCACACTGTCTTTGCCCTTTCGTGTTTGGCTTATTTCACATCCCATGAAGTCCTCCAGTTCATGCATATTCTGGGATGGATCAAAACTTCATTCCTTTCAGAGCTGAATAACATTCCACTGTATAAACATACCACATTTTGTTTATTCATCTGATGGTGGATTCTTGAGTTGTTTTCACATTTTGGCTGTTGTGAATAGTGCTGCAATGAGCAAAAGCATACAAGTATCGGTCTGAATCTCTGCTTTCCGTTCGGTAGGGTGTATACGTAAGAGTGGAATTGCTGGATCTTCCGGCAATTCAGTGTTCAGCTTTTTGAGGAACCAGTAACTTGTTTTCCTTACCAGCTGCGCCATTTTACATTCTTACCAGCAATGTAAGAGGGTTCCTGTTTTTCCATATCCTCAACAACACTTGTTCTTGTCCATCTTTTTGATCATAACCATCCTACTGGATGAGAGAAGTAGTATGTCACTGTGGTTTCAATTTACATTTCCCTAAAGACTAATGATGTTGAGCATCATTTTACACCATTGTTGCCCATTTATATATCTTCTTTGGAGAAATGGCTGTACAAATCCTTTGTCCATTTTTAACTGTCTTTTTTTTTTTTACATGTTGAGTTTTTTATATTCTGGATACAAGACCCCTATCAGAGAGGTGATTTGCAAATATCTTTTCCCATTCTATAGGTTGTCTTTTTACTTTCTTGATTAAATTTTGATGAAGTCCAATTTATCTGTTTTTCTTTTGGTGCTTGTGTTTTAAGTGTCATATGTAAGAAATCATTGCTTAATCTAAGGTCATGAAGATTCACACCTATTTTTTTCCTAAGAGTTTTAATGCTTTAGCTCTTCCATTTAGATCTTGGATCTACCTTGGCCTGAAGGTAGAGGTCCAGTCTCATACTTTTGCATGTAGTTATCCAGTTGTCCTACTACTACTTGCTGAAAAGACTATTCTTTCCCCCATTGAATTATATTGGCACCCTTATAAAAATCAGTTGACCATAGATGTAAGGGTTTATTTCTGTACTCTCAATTAAAAATAAAAGTTTATTTATTTTGAGAGAGAGAGAGAGAGCATGAGTGGGAAAGCGGAAGAGAGAGGGAGAATCCTAAGCAGGCTCCATGCTGTCAACATGGAACCCGATGTGGGGCTCAATCTCATGAATCATGAGATCATGACCTGAGCCCTGCTGGAGTTCTATTCCTAGTTTGTTCAATGTTTTTATAAGGAAAGGCTGTTGACTTTTGTCAAATGCCTTCTCTACATCTACTGAGATGATTATGTGTTTTTTCTCCTTTATTCTATTGATAGGGTGTATTACATTGATTGATTTCCATATGGGCACCAGCCTTGCATTCCCAGTATAAATCCCACTTTGTCATGGTGTATATCCTCTTTATTTTTGAAGTGTTTACTTAAGGTCAGGTGTGAAGTTTAATGATGAAATTGGAGAACAACTTCTTGGGTTTTGATCATCTAGGCTTCTTAAATTCAAAATTGTGAAGACATCAACTTCTATGAGGATTACATTTATTATTAAAAATTAAAATAAAATACAAATTAAAATTTTACATCCCTAAGAATTAGGTTTAAAAAAGGCATAATATTTTGGACAGTAGTGAGTGGAATATAATTGTTTTTGTACTTTACAGAGAAGCTATTTTATCACTGTACTGAGCACTGTGATGATTTTTTTTTAAGTAGAAAGAGAGGATCAGCCCCTACTCTGAAGAGTCACAGATGTGAGCTGTTTTGAGAGACAACATAGATAAAATAGATAAAATTTATACCTTTTATATATACAAGGAATGGCATATTTGGATATGTTTAAATTCACAATCATAAAGGTTTTTCAGATTTCCTAAAGGTTGAGCTTAGGATCAAAGAAGTAGGCACATATATACTATTTTGGGCTTTGAAAATATTCTTTTTTTTCTTTTTTTTTTTTTTTGAAAATATTCTTGATGACTTGGTAGCATGAAGAGAGCAAGAAAAATGCAATGAGAAGTGAATTGTCAACAGAAGCATAGTATATTCATTTTTTGATTATGGAAGTTACAGTAGTTATTGATTGGTAACATTGGTACACAGTATTACTGAAATTAATAGATATTAATTAGTGAAAAATAATTCTGTTGGGGGAAAATATTACCTATTTCATTTTTATATTTTATGCATTTCTCTTTTTGTATTTGTTTTCTAATGTGTGTAATATATTACAATAGTAGTTCTTGGCATAATTTATACATAAACGAACATACATATATGGGTTGGATGTATGCACAAAATTTTGTTGCTGATAGGGTGTGTGGTCAAAATAATATGGGAACCACTGGCTCTGGGGATAAAGTCAGGCCAATCTACATTTCTACTCTTATTTCCTTAGTCTTCAATCTAACACATGGCATCCAAGCATTCCTAATGTATGATTTGCTTTCACACCTCTGTGCTGATACTTAAGATGTTTCTTCTTCCCTGTAATAGTCATTTCCTGCTGTCTGTTGAGTTCCTACTGAGTCATCAGATCCTAGCTCAGGAAGCTTTTCCCATATATTCCCAACTATGTCTTCTTTTTCTCACTGGGAAGAATTAATTGCTGTGGCACTTTATTCATAATATCAGTGAAGTGTTTTTTACAGTATATTTTATCCACTTTATATATGTGTGTGGATATATTTATCTTTAACCAGATTCTGAAGGTTTATTGCATATGATAGTCATCTTTTTACCATCAGGCCTCAGCACATACTAGACATCAGTAAATTTTTATTGAATGGAAGTCATAAAAAAAGCAAAAGACTTGAGATAGGAAGTGTAATCACTGAAAACCTACTCAATAAGAATGATTTTATTGGATCAGAAAAGAAAAGCAGAGAGTGAAGTTCATACTGAGAATTTAATGGAAGAGAAATTATAGTGATCCGAGTCATCTGAAGCTGGATCCTACCTGAGATACAGCTTATCAAGAAGAGACAAAGAAAAAAAGATAAAAATAGAAGAAATTATAGAAAAAGACTTTTTTTTTGGGGGGGGGTCCATGATTGGTTTTTATACTTGCTGTTCCCTTGGCCTGAGCGTTCATCCCCAGACACCTACAGTGTTTCCTCACATACTTCAGATCTCCTCTGAGAAAGTCATCTTATCAGTGAGGCCTCTTATCTACCCTATTTATGAAAAATCAGCCCCATCCCACACTTGCCCTGATATGCCCTAGCCACCTTCTGTTTTAGTTTTCTTCATAGCAGTTCTTATTGGACATAGGGCATGCTTTATTTTATTATTTATTGTCTATCTCTTCCTACTAAAACATAGGATTAATGAGGGCGGGAATATTTTGTCTGCTTCGTCCATGCTCTGTCTCCAACATCACAACAGCGCCTATCACGTAGCACGTGCTTAGTACTTAATAATAGCATTACAGTAGTCTCCCCCGCCTCTGTTTTTTAACATTTGTTTATTTTTGAGAGAGAGAACGCGCATGGGAGGGGCAAAGAGAGGGGGACAGGGCATCTGAAGCAGGCTCTGCATTGACAACAGAGAGCCCCATGCGGGGCTCAACCTTACGAACTGCCAAATCGTGACCTGAGCTGAAATCAAGAGTCGGGTTCTTAACCAATTGAGCCACCCAGGTCCCCCCCTTATCTGTGGTTTCAGTTTTCACAGTTTCAGTTACCCGTGGTCAACCATCATCCGGAAGCAGATGATCCTCCTTCTGATATCTTGTTCAGAAGATAGGTAGTAGTCTAGTGCTATGTCACAGTGCCTCCATCATTCACTTCATCTTATCACGTAGGCATATTATCTCACATCATCACATGAAGAAAAGTGAGTGGAGTACAATAAGATATTTTGAGAGAGAGACCACATTCCTATAATAACTTTCATTATGGTATATTTTTATAATTGGTCTATTTTATTATTAGTTATTGCTGTTAATCTCTTACTGTGCCTAATTTATAAATTAGGCTTCATCATAGGTATGTGTGTGTAGAAGAAAACACAGGTAGGGTTTGATACTATCTGCAGTTTCTGGCATCCACTGGGGGTCTTGGAAAGTATTTTCTTTGGCTACAGAGGAGAAAAGTTGAGAAAACAATTCAGAAAACTTGGGGAACAGAAGAAACTTGTTTTCAAATAGTTTGTTAACTTTTCAAATGAGTTTCCCAATGTTTTTCTTCAACCTCCAGACAGTTTTTCAGATGAAGTAAATTTAAAGCAATGAGTCTAATTGTTAATCTGAAAAAATGTATAATAAATACATGATTTTCACTATGTTTACAGACTTTGGGGACACTCTGTATTATATTTATTGTAGTTCTCTCTTTTTTTTTTTTAGATTGACAATTGGACACATTGCTTAAAATTTAGAGGTACTTTACCTGAAACAGTGTCTTTAGAATCTATAGAAAAACACTGAACATATTAATGTAAAATGTAACTAACATGCTATTTAAAAATAAGATTTTTTTCTGTATTCCATAACTTTTTGGATCCCCTATATTAGCAAACAAGTTTATAACATTTAACTGTGTGACAAAGACTCTTCTGCCCACTTCATATATATTAACTCATTTAACCTTCATAATAATCCTTTGAGACAGTTGCAGTTTTGGCCCCATTTTGCTGATGAGGAAAGAAGATACAAAGAGGTTGAGTAGCTAGTTCACACAGCTAGTTAGTGGCAGAGCCAAGATTATAAACTAGATGTGTTGGCTCTAGAATCCATGTTCGTAGCTACTACAGTATATTGTTGAATGATTGATTGAATGGAAGAGTGATGTTATCCCCATCCTGATCTGCTGTTCGCTCTCCTACTGCACTCTGTCGACATGTGTCATGTCTCCGGACTTGACCGAGCATTTAACTAGTTACATTTGGCAGGATGGAACACATAGGAAGGGCCTGAGAACTGAACTAGTTCTGCTCATTAATCTGGGACGGGAACTGAGAAGTTTATCCTTTTTTTGATCTGTTTCAGAGTTATTTTAGGTCAAAGATGGTACAAGAACTGTACACCTTACAGTCTTGTGGCAATCATGGCTTAAAAACTCCTTTGCTCAAATCTAATTTTATGGTCTTGGGCAAATAGCTAGACACAGGTGGCATGGCTGGGCCAGTTTCTTTTATCTTCGATTTAGGGCCCATTACAAGTCAGGCTCAGACTCATCAGGAAGAGTGCCATGTTCCTGCAGGAGATTCAAGATCTTCAGCTGATAGCCCTGAATCTCCTTGACATTCTCAGCTAGAGTGTAACATTCTCTCTGTTATGTGCACAATCTCTCTATACCTCCGTCATGCCTCTGTCAGAGCACATTTGCATACATGCCTGCATCTCTTACAAAACTGTGAATTTCTAAAGGGCAAGGGGATTGTCCCTAGCCCTTAGTACATTGCCTGGGAGTAGGGTCACTCAGTAGATAATAGATGAATGGATGATTAATACCCTAATGCTTTTATACTTTTAGCGGTTTTCTAGCAATTGACTTTCTTTAGGAATATAAAAAATATAAATGTCAAAGTCGACTTCTTTAATAACAAAATGTCCATTTCTTTACTATAAATTACTTTTAAAAATAGGTTTTTAATGCTAACAGTGCTTTATTGAGATATCATTTAGATACTATAAAATGCACAGATCTTAAGTGTACAATGTGATGAATGTTGGTAAGTGTAATCATCTCCCATATCAAGATAAAGAACATTTCCATCATCCCAGAAAGTTCCTACATCCCTCTTCCCCCTTTCCAGTCCGTCCTCCCTCCCTCCTTCCCAGAGGCAACTGCTATTCTAATTTCTTCTACTGCATAAATTAGTTGTGTTTGTCCTTGAAATGTGTTTGTCCTTGAAATCCGTTCGGATGGAAACATATAATATGTATTCTTTTGCTTCTGGTTCCTTTATCTCCACGAATGTTTTTGAGACTCATGCATGATGTTGTATTGTATCAGTAGTAACATTCCTGTTTATTGCTGAGTCCTATTGCAAGATGTGAACATATCACAGTTTGTTTACCTGTCTTCTGTTGATGAGCGTTTGGTGTGTGTATAGTTCTTGGCTATTATGAGTAAAGCTGTTACGAACATTCTTATATAAGTCTTTTTGTGGCCATACATATTCAGCTCTCTCAGGCATACACTTAAGAGTGGCATTTCTGGGTCATAGGGCAGATGTATATTTAACTAAAGTCTTCTTTATTTTGTTTAGTATTTATTTTTGAGAGAGAGAGAGGGAGAGAGAGCGAGCACACAAGCAAAGGAGGGGCAGAGAGAGAGAGGGAGACACAGAATCCAAAGCAAGCTCCAGGCTCCGAGCTGTCAGCACAAAGCCCAACATGGGACTCGAACTCACAAACCACGAGATAATGACCTGAACTGAAGTCGGACAGTTAACCAACTGAGCCACACAAACGCCCCTAGCTAAAGTGTTCTAGAGCAGTTTTTACCATTTCACAGTCTCACCAGCAGTGTTGAGAGTTTGTTGCTCCCCATCCTTGTCAATATTTAAGTACTCTGTTATTCTTTATCAATTTAATAAATCTGATGGCTAATATAGCATTGTTTCAATTTCCATTTCCCTGCAAAGTTGTTGAGCACCTTTCTATATGATTTGTGGCCATCTGAACATCTTTTGCCTATTCAAGTGTTTTGCCTATTTTCAGTTTCTAATTTTTTGGGCTTATTTTTTATTTAATTTGTAGGGATTCTTTATACATTCTGGATATGAGGCCTTTGTCATATCTACGTATTACAAATTGTTCTTCAAGTTTGTGGCTTTTCTTTTCACTTTCTTCATGTCTTCTGATGAAGTCCAGTTTGCTTTTTCTCTTTATGGCTGATGGCTTGTGTGCCTTGTCTGAGAAAATTGCCCACCCCAAGGTCATGAAGGAATTCTCCTATGTTTTCGTCCAGACATTTTATAGTTTTAGCTAGGTCGGTGATTGATCTAGAATTAACCTTTGTGTATATTGTAAGGTAGAGGTAAAGTTCATTCTTTCCCATAAGGTATCTATGTATTTGAGTGTTATTAGAGTTTAATAATAGAGCATTTTCTTTTTTTTTTATGCTTATTTTTGAAGGAGAGAGAGAGACAGAATGTGAGCGGGGGAGGGGCAGAGAAAGAGGGAGACACAGAATCTGAAGCAGGCTCCAGGCTCTGAGCTGTCAGCACAGAGTCATGAGCCATGAGATCATGACCTGAGGCGCCCCTAGAGCATTTTCATGTATGGTATATCATGTGATCTTACAACATCTTATGAGGAATGAAGCGTGTGTATTATCTCTCTGACACAGATGAGGAGCTAACGGTCAGATTGTTATTTGGGTAAAATTGCACAGCTAATTAATGACTGAACATGATTAAAACTCATATATTCTAACACTCTTTGGTCCATTCCTATTATTATGCTAGACAGCCTCTCCTAATTGAGTTTTAAAAATATCTTAACAAAGTTTCACTGAACTACTAGAGTGAACTTAATTAAAATGGTCTGAAAAACACCCAGTTGAATGTTTCATACCATCAAATTATTTATTTACAGAAATTATGGTATTCTTTTTGTAAAACCGATACAGGTTCTCAGAAATGTGTGCATTAAAGTTTATGTACTACTTTATTCTCAATTAGGTAAGTCCTGAAATTGCAGTTAATTTCATTTAAATTGGTCATTTTATATACATACACACTCATATATTTAAATTCAAGGTAGATTTCTTTTAAAAGGTATATTTTCAGGGCACCTGGGTGGCTCAGTCGGTTAAGTGGCCGACTTCGGCTCAGGTCATGATCTCATGGTTCGTGGGTTTGAGCCCGGTGTCGGGCTCTGTGCTGACAGCTCAGAACCTGGAGCCTGTCTTTGGATTCTGTGTCTCCCTCTCTCTCTCTGCCCCTCCCCCACTCATGCTCTGTTTCTCTCTGTCTCAATAATAAATAAAAATTAAAAAAAATTTTAAAGGTATATTTTCAAAAGACAAATTTTCAGTGTTATTAAAAAGTTATGTTAAGCAGTTTTACTAGAAGTAGCGTGCATTGGTGACATTACTGCCGTTTTCTACTGTCATTATCAGTCATCTAACTTGGGAAATCAGACCCTTCACATTTATATCCAGGGCTAATTTTGTTCAGGCTGCCTCTCTGCCTCAAAGACTGATCCTTCCCAATCACCTACCCATTTGCACACAAAAGTTTGAATGTCTTGGGGGAGGAAGAGGAACTAATAAGCCTTTTACGCCAGAGTTAGTTTACAAACTAAAATGTAAGCAGCAAACTCTCTGGAAGATATAATACATTTATTTATATTTCTACTAGTTTATAAGTTATTAAAATCAGCTGTTTTTGAGGAGGCTGTTTTTTGAGTTTAGGTTCTCACAGAAGGGGAGAAACACATATTTGGTCCAGGAAAGGATTTAGAGAAAGATGAACATGGGCAAGTAGGAGAAAGAAGGAATGGTTGGAATTTCCCTTTCAAGGTACCTATAATCAATTAAATAGAGCCAAGCTCTCTGGGAAGGGTTCAAGAAAAAGAAAATATTTAAAAATGTGGAAGAATTGCTTTAGATGTTGGTTAGTTGTGTCAAGGCTCCAAAAGCTGAATAAAATCTGAGGGTATTCCTTTTACAGGAGTGAAGGAATGTGGGGACATGAGATGGGCAGTTCCCAGGCAGTTGGTGTAACCGCTAAGGGCTGCGATGGCGGGGGGGGGGGGGGTGATGTAACTTCCAAGTGCATCAGACTGGATCTTCTCTCTGCAGCGGTCAGACAGCAGTAGTCCAAGTTCTCTAACCATGGAGCCCAGCTGATAGATGGTGGTGGGTTGATTAACTAATGCAGTGGCCTTGTGCTCGTTTACAGAGAGGTGGGTTCATTAACACAAGGCCACGGACCAATGTGATTTCCCGTAACATACATTTTTGTAGTTCTGAGAAAGTAATGAATTTCCTTTAACAAACATACATGCTTTAGGTTATCATAAGCCTGTTCTGTTATTGTTAAAAGTTACAGTCGAAAGGTACATTACTATGATGGGGCGCCTGGGTGGCTCCGTTGGTTAGGAGTCTGACTTCAGCTCAGGTCATGATCTCCCGGTCCTCGGGTCTGAGCCCCATGTTGGGCTCTGTGCTGACAGCTCAGAGCCTGGAGCTGCTTCAGATTCTGTGTCTCTCTGTCTTTCTGCCCCTCCCCGGCTCACACTCTGTCTTTCAAAAATAAATAAACATTAAAAAAATTTTTTAAGTTACATTACTGTGAGTTTAAACAAACTGTTTTATACCTAAACAGTTGAATATTTTGGATCACCTTTTGCTCCTTTTCAACAAATGTAGGCATTAGTGATCATGACAGCAATAAGCAAACCAGGAATCTATTTAAACTTAAATATACCTGTCCAGCCAGTCTCCCCACGTTCCTCCTTACTTACTGTACGCACATGGACGGCAGACAAGGGAGAGTAACCAGGTGAGCACCTCAGTGCGGTGTCGACACAACCATGCCCTTCTCAATCTTCTCATCAAATGAAAAAGCTTACCTTTGTTTGCTAAATTCAGTCAAAGAAATAAAAGTCTCTATTTTGTTATTTTTATAGAGCCAGTCTCTACCTTCTGGCTTATAATTAACTCTATGACGTTAGGAAAGTTCTTTACTCCCCCTCAACTTACTTGTGTCATCTGTAAAATGGACTTTGTGAGGATGTGAGATGATGTCTGTAAGTCAGGCACGTAGTAAATCGTCAGTCAATATTAGCTAATACTATTAGTCCTTTTTACTTTAATGACTTTTATTTCCTGCAATGTATATTCATGTCCAGATAACGCTCAGTGCAGCTGTTCATTAGGAAGGGCTCTGCCGGTGCCGTTTCCGCAGTTTCCACCAATCCGTGGTACCTGGATGCACTTCTGTTGCGGGTACCGCTGAATGAGCCATTTGTGTGCCAGTCGGCTCCACTGGGCTGTGGGGTTTGGAGGGCTGAGGTTACCTCGTGGGCACCTCTGCTTCTTCTTTTGTTGTGATGCAGGGGCCGAGTCAATGTTGAGTGAATGGCTGGCCAGCGGGCTCTTGTGGGTCCGAAGAACGGATTGGTAGCTTTTGAGAGTTTCTCATTATCCTAAACGTTCTTCTGGTTTTCTCCAGTGTTTCTACGTATAGGTTTGTTTTTATTTTTATCCTGCTTGGTCTTTGGAGATCATTTTTGATGTGAAGATTCGTGTCTTTTCTGTAAAATTCCCAGCTCTTTTTGTTCTGAATATTGCTTTTTTGTGATGACCTTAATTTTCTTTTTTTTTTTTGAAACTTCTTCTAAGTAAATACCAGGACGTTGCAATCTGTCTTTTATGATTTTTAATTAATCTTTTTAATCTCGTTGCCTCTTGCACTGCATTTTGGAAGAATTCCTTAATACTGTTCTTCAATTACCAGTTCTCTCTTCAACTGTTAGATTCCGGAGTTTACCTTGGATGTTGAGGGTTTTTTTTCTTTTTAATCCCACTGACTGTAGTTTTCATTTCTAGGATTTTTTTTTAATTGGCTCTTTTCATATCCATCCTTTTTTATTTCATTTCTGCCTATTTTTGTTTTGTTTCACAATCGTCTAGTCCTTTTTGTGGATATGATTCCTGTATTAATCTCTCTTAATTGTATTTATTTAAACATCTTTGTTTAGGATTTTAAAATCCTCTAACAATATAGAATATTGATTTATAGAAGATCCTATAGAATCCTGTAGAACATTGATTTCATTGGGAGTGAATGCATTTTTTAAGTTTATTTATATATGTTAGAGAGAGAGAGAGAGAGAGAGAGGCAAGGGGAAGAGAGAGAGGGAGAGAGAATCCTAAGCAGGCTCTACGCTCCACCCAACACGGTGCTGAATTTCACTACTGTGAGACCATGACCTGAACCAAAATAAAATGTCAGACGCTTAACCAACTGAACCACCCAGGTGCCCTGTGAATTTATGTTTTGATCGCTGCTTTTATCAGCCATCTTTCATTTTTTTTTAAATCTATTTTGGAATTTTAGTTTTCTGTCTTATTTTGACCAAGAGGCTCTTCCCTCACCATTCACGTTTACCCCTTTATGTTGTTTTTTTCAGGCCTCCAGGGCAGCCCTTATAAAGGTAGCTCAGGGCTCATGCCCTGTGACAGGATTAGGATGTCTTAGATGCAGTTAGTGAGGTGGCAGGTGACTTGGTTTAGTTCCCAACCTTAAGGCTGCACATGTGTCTTCTAGCTTCTAGACCCACAGCTACAAGTAAGTAACAGCCCAGGAAGCAATTAGCAGCTGGTTTTTTCCCTTCTATTTCTTTTCTTCCCAGCCTTCTCTCACAAACACGGATACCTCCTGACATCAAAGAGTGAGACCAGCTCTGGTCCCCTAACACCTGAGGAGCTGAACTCCTGGCTGTCAGATCAAGAGCCCTGCGTCTGCAGCTGTGCTTGCTGCCTTTTCATTCCTCTTACATTTCTGCTTTGTGGAGGTTTCTATCTTGTTTTTGAGCCTGGTGATGTCTATTATTGCCGTGTATTTGGAGCAGAGCAGAGGGGTACTTTGAAGCATGAATTTACTGTGCCAACTTGAC